>MU260158.1:52500-302500 GCA_020310875.1 Ceratopteris richardii | reverse complement strand
AGGAAAGCAAACTCGACAACCGTTCAAGGCAAGCAACTATGTGGCAAGGATGTCCTCGACTTGATACACACGGATGTATGGGGACCATCACAACAACCATCGATGGCTGGTAATAGATATTTTTTCATTTTCATTGATGATCATTCAAGAAAAGTATGGATGTTCTGCATAAAACAAAAATCAGATGTGTTCTCTATGTTCAAGAGATTTGAAGCATAGGTAGAAAATGAAACAGGACAGTACATAAAGACCTTGAGGTCTGATGGAGGAGGAGAATATTTTTCCAAAGAATTTTCAAATTTTCTTTATGAAAATGGCATCAAACGACAATTTACATGCAAGTACATGCCTCAACAAAATGGAATTGCTAAAAGGAAAAATAGACATATCACAGAAGTTGCAAGATGCATGCTCAACAAGATGAAGGTTCCACTAAACTATTGGGTTGAAGCAGCTAGTACGACTATTTATTTGATGAACAAGTGCACAACAGCTAGAGTGCATAATTTAACTCCAGAGGAGGTTTATTCCGGTAAGAAACCTGATGTTACACATCTCAAAGTTTTTGGATGTGTATGTTATGTTCACATTCCTCAAGAACTAAGGACAAAGAAGGATCCAAAGTCAGAAAAATGTATTTTCAGTGGATATTCATCAGAACAAAAGGGATATAGATGCTACAATCCAATGATAAAGGAGCTATGAGTCTCACAAGATGTAGTATTTGATGAGCTTAGACCTTGGTTTGGAGACAAAGGGAAAGAGAAGATTCTTGAAGAAGATTATGAAGATGATGGAGGTGTTGTCCAAGAAGAATTTCAGCAAACAAGCACTCAAATGTCAGGTCCAAAAGCTTCTACATCACATGGAGAAAGCTCAACATGGAAGGGGAGACTAAGCAGTCATTCCTCATCACCAACATCAGGTTATGAAAGATTTGAAGCTGAAATTTCTGCCCAAAATAGTGATTCAAATGCAAGTGAAGAAGATTATGAAGAGGTGATTACACCAAAGGTAAAGTTGAACTGGTTGAAGAAGCAATATTCAAAAGGAAATGAAAGGAGTTCTTTGAGAGGAAGGTATCCAATTCAAAGTCTAAGCTATGATAGTTTTATTGCAAAGCATTTTGCATATATGGCACAGGTGGTCAAAGACAAAGAATTGGATGCATATGAAGAAGCATGTACACAAAAAGAATGGCAGCAAGCTATGCAAGAAGAGATAAAATCTCTCAAGGATAATCACACATGGGAGCTAGTTCCAAAGGCTGAAGGTATGAGGATTGTTCCAAATAAATGGGTGTTTAAAATAAAGAGAAATTCTGATTGTTCTCTAGCTAGGCATAAAGCTAGACTAGTAGCAAAAGGATTCAAGCAAACTCACGGCATCCACTATGAAGAGACTTTCAGCCCGGTTGCAAAGATGCGAACAATTAGAACCTTGATTGTAGTGAGTGCAGCAAGGAGATGGCCATTGTACCAACTTGACATAAAAAATGCTTTTCTCAATGGTAAACTTCAAGAAGAGGCATACATGAGTCAACCAATTAGATTTGAAGATAAAAAGCATCCAAAATTTGTTTGCAGATTGAAGAAAGCTTTGTATGGTTTGAAGCAAGAACCACATGCTTGGAACCAAAGATTGGTTGAGTACCTCACAAGGTGTGGGTATAGTCCAAGTAGTGCAAATCCTTCTCTCTACATGAAGAAAGAAGATGGCAAGTAGGTATACATTTGCATATATGTTGATGATCTCATCATAACAGGAAGTAATGTTGTAGGAATACAAGAGATAAAAAGAAAACTTGGTAAGGAGTTTAAAATTTCAGACCTTGGTGAGCTGAAATATATTTTAGGTATTGAGATAGTCTATGGGAAAGATGGCATCTACTTGATGCAAAGAAAGTCTATGGACACAAATGTGAAGCTATGCTCAAATGGTGGAGAGAAGATACATGATGTAACTACATACAAGAGTATTATAGGTTCATTGATCTATGCTATGATCACAAGACAACACTTGTGTTATATCATTGGAGTTCTTTCTCAATTTATGCAAACTCCAACAAGTGAACATTTAAATATAGCCAAACGAGTGTTAAGATATGTGAAACACACAGTCAATCATGCCTTGTTTTATAGATATGGTGAAGAATTGTAGGTAAAGGGCTTTAGTGTGATGCTGATTGGGCTGGTTTGAAGGAAGATAGAAGATCCACTTCAAGTTATGTATTCATGATAGGTAGCAAACCTATCACATGGATCTCAAAGAAGCAACCTAATGTTGCACTATCATCTACAGAAGGTGAATATAGAGGATTAGCCTTTGCAACTTGTGAAGCTATGTGGATTAAGAAGCTCTTGGCTTATCTTGATGTGTAGGTAGAGACCATTCCAATTTATGGTGACAACATGTCAAGCATTCACTCAACAAACAATCCAATGTTTCATGCATGAAGTAAGAACATAGAAGTGCATTACCATTATGTTCGAGAAAAAGTTTTGAGCAAGGATGTGAATATAAAATTCATTGAAACTAATAACCAGGTTGTAGATATGTTTACAAAGTCTTTAGATGCTTCTAAGACAAAGAGGTTCAAGGATGAAATCAACTTGCACGATATTGCTGAAGGTGCAAGCTCACATGTGAGCTTGAGGGGGAGTGTTAAAAATAACGAAGCAACATCGTATATATTTTGCAAAAAGTATTTTCTTCAAATAAAACAAAAATGCAAAAATGAAAAATGGAAACATTTACTTCAGCAAGTAGTGGAGTCCAAAAGAGAATCAAATCCAAAAATTGAACCGCAAGAGAAGAATGGCTACTCAAAGTAGTGGAGGAGTTATGGAGAAGAGCTCTCAAACTCATCATGAGAGCTCATGGTCACTTGGCTATAAAAGAGGCAAGGGAGGACACTCAAGAACGGAGGAAGAAGGCACTGATGTCCTCTTTATGTAGTTCATTTAGTTTTAGTCATTTTGTTTTCTTCAGTCTCATAGACTATGTCCAACCGTATACCATTTTTTGGGTAGCCTAATTATGAGAGTCATATCTCTCAATGTATGTATCCATTTTTAGATTTTAAATATTCTTAGAAAGCGTATCTCGTGACTTCCTCCACCTAAAACAATTTTGTCAAATTCCTCATGCTCTATGAGTTATTCAGTTTTTAGTGAAGTCCAATTTTTAGCCTATCTGAGTGGATAGGTAGCTTGCTTTGAGGCAAAGAGTTGCCAAAACAAAACTACTCCAAATTGAGTGTTTGATAGCTCATTTGAAAGCTATTAGTGTCTAGTTTGAGTGAGCAAAGTCTCAAGATCATTGTCTTCTTCAGTTAATACTATTTTTCATTCTAAGGTTGAGCTATAGGTAAAAGTCTTGATCCTAAGAAGGACTTCTATGCTTTCCGCTGCACATAGGAGAGGAATTCTTCAACACAAAATGGAGGGTGCCCATTTTGCATGCTGATAGATTTTTAGTAAAAAATGGAAACTATTTTAAGAACATAAACACTTTGGACTTTTCTTTTAGTGGATACACCCATGCATGCTTTGAAAAATCATCAATGAAAGTCACAATGTAAAGGTAGTTCCCAAAAGAAGGTGTCTGCATAGGACCACAAACATCACTATGAATAAACTACAATTTTCTAGTAGCTCAAACAAAGCCATCTTTTGGGAAGAAGGGATGCTTCATTTTGCCCAAGATACAACCTTCACAAACATGTTTACAAGTTGCCTCAAGTTTGGGCAGAGAGCACACCACTTTGGATTTCTGTAAGCATAACAAACTAGCAACATTTAGATGACTAAAGTGTGCATGCCAAAGCTTTGCATCTGACATAGCCTGAGAATCTTGAGCTCCACATGTTGAATGACTCACAAATTTCACATAATCTATGAGCTTATACAACACATGATAGAAAATGCCAGAAGCAATAATGACATCGCCATTTGTCAGATCATGAACTCTACTTCTATCATCAATAAATTTCACAACCAAGCCTATCTTGG
The DNA here is from genome assembly GCA_020310875.1 of Ceratopteris richardii. Taxonomy (NCBI): domain Eukaryota; kingdom Viridiplantae; phylum Streptophyta; class Polypodiopsida; order Polypodiales; family Pteridaceae; genus Ceratopteris; species Ceratopteris richardii. The sequence continues at coordinate 298,487 of MU260158.1, read as the reverse complement.
CTAATGCTAAAACTGATAACACATTTTTCTTGATCCCTATCACAAATAAAGCATCTGAAAATGTAGAAGAACTACCATCAACAATAGTTAGAATGATCTTATCAACTCCCATGATAGGATAAAAGGAGTTGTTGGTGCATATGATAGTATTCCCTATAGGGACAGGCTCAAGTAAAGTGAAGAAACTACATTGCAAGGTAATATCTTTGGTTGCCCCACTATCAAAGTACTAAACATCTGAGTCTATTACAAACATACAATGCTCATGAGAAGATGGGGCATAATTGCAAACAATAGTAAACACGCATTCTTCATTCTCCATAGAACGAGCAGACTCTATTTTAGGTGTAGATGCCTCTGCAACAACCATTCTAGCATCTTTCTTCTTTGCCTCCTTTGCACCGAGTTTTGGAAAACTCTTTATGACATGATCATTTCATTTACAGTATTTACAAAATTTTTGCTTTTTGGCCTTTTTCTCATCTTTGTCATCATTCCTTGATTGTGCAGAATTAGCATATTTTTGCTTACTAATAGACGAGATCCATTTACCTTTGCCCTTCTGTTGCTCTAGCACAATGGTGAGAACCACATCAAGAAGATCCACCTCTTTAATGTCAATCTGCGGAAGAGATAGGAGTGATATGAAGATCATGAATGTGAGATGAAGTGAGAGTGAACGTGAGAAGCATAAAGTTGCACACACACATACACACACTGCGAAGGGACAAGCAAGACACAATGGAAGGTGAGAAATCAACTCTATTGCTCAAGAACACTCTTACAAGCTCAAAATAGCTCTAAGCTCTTCTCTACTCAAACAAGCTAACCTCAAAAATGAGCTCTCTAACTCTTTTTATAGATTCTAGACTAGTTTTGACCGGTTTCACATCTAGTGACCGGCATAGTTAAAAAATAGGTCCTAAGTGCTATTTGAAGGGGTAAACGGTGTCTAAAAATAACCAAAATTGATACGCTCATTCTACCTAAGCTCCTCAAGCTCGAGGACTCCTCGGCTTGCACAAAATGGAGCTATGGATTACAAAAAGGGTTTTTCTATGTTACATATGTTACAATAGTGATGAAAATCACTGTTGGAGGTTTTTGAAGAATATTTATAAAACATAATCTTTGAATAATTGATTCGACTGACTCCCTGATCTGTCTTTACATGCTTCCGTGTCTTCTATGCCTCTGGTTGCTGCCAACACCCCCCTCCCTCTCGCTTCTGTCGTCCACGATAGAACCTTGTTGTGCACTCTGTCGGATGTAGTTATGTAGTAGTTCCTGAGCGAGGGTGTGTTCTGATATTCGAATGCCTCGGGCCAAATCTACCTCGAGTTTCTCCCAATCAATTGGTTGCGGTTCATCAGGTGGTGGGAGTCGATAATGTGTGGAATAAACCATCTATTCACAGGTGAATAATTGAAGCAAATGTGTGGGCCTGCTGATGAACACTTCTGAATGGTATTCCCAGAAACCGGTTGTGAACATTTCTTCGAAGGTTTGCTTGTAGCACGCCAGTAGGTATTTAATTTTGCAATGCCAGGCATAACACACCCGTAGCGATGGCGTTGTACTCATATCATATGCAAGATCTAGATTGCCATGCTCGAAGCCCGGGGTGTTTACATGTGGTGCCTTGACGCATCTGAAGACTTTAAAAACCATTTGCATCATGTCAAATATCTTGACAGTCATATGCGCTGCTATATCATCCATATGTTTCAAGCGAGGGAGCCAGTGGCGAATCGTGGCCATCATGTATCCGATTGTAGGTGGTCCTGTAGGTGGCCTGAAGTATGGGTAGTTTAGCCAATCCTGGCATTGCTTGTTGTTCTGTATTTTAATGGCAAATGCCTTCCAGGAACGGCGATGTGGCATGGGTCCCCAACATGGGTTATATTTTAAGTGTAGTGGTGCCTTAGCCCATGTACTCATCATCTCTGGATAATTCTATAAGAGATCCTTGTGCCATTCTGGTTGATAGATCTCTCCTTGTTGTGCATCCAGTGGCAAATCTTCTGGCTTAAATTGTGTCGCGTGAGACGGTTTCTTTCTTGTTTCTTGCCTGTTTCTTTCTCTATGGCCAACTGATATTCCGCCATTAACATAAAATATGGCTTATACTATAGCTCATGCCCTGATATCTGCGTGGGGCCAAATGAGCAAAGTATGGCGACTGTAAAATTCTTTCCTCAATCATTGCGATGGCGTGAAGCTGCGCTTCTACCCGTGCTGAGTGGGTTGTTCCGAGTTCCTCGATTGTCTTCATCCATGCGGGAGTTGGAAGTTTGAAAGTAGTCTGGCCTTCGGCCGTGACGCGTCCGCCTGGGATGGGTTGGGGTTCATAGGCCTCTTCAAAAGTTTCCTCCACCGAAATAGTTACTGTTTCTTCCTCTGCTGGTAGGTCCGGTGGGGAGTCTGGCCTTGGGGGTGCTTCATATACTGCTATCTGTGATTGAAGTGTTAACACCTGGGCCCGTAATGCGTTGAGTTCCTCTAGGATGTCAGGGGATGGGTCCGCAGGGGGTGGTAGTCCTTGTGGTATTGGTGCTCTTAGTTGCAATGTCTTGTGTTCCTCCTTGAGCTTCTGAAACTCCTCGTTCATGCTGTCGTAGTCATCTAACAATCTGACATGATCATCTAACAACATCATCATTGATTCTGAGGGCACTGCCTTGAAGCGACTAGGGCTTAATGGTTGGTCTGGATGATCGAGAGCAGCTTCTAAATTCTCTCTGTTCTGCTCTTGTAAGCGTTGGTTCTCTTCTTTCGCTGCTGCTAGGTGTCTTCTGAGTAAGCCCATGTTCCTAGTAAGAGTCGCGTTACAAATCATCTGTGTCCTTAACAAATTATCGAGATCGGTGACAGCTCCTTTCGTCTTTTCTTCACTTTCTACTTCCAATTTATGATATGCCTCTCGTAGTTCTTGGTAGCGAGTATTCAATGAGGCATTCTCGATCGACAATGAATTAAGCTGCGACTGTAAGTTGTTGGTTGTTCTCTGCAGCGTCTAATAATTATGTCCAAGAGATGTGAACTCATCTCTTACTTGAGCCATGCATGTGAACATCTATCAAAATGCGTTATCTACAGTGGGTGATAATATTAATGGTGTGCTAAGTGAAGATGCAGTTGGTGTAGATGCAAAAGGAATGGGGAATGGGGTTGGGAAAGTGGATGTTGTGGTTATTGTGGAAAATTGTGGTGTGCCTATGTATGGTTGTGCCATGAATGAAGTGAGTGGTGGTGCGGTAGGTGGTGAGATATCCATGTCATTGGACATGGTGTCAAGTGCGGTGACTGTGAATAATGGCGTAAAGTAGGTACGTGCGTGGGTGTAAATACAGGGTTTACAAAGGTTGAAGAGTAATTTACAAAGGGGTTTTCTAATGATTCTTGGTGGAAAGGGGGAAGAGGAATGACGGTGGGTCGGGGAGGTGATACAGGAGAAAAAGTCATCGGGGTTAAAAATGGAAATAGTGGTCTCGGGGGTGTAGGAAAGGATGGAAAAGATGGATGGAGAAATGGGTTGGATAGAAAGGTGGATGTGTTATGGGGTAGACTAGGTTGAGTGGGTGTGGACATGGTGAGAGGAATGGATGTCACAAGGGCTTCTGCTACTTCGCCATGGAAGGAGGTGGATGTTCTGGGAGAAGGAGGGTGTATGGGGAAGACTGGATGGATGGGAGGTGAAGGAGGATCGGTTGGGGTGGCGGGTACTTCGATAACTATGGTGGTATGTACAACAGTAGTACGGGGTGGGGAGTTGATGATAATGGCGTCTTCTGCCAATGAGCCTTCAGGGACGAGACGTGCTTCCCTGGCCTGTTCTAAAGATTGACCACCGGTGGGTACCCGAATGTATTCCCCAAGTTTGGTTAGTAAACGGACTCTGCGGTGGTCATATTGCGGTAAAGGTTTCCTCTGTAAATATCTTAAGGCCTCGGTGGATCTCACTGATTTGACAAGTTCTCTGAAGCCTCTGATGTATACTTCTTCGAATCCACCTGAGACAAGTTCCCGTTCTATAAGTGCTTGGCTCTCTTCCTCAGTCAATTTCTTACGCACCCAAACTTTCTCCATGGTTCGATACAATTTTTTGATGGCTAGCGTATAAGCTGCTGCTTCGAATGTTTCTTCTTCGTGTGTGCTCGTGTCACCTTGGGTGTCGGTTTGTTGTCCTTGTTCGTCTGTTTGCACATGTTCTTGGGATTCATGAGTTCCTTGGCTGGCTTCGTCATCGCCATCATCTTCATCTGTCTCTGTTCTTTCTTCCTCGGAACTAGACACTACTTGTCCTTGTGGTTGGTCTCGGGGCGTGGTCGGGTAGCTTGGTCGCTCATATTCCTGAGAGAATATCTGGCCTTCAGAAAACTGAAATTCATTGGAGAAAGCATCCTGCATTTCAAAATCAAATGTCGTATCTATGGGTTCCGCTTCCAAGTTAGGTATCAGAAAAGAAAAAGCTTCCGCACCAATAGTGGTGGGAACTTCTGCTATAGTGGTGGTAGGTCCTGGGACTGTGGCTGCTTGAGGAGCGACTGTGCTGGTAGTGCCTTCCATTACAACTGGTCTTGATAATCGTATGCGAATAGGTTGTACCGTTGGAGTGGCTTCTGTCGGAGACTGCTCTAGAGAGGGTTGTGGTGAGGGTGATTCTGGCACCTGAAGGCAGGGGATAGTTCCTCTCATTCGCTTTCCTGCTCTTCCTTTGCTAGCCTTCCTAGCTTTCTTTGTGGTTCCTTTAAATGCTTTCAGCTCCTCGCTTGTCAATGCACGTTCGATCGGCAAGTCATATGCTAAGCACATATATACAATTCTAGTCAGCACGCAGCATCCATTGATGACCTTCTTTCTTTCCCATCTGTGTTGGGCTAAGTAGAGTTGATCAATTATCCAGCTAGCTAGATCAACTGTCTGGGGTCCAGTACATGCTAAATATAAGCCAAACCATATGCGCTTGTGAGGCATTGTGAATCTGTCCTGAGCGGGGAAAGCAAAATGCTGCATGCATATCCTCAATGGTTTAGATAGCTCAGGTGTGATTGCTGAAATATCTTCCCACTTAGTAACATCTCCACGTTTCATTGGCTCTGGGATTAGCCTTTCGCATTCTGTGGGAGTATGCATTCCATGAATCTTAATGGCAGCTCTAATCAAATCTTTAGAAAGATAAAATCTTTTATATGGTGGATCGTTCACTAAGGATGGAAAAATGAAGGTGCCTGGCAAATCTTTGTTCTCCGAAGCCATCAATGTTGTGACTAAATAGTAACATCTGTAGAAGTCAGGTTTAGGCAAAGGGTCACTGAAATACTTTGTAAACCCTGCTCTTGCCCAAACATGCGTTAGGTCTTCTGTGTTCTGTAGTCCTTCGAACTCTCTGGAGAAGAACTGATATTTGCCCGAGGTACGGTCATCAAAAGTCAAACTGGCCTCAAAGATAAAATCGGCATCCACCAATGGTCCTGCTAGCCCTTGAAACCAGTGAGAATTGCGATGAATCTTCTCCGTATAACCTCTAGGAGTATCGTCGATCGGCATAGGTCCGGGAAATCCTTGGAATTCTGGGGGCTGAGCCGTAGGATGGGGCTCCGCTAGTAGTTCTCCACTATTAGCCCTGGGTACACTGGGTCCAGCTTCTGATGGCCCTTCTGCGTGCATGATGTATGATGCGAGTGCGTAGTGGCTCTGCTACAAAAGATTAGCACATCAGTATGGAAATTAATCATGATCCCATTAAAGTGAGACCGCAATCCCTTTCCATAACCGATGTGTAACCCGTGTAGCCGAGTGTCGTGATGTGGTTTATGGAATGATTTCTTGCAAACTAATGCAGGTCTCTAGACACCTACATGCTTCAGATGATGCATACATTTCTTGATGAGGTGTTATTACAAGTGATGGTGGGTTATAGTGTGTGGATTTGTACAAGGTTCAGTCGTGAATGAGTTATTACAAGGTTGTAGATTAGTCGGGGTGGGAGTTATGTTAGACAATGGGTTAGGAGAAGACTTATGGATATGTTTCGGTACCCACTTCCTAAGAGTTTGTGAACGGGTGATAGGTTTCTGCTGAGGGACAAAAGGTGATATCGGATGTGGTGGTTTTGGGGGTTGAAGAGATTTATGAGGGGTGTATATTACATGGCTTGAGGGTTGAGCTATAATACATTGTTTAGGTACCCAAATCTGCGTGGGTGTGGGTCGGTTTGTAAGGTACTACTTGGCGATCCAAATCTGTCGGAGAGTCGTACTTGTAGAAGAAGATCGAAAAGATGTTGAATATTGACTCTGCTTCTGCCTTGACTTCTTCTTATCCTTGTCTACATCATTGAGAACTGTCGGTGGTTTTTGTCCTTTTGGCACCCATATTTGTCTCGGGCTGCTTGCTTTGTGATGCTGATACTGCTGCTTTCTTTGTGTCATCTGATGTTGTCTGCAGTCTGGGTTCCTTCGTCATGGTGGACTCCTTTGTGGTTGAGGTTGAGAGGTCCGATGGACACTCTGCTTTGGAAAAGAAGGGAGGTCCAACACTTGCGAAACTTGCCCATTAGGAAGTGAGGCATTCTGTACCACAGATCTAGGCCAGTCCGCAGTAAGTGTGGAAGGATGGGCACTGCAGTTGATAGTGTCCATTTGGCTGCTGATGTAACCCACCTGACCCATCTGTTGGGTGGTTACCCCTTCTAGTTTGCAGGAAGCCCAAGGGAAAATCTCCTGACGTCCTTCTGATTGACAATTGTCCATAGCCAAGCCCGCATGGGTTGGTGTAGACGTAACGTGACTGATCTGACCAAAGATCTTTTGGTCTTCCGTCGCATGCATTTCATAGTGTCTAGGGTTACAAACCTCAGTCGGAATGCCGTTAGGGAAGTCAAGCGGTATCACTCGCTTCTGATCTAAGGTTCCAATCTGCAAGGAGCCTTGTCTAAGATTTAGGTCCATTGAGTGATCGTATAGCCAATCTTGGCCAAGGATTAGGAGTTCTATCAGGTCATCATCATGGCACACTAGTAGTTTTACTGTCAAGGTCACTTCATGTATGAGGATAGGAAGGTCCACCTCACCCATGCAAGGGGTTTCCATGCCTCCTAGCCCTATGAGGTATGCCTCAATTGGCTGCATTTCTATTCCTGAGTCCTTATAGTGGGACCATCTAATCGCACTAGTCGCAGCACTTGAGTCAATTAAAGCCCTAAGCTCTTGGCAAGGGTTGTCGTGCTCTAGCTTGACTGTAATGAATGGTCTCATGTCCACTATGCTAGGATGAGTACTTGACTTTGTTTGACACATGGCCATGGGGTATCTGGGTGTTGTTTCCAGATGATTATAATGTTCTTTCCCTAGTCCTTGTCTTCTTAGCTTCATGCGCTTAATGCGTTCTATAGCTTCTACCTGAGCTTCAGCTCGTATTCTATTTTCCTCCTCCTTACGCTTCTTTACCAACGTGAGTCGTCTAAGCATATCCTGAGTAAGAGGTTCTTGGTATAACCTGACTCTACAGCCACTAATGTAATTAGGCATTATGTCTCCTTCTAAGGTGGCTAACTGTATTGCTCCACTTATCGAGAGTCTCGTTAATGATCGTAGGTCCATAACCTCGCTTTTCTAACTTCCGTGCATGTTGTTTCAGCGTATATACTAGGACTAAATCTCCTTCTTTCAAACCTTTATCTTTCACATGTGCATCAAAATATGCTTTCTATCGCTTCTTTGCTACGTATATTCTTGATGTTGCTTTCAGCCTGGTTTCTCCTAATCGTTCAAAGTCCATTATTCTTGCTGATAATTCATGGCTGGTCCACTGATGTTCTTGTGCAACCTTAAGGATCGGTATCAAGAAGTCCAAAGGAAGCACAGCATTCTGACCAAAAACCATCTGAAAGGGAGTTGCATTGAGTACGGTCTTGTAGGCCACTCGATATGCCCAAACAACGTGGTGTAACTGTTTGTCCCAATCTGAACGTTTATTGTTCACGAGTTTCATCAGTACGTTACAAAGGATCTTGTTAGTGCTTTCAGCTTGACCATTGGCCTGAGGATAATATGGTGTGCATTTCTTGTGAATCACCATAAAATCCTGTAACAAATATTCAATGACTTGGTTTAGAAAGTGAGTTCCTTGATCACTCACTAACTCTATAGGCAATCCATATCTTGTAAAGACATTTTCAAATAAGAATTTTGCAGTCGTGTGTGCATCATTCTTTTTCGTGGCTTTTGCCTCTACCCATTTAGTAAGATAATCTGTCGTAACAATAATGTATTCAGCATGTGTACCTTTTGCACGGGGGTTAATGGGTCATTGAATTCTTTGGCACACATCACATCTCTTAACATAGGTATGTGCATCCATGTGAAGAGTGGGCCACCATAATCATGCAAAGAGGATGGCTTTGATTATCCTATCGGGTCCAAAATGACCTCCTGCAACACCTTGGTGTGCAATCTCTAATATGCTCAAATAATCGTTTTCATGGACAAACTGTCTTAAATATCCGTCTCATCCTTGTTTGTATAGATTGTCGCCAATAAGTGAATAGTCTTGAGCTTCCTGCTCTAGACTTCGTTGTCACGCTAAAGTCATTCCTTGAGGGAATGTTTTCGTCCTCAAGTATGTCACTAGAGGTTCACTCCATTCTGGTGTGAGAGACACGTGATATAATGTGGCATGTTCTACTGGTGGTCTTTCACAACAGACATGGCATTCTTTACACAATTTGTAGACATCTGCTTCCATCGAAGGCCAGTATACTCCTAGTCTATGCAGAGTCTGCAATGTACGATGTTTTGAGTGATGTTGCATCAATGCACCTACATGTGCTAATTGCAACCAATTTTCATGTTCTGATTCATCCACACAACAAGCAAGAATCTTTTGATTATCTTGTTTATATATACTTCTTGCTAGTATTTGATATCTTTGAGACTTGGTAATTTCTCCTTCCTTGATCCTTATCCTAGGATTCTTGGGTCCATAAGTGAGAATAGGGACTATAGGCTTAGCCCATTCTGGTGTTATCTCAAGGTTAAACAAATATGCATCTGGTAATTCATCCGCTATCCCTTGAGGAGCTTCTCCTGAGGTTAATCTTGAAAGGTGGTCAGCTATGAGATGTGTCTTTCCTTTCCTAACTACTACTTCAAAATCATACTCCATGAGTAATAGAAACCAACGTATTAATCGTCCCGTATTACATGGTTTATTGACTAAGTACAACAATGCTTGATGATCTGTAAAGAACTTGAACTTGTTTGCCAACAAATAATGCCTGAATTTCTTTACTGCATAGATCATTCCTAATCCTTCTCGTTCCGTAGTGGTGTAATTTCTTTCTGCTGCATTCAATTGTCTGCTCACGTAAGCTATGGGGAGATCTATACTAGCTTCATTCATGGGTTGTGCTAACACACATCCTATGGCATAATTGGATGCATCCACATGTACATGGAATGGCTTACTCCAATCCGGGGTTGTCAATATAGGTGCTGAGCACAAACATCGTGTGAGTTCATTCAATGAATTCTCACACTCGTCTGTCCATTCAAAATTGGTCAAAAGAGAGTACAGAGGCTTGGCTATGATTCCATACATGTGTATGAATTGTCTGTAATAACCGCAATGACCCATAAATGCCTGTACCTCTTTTACGTTAGTTGGTCTCGGTAGTTCTGCAATTACTCTCACTTTTTCTTCATCTATCGAAATTCCATTCTTTGACACAATGTGTCCTAGAATTTTGCCTTGTCTGACCATGAAAACACATTTTTCTGGGTTCAGACAAACCTGATATTCTTGCCATTTGTCAAATATTTGTTTCAACTCTGGGATATGCGTCTGCCTAATATTCGAATGAGCACATAAGTCATCGACATAAACTTCCAAATTCTTGCGTAAGAATTCCTTAAAAACATGACACATGAGTCGTTGGAAAGTAGCGGGTGCATTTGTTAAGCCAAATGGCATCACACGAAATGCAAATATGCTCCATTCTGTGGCAAAAGCCGTCTTGTGTTGGTCTTCTGGAGCAATGGCCACTTGATTATAACTGAGAAACCATCAAGAAAGCTGTAAACTTCCTTGCCCGTGACTCTTTCCAATAAATGTTCAGTGATAGGAAGACGATAACTGTCTCTAATCGTGGCGGCATTAACTTTTTTAAGGTTAATACACACATGCAATTTTCCATTCTTCTTGGGCACAACCACAATGGGGGATACCCATTCCGTATGCTCAATTTCGTATATGAATCTTGCTTCTATCAAGCGATCTATTTCTTCTTTAATCTTCGCAGTGTAGTTATCATTGTACGTGTATGGTTTCTGTTTCGTAGGTTTTGCATTTGGAGTCATAGGGGTTCTATGAGAACATATGTATGGATCTACTCCTTTCAAGTCTTTGTAACTCCAAGCGAACACGTCTCTATATTCGCGCAATAGGGCAACTAATTCTTCTTCTTCTTCATTAGTCAAATCATGCCCTATGTAGGTACATTTCTCTTCTTCTCGTTCTATGGCTACTATGATTTTCTTGGTTTTCTCTCGATTATCATACACTTCTCCAACGTCAGCTTTTCTGTTAGGCATTCGTACCATGATTCGTCTGTCTTCTATTTCATATTTCTTGAAGTTCTCGGGAACCTCAAACAGAGATTCTTCTTCTTCTGACATGGTTTCTTTCTTCTTTCTTTTCTTACCTTCACTCTTGTCAGTCACTTGTGTGGTTAATCTCACCTCATTTGTAATTTCTTCGTGTCTCGGAGGGTAAGTCTCTACCTCATAGAAATATTCTTCCTCTGATGCAAAGGGTGGGTCCATAATAATTGACTCTAAATCGAAGTCACTCGTATCCTCAAATGCATCAGTATTAGGTTCACATTCTTCTAAAACTGAATCACACATGATCGGCTCTATCGTGAAAATTGAGATGTCATAGCCATCCTCGTCACAGTGGGGTGTCCATTGTTCTTCATTGATGGCTACATCCATGGTTGCTAGGATTTCTGCCCAACCATGGGGCTCGAATTCTTCATCTAGAAACACTACAGGTGCATAAGCAGGGTCTTGAAGGGTTCGTGGATGTTGTTCTGCACCTAAGGTCCTGGCTTCTAACCGTTCTTCCTCTTGTTTTGCTACTTTACACATCCATAAATGAGTGTCCTCGTGCAACCATGAGGGATCTGACTCTAAGGAGTGTACGGATTCCGTTTCTACCTGTGTCTTATGGATGGTGTTCCATTGTATTGGGGGTACATCTCTATGTGAATAGTCTTTAAGATTGACTTTAGTAGTCACTCCTAAATGTTGCAAGTACAAAGAATCAGTTCCCCAATCTTGTACAATTTGCAACTGACGCATGAATGGTCGTCCCAATATCATCTCATAAGCATGATTTTTACTAAAATCACAAATGGCAAAGGTATGCTCAAACTCCACACCACAAGTGGTGAGAGATATGCCTTCTAGTAAGCCTAAGGGTTTTTCTATATGTCCATCAGCCATTTGTAGCTTCATCCTGGTAGGTCTTAGTGCTGGCTTACCCCAACGTTTCCATAAAGCGGTGGTTGCGATGGCTACTCCGGCTCCTGAATCTAAGATGGCTTTAGTGGTGTAGCCCTGATGGGTTATTGGAAGATAAGTGTTACCTTCCTCTCCTTAGCTTACATCTCCAATCTTTTCTACATGTATCTCTGGTACCTTCTTATGTGATCCTATCTGTGAGGGTGTAGTAGCAAGCTCTGGGAATTGATTTGCTACATGTTTCCACAGTTCTGGTTTTACCTTTAATAATTCCTCTAGGGTGAGATTACACTGTACTTTGGTATTCTTGATCACTTCCGTGTTTCTAGGGATCATTGATTCTTCATTCCTCACTATTATCGTGGGCGCTCTCATACTAATACAACTCAGTTGCTCTTCCTCTACATCATCGTAAATAGAGGGAATGTCTTGGGGAAATTGTTCTTGCAAGTTGTCTATTTCTTGAATAGGAGGATGGGTTCCTGGTTCTTTTTTCCATTTTTCTTCTTGGATTTCTCTCAAAAATTCATGTGAGTACCTATGTATGGAAGATAGGTGGTCTTGACTTTCTGTATAGGATACTTGAGACAGGGTTGGTGCATTTCTTTCCTCTGTCTCTGGGATGATAGAATTCCTATGCTGATTCTTTTTCTCTTTGCTATCTATCAAGTATTCTAGCCTCTCCATTAGTCCTTGAAAGTGTGGTTCAGGTTTTGCCATGTTATTCCAATTTAGATATCTAGAGGCTTCGAACATTGCTTGTGCTAATTCTACCATCTTCATGCAAAGCTTAGTCCTCTCAATTTCTAGATCTGCTCGAGGGTAGTTCTTACTCATTTCAGCTATTTGAGGTCCTTCTTTTATTCTAGCCTGATATGCACGAAACATTATGTCTAGGTTTTCTGGTATGGGTTCCGCTAGAATTGATCCTGATTTCTGAGCTAGGTACTCTTGATTCAATTCTTGTGAAGTCAACTCTAGGATTTTGGCTCTAGATTCCTTGAGACTTCCTTCCAATTCAGTTATCTTTTTACTCCACTTTCTCTTGATCCTTTCTCTAGAATCTTTCCAAGATTTCGTCTTTTTACTGTTAGACTCTCCAACTTCACTAGTTCCGGGTATTTTCTCCTGATTAAGCTGTTGGTTTTGTAAGAGCGCTTGGGCTCTCGTTATAGCTTGGATAGGCACGTATGTAGGGTTGGATCCATCTGCGTTGTTTACAATACCTATCACGTTGATTGGTGTCACATTTGAAGCAGTAACAGGGTTCTTAGGACAATCTTTGATGATGTGCTCTTTACCACAATCGGCACAAAAGCCTCGTATGTTATAGTATTGTGATTGTCCTGATATCGGAGGATGTGGGCAATCCTTTATGAAATGATCTCCTTGGCACCTAAAGCATGGTCCTCTAGGGCCCTGTGGTCTTTGTTGTCTCACTTGGGGCCGTGGGTTTGGGTTACATCATGTTAGCATAATCGGGCTCCCAACTAGGTTCCACTGGTGGACTATCATAATGATATGTCTCCACATGTTCTGGTGACTCTGTGTAATACACGGGTGGACTATCTACATGAGTAGAGTCAAAACTGTTTGAGTTTGGATCACTGTCAGTAATTAAGGGTGAAACGAGAACTAACACCCTATTGAGGTTCTCTTCTGTAGCAGCATATTTCACTGAGATGACATTCGCTGGTGGGGGTGGCTACCGAGCTAAGACAGGTTGAGGTCTCTGTTGAGCTTGATAAGGGTAGTTCTGTGGAGGTGTTGAAGCTCAAGGTCAAGGACAAAGCATGGAAGCACATCAAAGAAGTGGACATAGAAGAAGAGAGAGCAAGTAGGGAGCTCCAAGAAGTGTATGTCAAATTTTCAGAAGAATCCCCTACAAAAATAGTGATTTTCATCACTAGAAACCATTGTAAATACCATTATCTATTTTTAGTAACTCCATTTTGTTCAAGCCGAGGAGTCCTCGAGCTTGAGGAGTATTAGAAGTACCATCGTACCAATTTTCATAATTTTTAGACTTCGTTTGAGTCCTCAAATAAGCCCTGGAACCTAATTTTTAACTAGGCCGGACACTAGGTCTGGACAGGGCCAAAACTAGTCAAAAAACTATAAAAAGAGCTAGAGAGCTCATTTTTGGGGTTAGCTTGTTAGAGAATAGAACTTTTGTAAGAGAACTCTTTTGCAATCTAAGCTTTCCATTGTTCCTCTCTTTGATCTTACTTTGTGCGCGTGTGTGTGTATGTGTGTGCATGTTTGTGTGCTTTCACTCACGCACTTGTGCCTTCACTTGCTCGTGGTCTTCATACCGGTCCTCACGTCTTCGCGGATTGACAAGTAAAGGAGGTGGTGCTTACGCTTGAGCTACACCAAATTTTGGCGCCGTTGCCGGGGAGAGAGCTTCGAGGACGAGCGTTGTGATGGTAAGATCGTAGATTTGCGACGTTGGAAGGTAAAAAAACTATCATTTCAGTTCATTTTCTGTTTTTTCCTCTTCATCTTCATCATCATCATCATCTCCACCTTCTTCCATCTTCTTCTTCATAGAAATTTCTTGTTTTTTTTTGCATTTTCACCATTTTCATACCATTTTTCATGCATTATTGTGAGGGAAGGAGTTAGGAGGTGCAAGGGAGAGCAAGCGCTGCATTTTTTTCATGATTTTCTGCTCGTACGGAGCTCGCCATAGCCGGCGCTCAGAAATTTGAATTTCCCGCCAAAAAACGCGATTCTGTGATGAAAATCGCGATTCTGTGAAAATTCAAAATTTTTTGAAAAATCACGATTTTCAGTTTTCCCGCCTAAAAGTTGGTTGAAAAAAATCGCGATTCTGTGTTTTTCTCAAAAAAACACGATTCTCTGCTCAAAATTGCGATTCTCAAAAAAACACGATTCTCTGCTCAAAATCGCGATTCTCACCAATCACGATTTTCAGCAAAAACACGATTTTGAGAAAAACACGATTCTGTGAAAACACGATTTTTTGCTCAAAATCGTGATTTTCAAAAACACGATTTTGTGCTCAACATCGCGATTTTCATGTGAAAAATACGATTTTCAAAAAACACAATTCTCTGCTCAAAATCGCGATTCTCACCAATCACGATTTTCAGCAAAAAACACGATTTTGTGAAAAACACGACTTTCTGCTCAAAATCGCGATTCTCACAAATCACGATTTTCAGCCAAAAATACGATTTTGAGAAAAACACGATTCTGTGGGACAAAATCGCGATTTTCAAGTCAAAAACACGATTTTGAGAAAACACGAATTTTTGCTCAAAATCGCGATTTTCAATTCACGATTTTCTGCTCAAAATCGCAATTTTCAAGTCAAAAACACGATTTTGTGAATCACGATTCTCTGAGTCAAAATCGCGATTTTCAGAAACACGATTTTGTGATCAACATCGCGATTCTCTGAAACACGATTTTGTGATCAACATCGCGATTCTCTGAAACACGATTTTGTGATCAACATCGCGATTCTCTGAAACACGATTTTGTGATCAACATCGCGATTTTCAGAAACACGATTTTGTGATCAACATCGCGATTTTCAAATCACGATTTTTTGCTCAACATCGCGATTTTCTGAAACACGATTTTGTGATCAACATCGCGATTTTCAAATCACGATTTTCTGCTCAAAATCGCGATTTTCAAAAACACGATTTTGTGCTCAACATCGCGATTTTTTTGACTTCACAGCATCGCGATTTTCAGAAAGATCACAAAATCGCAATTTTCTCCAAAGGTCCTGTTTGCCTGTTTTGACCCCCAGGAGCCTGATTTGGCCTAACTTTTTCATCCAAAGTCCATTTTTTGAGCTCTATAGCTTGTTGGAAAGCTCGTTTCAAATCCTACACGATCTCAACTGTTTTTTTTCAAGAATAATGCGTTGATTTTGAGATAGGATAATTTGAAGTTGACCCTCAGGTGGGACTAGGGAACCAAGGGGGCTCTAAAGAATTTTGAACCATACCAAAGGGAAAATTTGGACTCTTGACTAAAGCTTATGAACCTGAGATCTGGTAGACACTTAGGCAAGGATAAACAAAGCATTAGATCTTCTGAGGCTAGTGTCAACCATACATCCAAGTCTTGGGCACAACAACTAAGTGGTCATCTTTTACTCAGATCAGACACAAGTGATTCAGAAATGTCTTTTAGTATGGGAAAACCTGCAGGTGGCTCAGGGACTGCCCATCTACAAACACCGGAAGGTCCCTATAAGACACAGTTGGAATATATTCGGACCAACCAATTAGGTGCTCGCATCTATGAGGATGGTCTGAGGCGATCAGTGGTCCAACTCAAAAATCCAGATCGATCCTTTGGACTTGAACACCCGGTGGTCAAGTTCGAAGAGGGTTCATACATTGATAAGGAAGGAACCATGTATGTGGTTACCAACCAACCAGATAGGACCGATGAGTTTGGAAATATCATTCATGAGAATGAGATAGGAGACCTAGAACAAGGAAATATAGGACAAGGACCCCAGACTCCTAGAGGCAAGTCAGTTTTGACCCGAGTGATCACTCCAGACTGGATCCCTCAAGACAACAAAAGCATAGAACTATTTTTGAATAGAGAAACAGAGGAAGCCTTTTGGAGATTCAAGCCAGAACAACCTAGCCAATTGGGCATAGTCATCATCTACGAGTTCAAGGATCCAGAGATACCAGGCAAAGTTGTCTACCTAGATAACACGTCAGAGAAAATTTTCTTGGTAACAGAACATGATAGACATGCATATACATGGAAGAATGACATGATTTTCCCCCCACCAAGATCCAATGTTTCCCATGGCCTCCAAGGGGTAGGATCATCCCAGGCCCATGAAGCCCAGAGAGAAAGAACTAGAGAGAGACCTGAGGTAAGTTTTGCACACACCGTGGGCAGGAATAGGTCAGGATTTGAAAATGAAAGACCTGAAAGAGAGAGACATCAAGCACATAGGCAACAAAGAGATGAACAGGATTTTCCATTGCCTAGACCCCGGGAGTACCCAAGAACCCTTAAACCCAGTCACGTGATCAAGGCAATGAAGAACTATTTCGATGGGACAGGGGATCCTTATGATCATGTGGCCGAGTACAAACAAGTGCTGAGAGCCGAACAAATTGAGGACTGGTTCACCCAGTACGAGGCATTTGGTTTGACCCTTAAAGGCACTGCCTTAGCTTGGTTTCAACCATTGAGTAGAAGCAGCTATCGCGATATAGGTCAACTGCTAGACGAATTCATTGTAGAATTTTCCAAGAGTGGTATCAGGCATAACACATCGTCCCTGATCCATAGTTTCAAGCAGACACCCCAAGAAACAGTGCGACTAGCAGGTAGAAGGTTCAGACAGTACCTAGAAAGATGCCCTGCTCCAGAGCTACCCACACCAGCCAAACAAGTGGCTTTGTTTTTAGATGGCTTACTGAGCACAAAGTTAAGATCCTATGTATACTTGAAAGATCCTAGATCCATAGAAGAGTGTGTGCGGACGTGCATAGACATAGAAGATAACTTGGGTGAGGAGTTAGGATTGTCCAAACTCTACAAAGATTCGGATAGTTCTACTAGTCATACTTCAAAGATCTCCACAGAAATAGAAGAGATAGCTGAGCAAGTTGCCAAGAAGCTGGGAGTCCAAAATAAACAAACACAGGGAGTCACTTCATTGAATCGGTGCTATACTTGCGGAGGTGACCACATGGCTAACGTATGCCCAATGCAAAACCAAAACATTAGAGAAAGGAATGCTCCATATTGCACTATTGAGAGGAAATACACAAACCACACGGCTCAAGATTGTCCCTACAATAGGCAGGCTGTTAGACAAAATTATCAGCAACCTTACCCACAAGGTAGGTATCAGAATCAATACCAACAGCCATATTACAGACCACAACAGCAATATCTGGTACCATATAGGCCACAACCTGTCTTGGTAAACCAACCACCAGCTCCAGCCAACGTGATTCCAGTCAAGTATGCTGTGGGAGAGGAAAATCCAAATAGAGCTTTGGTGCCACTAACCCCATTGATACCAGATAATGACTCTCATGCTCATAGTTCAGACTACTCCCATGAAGGTAGTCCACATGCTTATTACACAGAGTCACCTGAACATAGTGAGATTTACTCGTATCAATATGAGGCACCGCCTATGGAGCAAAATTGGGAGCCAGAATACTCCAATGTCATGTACACAAATCCTAACCCTAGGCCCCAGTTGAGACAAATGAGACCACAAGCCCCTAGAGGATCTTGTTTCAGATGCCATGGTGACCATTTCATTCGTGACTGTCCCCACCCACCATCTCCGAGTCAAGGACAGGCTATCACAATACAGGCCTTTTGTTCTGATTGTGGCAAAGACCATCTCCCCAGAGATTGTCCAAGAAACCCCTCTAGTGCACCCAAGATTACACCCATTAATGTGGTAGGCTTAGTGGCAGATCCAAGTTCAAGTAGTAGCAATGTGGCTCCTATACAAGCTGTCACTAGAGCACAAGCCTTAAAACAGGATAAACCAGTAGAACAATCAGAGTCGAGTGAATCAGGAGAGCCTAGTAAGAGGAAAACAAGAACATGGAAGGATACCAGAGAGAAGGCCAATCGCAAGTGGAATAAAAAGTTATCGGAACTAGAAGAAAGCTTAAAAGAAGCGAAAACAAAAATAGAAGACATTGCATCTCAAAGCCCCTCGCATGCCGAAACTCCATCCACTCCACCTCATCCCATCCCACCACCCATTGTAAATAGACCGCAACCAGGGTCTGTTCTTGCAGATCCAACCCCAGAAGGCTTGGACATGATGTTCAAGGCCTACCAGGCTCGACTTCAAGAAGGGCCTACAGCGGCAAACCTAGACAAGAGTTACCCTAGAGCAGATTTAGAGATTGAACGGATGAAAATGTGCATGAAAATGGTAGAACAAGCTCAAGCCATACTGGAGACTAGTCAAAAGTTCAATCAGACAAACTCTATCAAATCGGATTTGCATTTCCAAGGCTTACTAGAACGATTAGAGCAGTTGGTAAACAAACCACAAGTTTCTCTACCTCCACAGGCTCAACCAGTTATTGAAAGAGGAAGCTCACCACCAAGGGGAGCTTATGTTCCTAATTCCACGGATGCTGGAATACCTCCTTCTATTCAACAGTACTCTCAAGAGTTCTTGCGGGAAATACAAGAGGAGAAATGGGCCAAGGAGAAGGGTAATTCCCCTCCTATTCCTGAGATTGATGATCTTCATGATCAATTTCCCCAAGACATTCCATCTATTTACGAAGAGGAAGCAGAACAAGAAGACGAAAGATTAGATTTTGAATCTAATACCTTAGAAGAACTACCTCAATTTCCAGGCCCATGGGAATCTGAATCACTCCAGATTAGAACTCCCACAATACTAGTAAGAAATGAAGACTTAGTGGTTCCAAGGAACACGGATGTCGTGAAGAACACTAAGGTTCAGTGTCATCTCACTGTAGAAGAGCTGCTCAAAGCAAAACCTGAGCTCTGGAATCATGTGAAGGATCAGGTTCCAGAACTTGATTCCAACATGCCAAAAGCAGGCTCCAAGCAAAGGGTACCAGAGATACCTCTAGACAAAATAGGGGACATGTGTGAGGGTGAAGAAGGTAATACTTATCTTCCAATCACCTACCAAGGTTACACAACCAAAGCAATCATAGATTCAGGTGCTGGTGTTGCTATTGCGACCACCTCCTTGTGGAAGCAATGGGGCAAGCCCACATTAAGACCAACTAGAATGAAGCTTCAAATGGCTGATGGTCATTTTGAAAGACCTCTAGGATTGCTAGAAGGGATCACTCTAACCACTTGTGGTGTAGAGTTTGAGCACACATTTGCTATATGTGACTTTGAGAAAAATAATGTCTTTGAGATGATCCTAGGAAGACCCTTCCTACGACAATTGCAAATAGTACAGGATTGGGGAACTAACTCCTTGTACTTACAGCACTTAGGGGTCACCACTAAGGTCAATTTGAAGGATTACACCTTCAGAGATGTACCACCCCTACAGTGGAATTCTATCCACAAAGCAAAAGAAGATTCCATCTCTGTGCATTCTGAAAGTTCACCTGATCCATCATGGCTGCATGAAGATACTCATTTGTGGATGTGCAAGGTTGCAAAGGAAGAGGAAAAACGTTTAAAGGCAAGAGAAGAAGGAACTTCGTTAGGAGATAGACCAGTTAGAGACCCAGCCTACACACCGATGATCTTTCCAGATGAGGAGTTTGAGCCTCATGGCTGGCCAGAAATCTTAGCCACCATGGACATTGCTGTCAATGAGGAACAGTGGACACCTCATTGTGATGAGGAGGGTTATGATATCTCAGTGTTCATGTGTCAACCCTTGCTAGAAGAATGTGACCCTAGTGATGTCATAGAAGAGGAAGAGAATGACGATGATCTGGAGTCTATTGTGATGGATAGTTGCTTTAACTCAGAGCAGCACTATTTAGAAGATATAGGAGTGTTCACCCAGAAAGAAGAAGATCCTCTCACAAGTATTAAAACAGTAAACTCAAAGGATGGAAGTGAGAGTAGTCAAAAGAAAAAGAAAAGAAAAGCAGTGAAACAAGAAAAAGAGGAATCATTGTTTGAAGTACCAAAAAACTTCAAGAAATATGAAGTTGACGACCGCAAAATTTTGGTACGAATGCCTAAGAGAGAGGCCATCATAGGAGAATCATATGATAATAAAGAAAAGACCAAGAAGATTGTAGTGACCATTGAAGAGAACGAAGAGAGATGCACATATATAGGAGATGACCTAAGTGCAAGAGAAGAAATGGAGCTCATAGCTCTATTAAGGGAATATAGGGATGTGTTTGCATGGCACTATAGAGACTTGAAAGGGGTAGATCCAAGAATTTGCTCTCATACTATCCCCATGACTGCTGATGCTAAGCCCACCAAACAGAAGCCCTACACATATAATGATACCTATGCAGCCAAAATCAAAGAAGAAATTGATAGGTTGATTGAAGCCGGATTCATCTATGAGATTGAGCATACCGAATGGGTGTCCCCCATTGTTGTGGTACCCAAGAAGAACGGGAAGTTGCGAGTGTGTATTAACCTTAAAAAAGTTAATGCCGCTACGATTAGAGATAGTTATCCACTTCCAATCACAGAACACTTATTGGAGCGTGTTGCAGGCAAGGAAGTTTATAGCTTCCTTGATGGATTTTCAGGTTACAATCAAGTAGCCATTGCCCCAGAAGATCAACACAAAACAGCTTTTGCTACAGAGTGGGGAATCTTTGCATTTCGGGTGATGCCATTTGGGCTCACCAATGCACCTGCAACAT
Organism: Ceratopteris richardii; assembly: GCA_020310875.1. Lineage (NCBI taxonomy): Eukaryota > Viridiplantae > Streptophyta > Polypodiopsida > Polypodiales > Pteridaceae > Ceratopteris > Ceratopteris richardii. Next base: position 277,606 of record MU260158.1, on the reverse strand, counting down.
TCCAAAGGCTCATGTGTCATGTCTTCAAAGAGTTCTTGCGAAAGAGCTTAGAAGTGTATGTGGATGATTTATGTGCTCATTCCCAAGAAAGAAGGGTTCACATCCCTGAGCTCAGACAAATCTTCAACAAGTGTAGAGAATATCGAGTGTGTCTAAACCCAGAAAAGTGTGTGTTTATGGTGCGTCAAGGTAAAATCCTCGGTCATATTGTTTCTAAGAATGGAATCTCAACGGATGAAGATAAGGTACGAGCCATAGCGGAGTTGCCAAGGCCAAGGAATGTTAAAGAGGTACAAGCCTTTATGGGCCATTGTGGATATTACCGTGGGTTTATCCACATGTACGCGATCATAGCTAGACCCCTTTATGCCTTGTTATCTAATTTTGAGTGGAACGACGAATGCGAGAATTCTTTCAATGAACTGAAGAAACGTTTGTGCACAGCACCAATATTGACCACTCCTGATTGGAATAAGCCATTCCATGTCCATGTGGATGCATCCAATCATGCCATAGGATGTGTGCTAGCACAACCCACAAGTGAAGGGAATTTAGATTTGCCCATAGCATATGCTAGTAGACAACTAAACCCAGCCGAAAGAAATTATACCACAACCGAGCGAGAAGGGTTAGGCATGGTATATGCTGTAAAGAAGTTTAGACACTATTTATTGGCCAACAAGTTCAAGTTTTTCATTGATCATCAAGCTTTGTTATATTTGGTCAATAAACCTTGCAATACTGGACGCTTAGTAAGATGGTTCCTCTTACTAATGGAGTATGACTTTGAAGTTGTTGTCAGGAAAGGTAGAACCCACCTTCGGGCAGATCACCTTTCTCGCATTACTTCGGGAGAGTCACCACAAGGAGTGTCTGATGAACTACCTGATGCTTATCTGTTCAATTTGGAAGTTGTTCCTAAATGGGCAAATAAGTTGGTACCAGTCCTAACCTTCGGCCCTGCAAATAAGAATGTGAAAACATCACAAGAAGAAATTGTAAAATCACAAAAATATCACATATTGGCAGGAAGCATGTACAAACAAGATACTGAGGGTGTATTAGCTTGTTGTGTCGAGGATGATGAACATAGTAGTTGGTTGCAGCAAGCTCATGAGGGATTGCTAAGAAATCACTATTCTAAACAACGAACATTGCAGAATTTGAAACGTTTAGGAGTGTATTGGCCTAGCATGGACAAAGAAATACACGAGTGGATCAAGAATTGTCCAATGTGCAGCGAGAGACCACCAGTGGAGCATGCGACCCTTTATCAAGTATCATTAATTCCAGATTGGAGTGCTCCATTGGTAGAGTTTATGAGATCGGGAAGATTACCCAAAGAGGCCAGTCTAGCAAGAAGACGAAATATGGAGCAAGAGGCTCAAGGCTATGCCTTAGTAGGAGAGAACCTATACCGAAGAGGTAAAGATGGTTACTTAAGACTGTGCGTTCATGAGTCAGACTATTTAAGGGTCTTAGAGACTGCACACAGTGGTGTTGCAGGTGGACATTTTGGTCCTGACCGAGTGATTAAGACCATTCTATTCTCAGGACTTTGGTGGCCCACTCTTCATATGGATGCACATACCTATGTGAAGAAATGTGACACATGCCAACGTGCACAATATCCAGTGAGAAAAGACGAGATGCCCTTGAGGCCAATGATGGGAGGACGTGCATTTTCGAAGTGGGGCATAGACTTCATAGGTCCTATTAACCCCCCAGCTAGAAACTCCCATGCAGAATACATCATTGTAGCCACAGATTACCTTACAAAGTGGGTAGAAGTCAAAGCCACAACAAAGAATGATGCTCAGACTACGGCTAAGTTCTTATTCGAGAATGTGTTCACGAGATATGGACTACCAATAGAGTTGGTAAGCGATAGAGGCACACACTTCTTGAATGAAGTCATTGAAAATCTTCTCCAAGAATTCTTGGTGATACATAAGAAATCCGCCCCCTATCATCCACAAGCCAACGGACAAGCCGAGAGTACCAACAAGATCCTCTGTAACGTATTGACAAAATTGGTAAATAATAAACGCTCTGATTGGGACAAACAACTTCATCATGCTGTTTGGGCTTACCGAGTTGCCTACAAAACGGTACTCAATGTCACCCCATTTCAGATGGTCTTCGGACAGAACGCTGTGCTACCATTAGAATTCTTAATCCCTGCCTTAAAAGTAGCACAAGAGTATGAGTGGAATGGGCATGAATTGTCCTCTAGGATCTTTGATCTCGAACGCTTGGGTGAAACGAGGCTACGAGCGGCAGCAGGCATCTACGGTGCAAAGAAGAGGCAAAAGGCATACTTTGATGCACACATCAAGGATAAGGGACTGAAAGAGGGAGATCTAGTGTTGGTATACACACTAAAACAACATGCCCGTAAGTTGGAAAAAAGAGGTTATGGACCCATGATCATTAATAGAATTTCCACTAGTGGTGCAGTTCAGTTGGCCACTCTAGAAGGAGATATCTTGCCAAACTATATTAGTGGCTGTAGAGTCAAGCTATATCAAGAACCTCTTACTGAGGATATGCTAATGAGGCTCAACACTGCGAAGAAGCGAAAAGAAGAAGAGTTAAGAGTGAGAGAAGAAGCACAGGAAGAGGCCAGAGAGCGTATTAGGCAAAATAAGTTAAGGTGATTAGGCCTAGATGTCAACTCAAAAGCCCCAAAATATCACATGGATATGTGTCAAAAGTCAGGCATTGCGACTTCTCAGGTCATTGACCGAAGACCCTTTGTGACCATAGAGATAGGACAAGGGAAGGGTGCAAGGACGGTGAAAGCATTGATTGACTCAGGTGCAGCAAGTAGTGCAGTTAAACTTTCCTACTGCCAAGACTTGGAGTTGAACATCAATCCCATAGAAGCTTATCTCATAGGATTGGGAGGTGTGGAAACCCCTTGTTTGGGCGAGGTGGAACTTCCCATCTACCTTCAAGATGTTCCAATGAAAGTCAAAGCGCTAGTATGTCAAGATGAGAACCTTACAGAACCACTTGTCTTGGGTCAAGATTGGATCTATGACCATGCAGTTAACTTAAACCTAAGAAGTCAAATTCTTCAAGTTTGGGTACATGAACAATGCATTACATTAGAATTAGAGAACTGCATGCTCCTAGATTATGGCACCACACACTCTCTTAGTTCTTCCAAGACTAATCATATGAAAGAAGATGTTGTATGTGTCAAAAGCTCTATGATGCAGAAGGAGTCAATCGTGGAAGACCAGGTTCGAAGGCGGGTGGATCTTTCTTCTTCTCCAAAGACTCAAGTAGCCACAGTAGTGAGCCCACCACACAAGCAAACACAACCGTTCACGACAACTGCTACATCAAATAGAAAGACACCATTCGATAAAAAAGCGGTTCCGGGCATGAAGCAGATCTGGGTACGCAAGGGAGAGCAACCACCAGCCTTACCCCCACAAATCCCATCCATGCACACTAACCAAGCCAGAAGACGAAGGAAGCAGCTCAGACAAGCTCCGTCACAAGATATCCAACAAGTTTGGGTGCCTAAGAAGTTAGCTGCAGCTCAACAAGGGCAATTACAGATGTGGGTACCTAAGAAGATCCTACACCCACAACAACCTTTGTTCTCCCACATGCAAAAGGTTTCAACAAAGAGGCCAAAAAGAGAAAAGGGTAAGAACCACGTACAGAGACCAAAGGAAGATCAAATCAGCTCTTCAACATTAGTAGGAAGACATGCAAAAAGGATATGGGTTTGGAAGCCAAAAGTGCAAGTAGCCTCCACCGAACCAAAGCATCAACCACACTGGATACCACAGTTCAGAAAGCATCCAAAGAGAAAGACGCCTGAAGTGACCTCTACAGTGCCAAATGATGTTCTAAAATGGACTCCAATAAGGAGGATTACATCAGTTCGAGACTCAATGGATACCTCCATTAAGGCCGGCATCAACCTCCACAAATAACATCGAAAGCCTCGAACGAGCAACAACCATGTGCTCCTTGCACAACCCTGTCTTTTGCACCATTTAGGTCATGCATTTCCAAAGTATGCATTAATATAGGGCCACATTACACGGCCGTGCACAGACACACTTGAGAATCCCATGCACAAGAGCACAGTGACATATGTCGAACATTTCTATTGATACTAACTTTTGTGTTCTTGTTTTTTGATATCCTGTTCCTCAAAAAAAAAAAAAAAAAAAAAAAAAAAAGAGAGAAGTGGGAGAGAGCTTGTTCCCAGTGTGTCTCGGCCAATAGTGAGATTATTGCTGCCTTATCTGGTAGAGGACAAGCATTTGGCATGAACATGGCATCTACAGCTATGATTTTCTCTTACCATGGTAGGAATGAAGAGCTTGAAGGTCCGCAACTTGCGTGATGCTTAACTACTTCATGTACCAGAGCATCCAAGGAGATATCTGCAAAAGGTAGTTCTGGAGGAGAAGACTCCTGCATATGGTGAGCTAAAGAGTATATGTGAAACACAGCTTGGTGTAGTTACCCGATGTTGCTTGCCAAGAATATAAAGCAATTCAATTCTCAGTATTTCCTGAACCAGTATGGAACAGTAGCACTGGTGAATGGTCTATGTCAATCAGCATGGTAATCTCTTAGAAACCGGCACGTGTCCAATATTCCTCTGAGTGTCAATATAGGCAAGTGAACGTGCATGAGCCCAAGCTCAGAAATGCACATTGTTAGTGACAAATGTTGCTTTGAAAAGAGGAGAGGGGATCCACCACTCAAAAGATCTCATCAGTGGACAATCAACATGGACATTCATCAACAAGGTTCCATCCCAAAGGCCGAGTGTACAACACGAAGAGGCAAACATCCATCAACCTTCGCCATGGTAAGTATCTTTACTCTGGAAACACCATAACCATGATAGTTTAGGAAACCTCTTCGTCAGCATACCCTTGAGCACTTAGCTCAAGACCCGCAATTTTTGCACCATACTTCTTCCAATGCATTTTCCAAGTAAGCATGCGTAGGGCCACATTACAAGGCCGTGCACAAGGCACATACTTTTTTCAACCCATGCACGAACACACTTACCCATCACTCAATATGGGTTATGAGTACTTGGCTTGACTATAATGAAGATCAACTTTGGAAGATCTAGACAACATCAACAGAGACTCACAACGACACAGTCATGCTGGACTACAAGGCAGAAGCACATACCATGAGACTACAACCTGCAAAGACTCACAAGCGATAGATGAAGAACGTCGGACGACTTGTGTTCATACAGAAGGGACACTCCCTCTCAAGGCACTACTTGGAACAATCACTACAACAAGGGTCTGTCAGGGACGACAGACTCGAGAGGGGGGGGAGTGTTGAAGCTCAAGGTCAAGGACAAAGCATGGAAGCACATCAAAGAAGTGGACATAGAAGAAGAGAGAGCAAGTAGGGAGCTCCAAGAAGTGTATGTCAAATTTTCAGAAGAATCCCCTACAAAAATAGTGATTTTCATCACTAGAAACCATTGTAAATACCATTATCTATTTTTAGTAACTCCATTTTGTTCAAGCCGAGGAGTCCTCGAGCTTGAGGAGTATTAGAAGTACCATCGTACCAATTTTCATAATTTTTAGACTTCGTTTGAGTCCTCAAATAAGCCCTGGAACCTAATTTTTAACTAGGTCGGACACTAGGTCTGGACAGGGCCAAAGCTAGTCAAAAAACTATAAAAAGAGCTAGAGAGCTCATTTTTGGGGTTAGCTTGTTAGAGAATAGAACTTTTGTAAGAGAACTCTTTTGCAATCTAAGCTTTCCATTGTTCCTCTCTTTGATCTTACTTTGTGCACGTGTGTGTGTATGTGTGTGCATGTTTGTGTGCTTTCACTCACGCACTTGTGCCTTCACTTGCTCGTGGTCTTCATACCGGTCCTCACGTCTTCGCGGATTGACAAGTAAAGGAGGTGGTGCTTACGCTTGAGCTACAGGAGGCCTATAGTAATAAGGCTGAGCATTGTATTGGCCTTGATACCTACCTAGCTGTGCATATGCTTCTGGGTAGTTCTGTCTCACTACCTATTTGTTGTATGGGCAGTCTTGAGCCGTGTGATTCGTGTATCTTCTCTCAATTGTGCAGTATTGGCCACTAGGATTAGCTTGCGGTTGTGTTGCATTGGGATACACATTCGCCAAATGATTTCCACCATAGGTGTAACCATGTACGTTAGTTGTTAACTTAGGCATCTGTTTACTAGAAACTCCTAGTTTCTGGGCCACTTTTTCTGCTAGATCCTCTATTGAGCTAGAAAATTTTGTGCATGCTAGAGATGAACAGTCTGAGTCCTTATAGACCTTTGAGAGTTCCAACTCGTCTCCTAAGTTGTCCTCAATGTCTATGCAAATTCTTACACATTGCTCTAGCGTTCTGGGTTCCTTCAAGTACACGTAGGAGCGTAGTTTAGAGCTCAACAAGCCATCTAAAAACAATGACACTTGTTTGGCCTGTGAAGGTAACTCTTGCACTGGACATCTTTCCACATATTGTCTAAACCTACATCCTACCAGTCTAACTGTTTCTTGAGGGGTCTGTTTGAATCTACGAATCAACGAAGACGTGTCATGTCTGATCCCACTTTTAGAGAATTCAGTGATGAATGACTCTAAAAAGTGATGGATGTCTCTAAATTGCCTTTGTTGCAATGGTTGGAACCACGTTAAAGCGGTATTCTTTAACGTTAGTTCAAATGCATTATATTGCGTGAACATGTCTTTGACTTGCTCTGCTCTTAGCACTTGCTTAAACTCCGCAACATGATCATAGGGATCTCCTGTCCCATCAAAATAATTTTTCATGGATTTTACTAATTGAGTGGGTCGTAATATTCTTGCGTGTTCACGTGGTCTAGGTAGAGGAAAATCATCTCTACCACCTGGCATTCTTTGTCTATCCACTCTATCGGTGTCTACGGTGGTTCTATCTCTCCCTATGGGATGATTAAAACTTACTTCTAGTCTCTCTCTGTTCTTGTCTCTTTGATTAGCATGGGCGGAGGATGTTCCTGCCCCTTGATGACTCGCGTTTACGTTCGCTCGTGATGGAGGGAATACCAATTCAACTCTCCATGTGTAAGTATTCCTTGCGTGGTCTGGTACCACAAATATTCTTTCTAAAGTTTCATCCAGGTATACAACCTTTCCAGGTGTAGTCTTTAAATTCGTAGATTATGATGGATCCTACCTCGCTAGGTTGTTCTGTTCTATACCTCCAAAATGCTTCGTCAGTTTCTTTATTCACAAACAACTCTATGCTTCTATTATCCTGAGGGGTCTAATTTGGAACTAGTACTCGTGTCAGTACAGATTTCCCTCTAGGTGTTCTTGGTTCTTCTAATGGTTCCTTTCCTTGAGATCTTGCTTCCATCTCTAACTGAATCACGCCAAACTCATTCGTATTGTTTGGTTGCGTACTTAAGATATACATCGTTCCTTCTTTGTCTATGTATGTGTCTCTCTCAAATTTCACCACTAGACGTTCCGATCCAATGGGTTGATCAGGATTGTGCATTTGCACCACTTGTCTTTGCAAACCATCCTCATAGATGCGAGCACCTAAGCGGTTGGTTCGGAGAAACTCTAACTGAGTTCTATAGGGTCCTTCTAGTTTTTCTAAATATGCTACATTTGACCCTCCTTCTGGCCTTTCTATGCTGAAAGCCATTTCTGATTCACTCGTATCTGAGCTCTCGTAGGGATAACTAGTGTTCAATTGTTGAGCCCACGATCGTGCAGTGGTTCCTACACTTGCTTCGGATGATCTAAGGCTTCCTCGGTCTGACTTACCTATATGTTTGCCCGATCTAAGGTTCATGAATTTACTTCCTGGCACTCTCTGATCGTCAATGATTCTTTGTTCTTACTTTCTTGATTCTTTTTAAATTCCTTTAAATTCTTGTCTATGTGTAAGTAGAATACTTGCTCAGAACTAGGTTTTCCTTGGCAGTTCGAGTCCTCACCAAGATTCTTTTCTTCAATAATCAACATGGACACCAGATCAGCAAAATTTGGAATATTTTCCCTAGTTTTAATAGATGTTTTGAACTGCTTATATGAAGCTCCTAAAGCACGAAGGCACACTTCCACCTTATCATCGTCATCATCATCTACATTCACGCCAATAGATGCAAGTGACTCACATATGCTTTTGATTTTTAGGGTGTAGTCACTTATCGACATGCCCTTTTTCTCCAAAGTATGCAACTCATTATTGAGTTGCAATTTTCGTGCCTTTGTATTCAGCTCATACAAAGTGGCCAAATTGTTCCAAGCCTCCTTTAGAGTCTTGGCATCCGGTATGTGTCCAATCATGTTATCCTGTATGCTAACAGATAGCCAATACATTACCTTTTGTGCTCCTTGATTCCATTCCTCATATGCTCTTAATTGGTGTGCAGTCCAATTCCTCTCTAGTAACTACAAAGCATTTTTGTTCTCTCCTTTGATGTACTTCCAGTAGCCTTTTCCCATCAAGAAATTCGTCATTATGATCTCCAAGCATGGAAGTTTTTGTTGTCTAGCTTATCACTCATAAGTTGACTCATTCCATCTGCATTTGCCATTTCTACAACCATTCACAACACTACAAAACACCACAAGCAGTACTGCTTGACCATTGTTGGACTATGACGTGATAATTCGATCTGAGAATTTTGTATATCAATTGCTTGAAACTTTGGATTTGGAATATATGAGTGTTTCCAAACACAATGCAAGCTACAATTTCGCAAAAACCTGCTTTTTGTGGGCTCCACCTTGTAGGCTCGAAACAGAGGTCGAGATGGCTCCGAAACTCTAATCTGACAAAAACGAGTGACCCTAAAGGGCTAACTCACAAAAATATTTTGAGGCCTTCTACATTCACACCAATTTTCATAGCACTCAGAGGTTGTTTGTGAATCGCGTTTTCTCCATGCTTTCTCATGTACTCTTCACCGTCGGCCTTCTCCATGAGCTCTCTACAGCCACATTGGTTGTGATACCATGTCACGAGGAAGGAGATAAGGAATAGAGCTCACATACACCCTCACAATCAAAGAGAAGCACACACATACAGATTGAGGCCAAGAAGAATGATCTTCATCTTCTTCTATTACATAAAAGGAATGTACAAGAATGATCCAAAACAACAATATAGCAAGTGCAATATACAGAGGATAGTACATAAGGAAAATCCTAATGTCCCGAATGAGTGAGCTCGCAAGAAACAAATGTGCCATCACTCTTGGTAGATAGATCTAGCAATGCTCAATGAAGTATCCCTGACATATATCACCATGATCGATATACATGTCAGAGAAATGAAAAAGTGATATATGTCATCCTGGATCATCACATGTTGAGCTTGATATCTCAACACTAATCGCCTTGAGTATGCTCACCAATTTTCATGTGATTATGAGAATATTATTGGAGTGGTATTGACGATGCCATAGATGAAGGTGCGACCTACTCGGATATCGATTGTTGGAGTTTGAGGTTTGCGGAAGCACATGAACAACACAAGGAAGAAGAAGAAGCTTGGAGCACAGGACACAATACTAAATTGTTGGTGCAAGTCAATCACCAATTGATGTTTTGGATAAAGACTTGAAGTCAAAGGATGAAGAAAAGATCAACAATTGAAGATTGAAAATAGAGTATGTTCAGGAAATGAAGACTTGTATACGTATGTACATTAATTTGTAGTTAGCTCACTTATACCTTTTGTATGGTCATGAGCTTTTACATATATGTCTGTATACACAAGTAAAAATTCAGGGCAAGTATGAGAGAGTATGAGATGAGAAGAATTAGAAGCTGTAATAGTCATTAGATGCTTGGGAAGTGAGGAAGAACTCTCTCATCATTCATATGTAAAGTTTTCTGCATTGAAGAAGAAGTTGCACCCCACATTTTGTTGTGTTCTCCTTCTGTGTTTGATCATTTCAAGAATCCTTTTGTAGATGTCTAATTCTAATGCTTCTATAGTTAAAATTGTTGGAACAAACCAATCACAAATTGGTGATTATAAAGAGCTTGAAGGAAGTCAATGATCAGTTTGAAGTGAAAGAAGCTACTTGAGAAAGTGAAGAAGTTTTCAGAATGATAGCTTGTATACATATGTACATTACAGGTGGAAATTCTTGTATTATGAGTATAGATAATCCTTAGGATGACAAGGAGTAATGTAATAGATGCGGGATAAGTCTAAAACCATATGTATATAAGTCAATGATGTAAAGAGATATGTAGTGAGAGTCATTTTGAAGACAAGTGTCTTAGAGAGATGTGTAGAGAATCTTTCTCAGGAAATTAGCGACGAGTTTTTCTCTGAGTTCTCTCAGTCTGATCAAGTGGATCAGAAATCCTTTTGTACACATCTAATCTGAAAGCTAATGAAGCTATGTTCAGAGTTTTATGATCTAATTCCTTTCCTACTATGAGAATGATCAATAGAAACATTTGTATGTAGAATCTGCAAATAGACTTCTCAGAGTCGTGCACTTTTCTATGTCAATATTTTGCTTAGATCTGAGTGCACAGTGTAAAGTTTTTAATGAGTCAGCATTCAAAATCTAAGTTGGAAGATAAGGAAGCTATGGCTAAAAGCATTTAGCAAAACGGGATCTGTGCTGTGAGAAATCAACTTAAGAAGTTGACCATGTCAAAGTCGCCATTTTTGGAAGACACTTTTTGACATAATTTTGATCTTAATGATCAAATTGAAGTTTTTTAATGATTCTTTTGAAGGACCAATGATTGTTATGATTGCGCAAAGATAGTTTGGAGGTATGTATATCATAAGATTGAAGAAATCTAAAGATATGTGCAGGTAATGAAATCAATCTTTGAAGCAGACTTCTTGAAGAAGGAAAATTCTCACTCAGAGAATTGTTCATGAATGATTTGGTAAATCAAAGTAACATTTGTGTAAAGTTTGGTCTATAACTGATATAGATGTGTTCTTAGATCAGTATAGATCAAGCCTTTGGAGATTAAGAGGTCTCCAACAGTGGTATCAGAGCCGAAGCTGCAATACAAGTGAAGTAAAGGCATTGGAAGTCCCGACTGCTGCAGATATTGAAGTTCCTTCTAATTGAAGGTGGACAAGGACAAATTCTTGAAGATAACCTGCAGAAGTACAAAGCACGAGTTCAAAGGATAAAAAAGGATTGAAGTTTCATATCAAAGGTACACTTTACTATCATAAATCATAGTAATTGCAGATACAGAAAATCAAAACATGGGAGAAAGCTTGTAGATTGATAAGCTAGATAGGGAGAACTATCCAGCTTGGTCCATGAGGATGGAGGCACACCTCATGAGCAAAGATTTGATGGCATTCATCAAAGGAGAAGAAGAAAAGCCTGAGTTTGCAGATCCTAGTATTCCAACTAGGGAAGAACTTGCAGATTTGAAGATCTGGATGAGAAAGGATGCTCAAGCTAGGAGCATCATTTACATGGCTGTAAATGACTATCTTCTACCTCACATTAGAGGATTGGAAAGTGCAACACATGTTTGGAATGCTTTGGAAGAGCATTTCCAAAATACAACCAAGTCAAGGAAGTCCTCACTATGGGCAGAGTTTACAACTTTCAAGAAGAAGAGCTCACAATCAATTTCTGATTATGTGGCAAGGATGAAGGATATTGCAGATAGCTTGGGAGCATTAGATGAAGACATTAAAGAGGATAAGTTGGTAAGGCAAATACTTACAGGTCAGAGAGGAGATGAGAAGTGGAAGCCTTTCATATTATCCATAGAATTGTCACTTGATCACTTTACTCTTGATCTTAATTAATTGCTAGGACACATGCTCACTTTTGAGCAAGATATTAAGGGAGATAATGATAGGAGTGCAAGTCAAGCTATGCACTCCAAGGACAAGAAAAAGAATGGCAAAGGGAAGCAGTCAACTGATGATGAAGGAACCTCAAGTCAAGCTAACTTTACAAGAGGAAAGATGAATTTCACATATGCTAGAGGAGGTGGAAGAAGCTTTCAATCTCAGTCCTACAACAACAATTATTATAACTATGCATCAGATCAGAAGGATGATATGACTCTTATCTTGAACGCAACTCATGAATCAGTAGGAGAAGATCAAAGGGTGTTTTATATTGACTCAGGATGTAGCAATCATCTGAGTGGCAATATATCATTGATGACTGATATGGAAGCAAAGGTGAATGGACATACAGTTCAAATAGGTGACAATACCAAGCATAAAGTGGAGAGCATTGGATCAGTGAAAAAAAAGAGTGGAAGTACAGTTTTGAGCAAGGTACTTTATGTTCCTACTATTCCTAAAAATTTGATAAGTGTAGGGCAAATTGTGGAGAAAGGATATGAAGTCAGATTCACAAATGATGGTGTCTATGTGCAAGATCCAAATCAGGGATATAGAAACATAATTGCAGGTAAAAAGGAAGGAAGGTTGTTTACTCTCAAAGTCCAAGGTAATGTGGGACATGCTCTATTTACTTATGGAAGTCAAAAGATGTCTGAATTAGACCTATGGCATAAAAGATTAGGTCATTTCAATGAGAGAGCTATAATGGAAATGTCAAGGAATGATGTAGTTCTTGGTTTGCCAAAAGTTGAAGGGCAACACATGGTGTACAAGTGTGAAGCTTGTCAATTAGGTAAAGCTCACAAAAATTCATACCATAAATCAGGATACAAGTATTCAAATATGCTTGAATTGGTTCATACAGATGTATGGAGTCCTTCAAGGGACTATAGCATAAATGGATCCAGGTATTATGTGTTGTTTGTTGATGATGCAACTAGATGGACTACTTTATATGTAATCAAGGACAAATCAGAAGTGTTCAAGACATTCAAGCATTATCATGCTTATGCAGAAAGGATTACAGGACAAAAGCTCAAGAGGTTGAGATCAGATGGAGGGGGAGAGTATTTTTCTAAAGAGTTTGATGATTATTTGTGGAATGCAGGTATAAAAAGAGAAGTAACTTGCAGGTACTCTCCTCAACAAAATGGAGTTGCAGAAAGAAGAAATAGAACTCTTGTAGAGTTTGCAAGAGCAATGATGAAGGAAAAGAATTGTCCAAATTATTTATGGGCAAAAGCTATCAACATTGCAACATATCTTGTGAATAGGTTACCTTGTAAAGCATTGGAGGGAAGAACTCCTTATGAAGCATGGTTGGGTAAGAAACCTACTCTTGATCATTGTAAGGTATTTGGATGTTTAGCATATGCTTATGTTCCTTCACAATTGAGACATAAGTTAGAACCCAAAGTAGAGAAGTATGTGTTTATTGGGTATGATGATAGACAGATGGGTTACAGATTGTGGAGTCCATCTACAAAGCAATTTCTTGTTACCAAGATGTTACATTTGATGAACAAAGCACATGGTATACAGGGTCAACAAATGATTATGCAGATGACAAAGAAATACAAAGGAAAGGGAAGACAAAAGTAAGTGTGTATAAAGAAGATATTGATGATGTTGATTGTAAAAGTAAATTGCAGAATAATGTTGAAGATGGGCCAAGATTTGATCCAGAATCAAGTGTGGCTGAGACTTCAAGAAGTGCAGAGGTCAGAAGATCCTCAAGAGAAAGGAAAGGGCCTATCAGGTATAGTTATGACACATCTTTCTTAACAACAAAAGATTATGCTTACATTGTGAAGACAGAAGAGGATCCAATCACATATGAAGAAGCTAAAGGTAAATAGAATTGGGAGAAGGCAATGCAAGAAGAGTATGATGCTCTACTTGAAAATGAAACATGGGAGTTAGTGCCAAGACCAAAGAATCAGAAGGTCATTGGATGTAAGTGGGTGTATAAAACAAAAAGGTTTGCAGATGGTAAGGTGTCTAGATACAAGGCTAGACTTGTGGTCAAAGGTTATGCCGAAACTTATGGGGTATATTATGATGAAACCTAGTCCTTTTGCTAAGATGTCTACAATTAGATCATTGATTGCTATTGTTGCTTGTAAAGGATGGAAGCTATCACAATTAGATGTGAAGAATGCATTTTTGAATGGGTATATTGCAGATGAAGTGTATATGGAGCAACCAAAAGGCTTCATGGATTCAATTGGATCAGATTATGTGTGTAAGCTCAAGAGAGCTTTGTATGGGTTGAAGTAGGCTCCAAGAGCATGGAATTAGAGGCTTGTTAAGTTCTTAAATGAATGTGGATTTCAAGCATCAAAGGCAGATAGTAGCTTGCTAGTGAAGGCAAGTGAAAATGGATATATATATATATATATATATGTGTGTGTGTGTGTGTGTGTGTGTGTGTATTTATGTTGATGATATCATTGTCACAGGTACAGATGCTCAAGGAATCAATGAGCTTAAGAAACAAATAGAGAAGAAGTTTAAGATAAGTGATTTGAGAAACTTATCTTATTTCTTAGGAATGCAAATTATGTATACTCAACATGGAGTATATGTTACACAAGAGAGGTACTTGAAGAATCTTCTGGTCAAATTTAACATGGAGGATTGCAAGCCTTCAAGCACACCATTGGAGGTAAATCATAAGTTGAGCAGGTATGGAGGTGAAGAATTCAATGACATGAAGAAATATCAGAGTTTGGTAGGCAGTTTATGTTGATATATTAAGGTAGTGATGTGTGTGAACACACTAGGACCGCCGGGGCACTTTTTTCCCTCTTTAGGAAGTTTTTTTCCCTCGGCTTGTATATACGCCTATTGCCCTAATGGGCAACTTATCTTTGTACATTCTCTAGTAATACATTCACTATTGTGTGTTGTGCTCCAAGCTTCTTCTTCTTCCTTGTGCTGTTCGTGTGCTTCCGCAAACGTCTAACTCCAACAATTGGTATCAGAGCAGGTCCTCACTTCATCTAGGGTGCCGTCGACACTCCTCCGTTTGCAATCTCAGAATCATACGAATTTTGGTGAGCATACTCAGGGTGTTTCGGAGATCGAAACGGCTTCGCTCTATGGTGCCGAAATCGCGATCTGAGCTCATTTCGACCTTTGAACGCACTATCGCACTGCTTGTGTAGGCTATTTTGTCTTTTTGTGCCAAAGGTATATACCAGTTTCTGTTCGCCAGTTTAAGCATCTCAAAGTCTGCTACAGGTCTAGCAGAACTCGTCTGGGCAGTTCCTTTTGAGATACAGTCAATTTTGTGCATCAAGGTATTTTAGTCACCAGCCATGGCTGAAAGCAGTGATGTATTCCGTATGTTGGCTGTTGAGGATAAGTTGGATGGTACCAACTACCCATTATGGGCTTATATGATGCGACATGTATTGGTTGCAAAAGGACTGTGGAACATTGTGCAGGGTGTTGAAAGACGTCCTGTTACACCTGCAACTACAAGTACTGCAAATACAGGTGCTGGAGCTGATGAAGATGGTGTCGAAGATGATATTGTGCAGATTCCTGTTTGTGCTACTGTTTCTGTTGCACCTACTGCAGAGCAGATTCGTTGGGATGGCAGAGATGCCCAGGCACATGCATTGATAGCTTTGTCTGTCAAACGTGCCATTATTCCTCATATTCGCTCTTGCAAAACAGCTAAGGATGCTTGGGATACACTTATCACATTGTACCAAGCTAGGAATGAGGCTCGTGTTGCTTACCTCGGAAAACAGTTGGAGAGTGAGCACATGAATGAAGGTGATTCTATGGACAATTTCCTAGCGAAGATCAAAGACTTGAAGGAACAGTTGATTTCTGCTGATGAGGTTATACCAGATAGCTCACTTGTGTAGACCGTTCTGAATGGTCTTCCTGATTCATACCAGAGTTTTGCTTCTACTCTTCGGTTGATGATGAAAGGCAATCCGAATGCCTTATCATTTGAGGATTTAGTCTCTGTTCTGTTGCAGGACGATCAGTCCAGGCAGAACAAGTCCATTATGCGTGTTGCAGATAAAGCTTTCCTGGCTAGTCAGAAGGGCAAAGGAAAATGGAGTAAGCAGAAATCTGCAAATGCTGCACATTCGAAGAACTAGGATAAAGATGAGAAGAAATCAGAAAAGCAGAAATTGTTTTGCAAGTAGTGTAATGGGAATGATCATATCATAAAGAACTGTCCAAAACTGGCTGCAAAAGAGGCAAAGAAAAAGGAGGCTAGAATGGTTGTTGTAGAAGCCTCTACACCAAAAACAGAGTCTGCTAATCTTGTGCAGGAAGAAGAATGGGCATTTACTACTGTTTTCAGTTTTGACCCATCTTTTCATGAGCAGTGCATGTCTGCAGTGGGCTCAGATGTTTGGTACTTTAACAGTGGGGCGACCAAACATATTACCTCGCAGTGCAGTTTCTTCTCTTCACTCGAGCCTGCCCCTACAGGGAATATTGTCACATGCGCCAACAACTCCTCTTATCCTGTTATGGGAGTTGGTAAGATCATTCTGACTACTGTTGATGGTAGTTCTTTCACCTTGTCAGATGCTTTATTTGTACCAGGGATCAAGAAGAATCTGTTATCAGTTTTTGCATTAGCCAAGATTGGCTTGGTTGTGAAATTTGTTAATGACAAATGTACAGTTCATGATCAGTCAAATGGCGATGTTATTATTGCTTCTGGTATTTTATGTCGTGGGTTATATAAGCTCATAGACTATGAAAGATCTGTGAATGATTTGGCATGTGCAGTTCGTGATTCTCAGGCTATGTCAGATGCAAAGCTTTGGCATGCACACTTTGGACATCTGAATTTTGCTAGTTTGCTACGCCTGCAGAAATTTGATATGGTGTCTTCTTTGCCCAAGCTTGAGGCACCTGGAAAACATGTATGTGAAGGCTGTATTTTGGGTAAAATGCAGTGTTCCTCCTTCCCAAAAGATGGTTCAGTTCGGGCTACGCAGAAATTGCAGCTTGTACATAGTGATGTCTGTGGTCCTATGCAGACACCCTCTTTTGGGAATTACCTTTAGTTCGTGACTTTCATTGATGATTTTTCCAGGCATGCATGGGTATATCCACTCAAAGCAAAGTCCGAAGTGTTCATGTGCTTTAAACAGTTTTTGGTTTTGGCTGAAAATCTGTCAGCATGTAAAATGGGCACCCTCCCTTCTGATCGAGGGGGGAAATATATGTCTTCTGATTTTAATGCATTTATGGCTGAACGTGGGATAAAACACCAGTGTACAGTGCCGTATACACCTCAACAGAATGGAGTTGCTGAACGAAAGAACAGGTCACTCATGAAGATGGCGAGGTGCATGGTCAAGAGTCAGGCTTTACCACATAGTTTCTGGCTTGAGGCTGTCATGTGTGCAGCATATGTACTGAACAGGTGTCCCACTAAAGCGTTGCAGTCTATCACTCCATATGAGGCGTGGCATGACCGCAAGCCATCTGTTGCTCATCTGCGTGTTTTTGGTTGTTTGGCATATGCACTAGTGCCTGAACAACATCGCAGAAAAAGTAAAATGTATTTTTGTTGGGTACAGTTCTGAAAGTAAAGGCTATCGTCCGTATCATCCACAGACTAAATGCATTCTGGTTAGCCGTGATGTTGTCTTTGTGGAAGATGCTATTCAGCCATTGCTTTCATGTACTAAGGAGACATCTGGTAGCTCCAAAGACATGTATGATACTTTGATGCCTCTTTTTACAGGTGGACAGTCTAGTGCTGGTCCTAATGAGGCAACTTCTCAACCTTTGCAGGTTTCATATGATGATGCAGATCATTCCATTTCTGATGCAAATTTACATGATGCACTTGTTGATGAGAGAGCTGATATTGAGCAAGCAAAAACTATGCCAAGCTGGTGCAGACTTTGCGTGACAGCAAATTAGATGCACCTTTGTCATATCGTACTCGTTCAGGCTCTCATAGTGCCTCCTTTGCATCAGATTGCTATGCTATGGCTGCGTCTAGCCTCTGTGATGAGAATGAGCCTGTTTCTTTTGATGAAGCACATAATTCAAAAAATTGGATGGTTGCTATGCAATCTGAATATGATGCTATAATGAAGAATGGTACATGGTCTTTATGTGACTTGCCTCCTGGCAAGAAGGCCATTGGCACTAAGTGGGTATACAAGCTGAAGCGTAAACCTGATGGTACAGTTGACAGGTATAAGGATAGGCTTGTTGCAAAGGGTTATGCGCAGGAAAGAGGCATTGATTTTGATGAGACCTTTGCACCTACATGCCGTATGACTACTGTTGGAGCATTTGTGCACTTGCAGCCCATCATGGTTGGAATGTACATCAATTGGACATTAAAACAGCATTTCTGAATGGTGACTTGCATGAAGAAGTGTATGTTTTTCAGCCCCGTGGCTTTGTGCAGAAAGGGCATGAAAACAAGGTGCGCAGGTTAAAGAAAGCATTATATGGTTTAAAGCAAGCACCACGTGCTTGGTATGAGAAGATACATGCCTATCTGGTTGCACATGGTTTTGAGAATAGTCCAACTGAAAGCACCTTATATGTTAAGCGTGCTAATGATGTGCTTCTGATCATTGTTGTCTATGTTGATGACATGCTGCTCACTGGTCCTATTGAGAAGCATATTGCTGATTTCAAGGCTGATTTGCATGCCTCATTTGAGATGTCTGATTTGGGGCATTTGCATCACTATTTGGGCATTCAGTTTATGCAAGTTGATGGTGGAATGGCTTTGTGTCAAACGAAATATATTGACACATTATTGCAGCGTTTTGGCCTTGAAGACTGTAAGCCTATTGCCACTTCTATGGAGACAGGTTTACGATTGAGTCTTCATGATGCTGGAGATGCATTTGATGCTGTTCTCTATCAGCAAGCTGTTGGATGCTTGATTTACTTATGCATTACTCGGCCAGATATTCAGTTTGCTATCTCACAGATGAGCAGGTTTATGCATTGCCCAGGAGTCATGCATTGGAAGGTGGTTAAGCGCATCTTTCGCTACTTGAGTGGTACTCGGCTACTTGGGTTGTTTTATCCCAAGGGGGGATCACTACCGCCAGATTTGCATGCTTTTTCTGACTCAGATTGGGCTGGTTGCTATGACACTCGTGTGTCCACCAGTGGTTTTTGCTTCATGCTTGGTAGCTCATGTATATCTTGGTTGAGCAAGAAGCAGCCTACTGTGGCCACTTCCAGTTGTGAGGCTGAGTATAGGGCAGCTTTCACAGCGACTGTTGAGTGTGTGTGGCTCAGATGCCTTATGGCTGATTTGGGTGTTGGTCAGTCTTCTGCCACCACCATCTTCACTGATAGTCAAAGCGCATTGGCAGTTGCGAGGAACCCTGTGTTCCATGCTCGTACTAAGCACATTGAGGTGCATTATCACTATGTCAGGGAGAGGTTCTCTGCTGGGGAGATCAGCTTGGCATATGTGCCCACGCAAGAGAACATTGCAGACCTTTTCACGAAGGCTCTGCCTAGGGAAAAGTTTGAAGCTTTCCGCAAAGCTTTGGGCTTACTTCCTTTTGTGGAGTGATTTCCACATAGCTTGGCACTTCCTTATACATGAGTGCCAGCTCCTTCTTCACCTCATCACTCCCAGGGGGGATTTGTTGATATATTTAGGTAGTGATGTGTGTGAACACACTAGGACCGTTGGGGCACTTTTTTCCCTCTTTAGGAGGTTTTTTTCCCTCGGCTTGTATATACGCCTATTGCCCTAATGGGCAACTTATCTTTGCACATTCTCTAGTAATACATTCACTATTGTGTGTTGTGCTCCAAGCTTCTTCTTCTTCCTTGTGTTGTTCGCGTGCTTTCGTAGACGTCTAACTCCAACAGTTTAATCTATGCTACATTGACAAGTCCAGATCTATCATATGCAGTAGGTGTGTTATCACAATTTATGCATTGTCCAAAGAAGACTCATTGGAGTGCAGCTCAAAGGGTACTCAGATATATCAAAGGAACCCTAAGTGAAGGTTTGTACTATGGATTTACTTCTGATACAAGAATCAAAGTATTTAGTGATGCAGATTGGGCAGGTGATTCAGATGATAGAAGGTCTACTCATGGGTATCTCTGTTATATTGGAGATAAGTTAGTTTCTTGGTGTTCAAAGAACATAAAGTTGCTTTGTCATCTACAGAAGGTGAATATAAAGGAATGGTGGAGGCTGCAAAAGAAGTGATATGGTTAAAGACCTTGTTGAAGAGTTTTGGAACTGATCAGAGTACTCCAATTATTTTTGGAGATAATATGAGTTCATTATATTTGGTAGCTAACCCTGTTTTTCATGCCAGGACTAAGCATATAGAGATTCAGTACCATTTCTTGAGGGAAAAGGTACTTGATAAAGAGATTGAAGTGATGTATACTTCAACAAAAGAACAAGTTGCAGATATGATGACAAAAAGCTTGGATGGACCTAAGTTACAGAGATTCAAAGAGATGGCAGGAGTGAAGAAGAATGGAATAATCACAATTAGTGATTGAGGGGGAGCTGTTGGAACAAACCAATCACAAATTGGTGATTATAAAGAGCTTGAAGGAAGTCAATGATCAGTTTGAAGTGAAAGAAGTTACTTGAGAAAGTGAAGAAGTTTTCAGAATGATAGCTTGTATACATATGTACATTACAGGTGGAAATTCTTGTATTATGAGTATAGATAATCCTTAGGATGATAAGGAGTAATGTAATAGATGCGGGATAAGTCTAAAACCATATGTATATAAGTCAATGATGTAAAGAAATATGTAGTGAGAGTCATTTTGAAGACGTGTCTTAGAGAGATGTGTAGAGAATCTTTCTTAGGAAATTAGCGATGAGTTTTTCTCTGAGTTCTCTCAGTCTGATCAAGTGGATCAGAAATCCTTTTGTACACATCTAATCTGAAAGCTAATGAAGCTATGTTCAGAGTTTTATGATCTAATTCCTTTCCTACTGTGAGAATGATCAATAGGAACATTTGTATGTAGAATCTACAAATAGACTTCTCAGAGTCACGCACTTTTCCGTGTCAATATTTTGATTAGATCTTAGTGCACAGTGTAAATTTTTTAATGACTGAGCATCCAAAATCTAAGTTGGAAGTTAAGGAAGCTATGGCTAAAAGCATTTAGCAAAACAGGATCTGTGCTGTGAAAAATCAACTTAAGAAGTTGACCATGTCAAAGTCGCCATTTTTGGAAGACACTTTTTGACATACTTTTGATCTTAATGATCAAATTGAAGTTTTAATGATTCTTTTGAAGGACCAATGATTTTTATGATTGCACAAAGGTAGTTTGGAGGTATGTGTATCATTAGATTGAAGAAATCTAAAGATATGTGCAGGTAATGAAATCAATCTTTGAAGCAGACTTCTTGAAGAAGGAAAATTCTCACTCAGAGAATTGTTCATGAATGATTTGGTAAATCAAAGTAACATTTGTGTAAAGTTTGGTCTATAACTGATATAGATGTGTTCTTAGATCAGTATAGATCAATCCTTTGGAGATTAAGAGGTCTCCAACAAAAATTTGAGAGCTTAATTGGAAACAGGTAGAGAGAATTACGTGTAGGAACATTTGTATGTGAAGAAGTGTTGAGTGTATTCTAAAATAGGTGCAATCTTGATGGTCAAAGAATTGATCATTTCTCAGTGCACAGTGTAAATTTTTGCACAAATGAGGAGCCAAAATCTAAACTGGAAGGTAAGCCATCTATGGCTAAAAGAATTTGCTTAGATGGGTTCTAGTTTGGGAGAACTGTGTGTTAGAAGTTACAGATGTCAAAGTCGACCATACCGGAGAACAGTTTCAGGCATAGGTGAACTGTTTGAATCATTTCTCAAGATCTATTGAGTCTTTTGAGATGATTTCACTTGGAGAAGGTGTGCAATCTTTAGCCGAGACCTTGATAATCTGATATTGGTTCTAAAAATCAGTAAAGGTTTTGGGTTGTTCTTGATATAGATGTGCTCAAGGATAACTTGTTCTTTTGGAGATTAACACTCTCCATCAATGGTGTGAGAGCAGGGATCAATTATAGAAGAAAGGAGGACCCCGACTGCTGTAGTCATACAGAAATCAACATTTGAAGGTTCAAAAGGTGAAAGCTTTAAGAGAAAGCTTTAGAAAGAGGTCGGAAGCTATCAAGAAGATCAAAAGGAACTTCATTCGAAGTAAAGGTACACTTATTCCTCATAAAGCTTGAAGAATTTAATACACAGGTGAAAAAAGGATGGGAGATTCTCTTTAGATAGAGAAATTGGATAGAGAAAACCATCCAGCTTGGTCAATGAGGATGGAAGCTCATCTCATGAGCAAAGACCTGATAGGTTACATTATAGGTGAAGAAGAAAAAACACAATTCAGAGATCCTAGTGTTCCAACTAGGGATGAACTCTCAAATTTGAAGACTTGGATGAAGAGAGATGCTCAAGCAAGGAGCATTATCTACATGGGAGTCAATGACTACTTGCTACCTCATATTAGAGGTCTTGAAAGTGCAAGTGGTATATGGAATGCTTTGGAGGATCATTTCCAAAACACTACAAAGTCAAGGAAGGCATCTTTATGGGCAGAGTTCACTACATTTAAGAAGAAGGCTTCTCACTCCATTTCTGATTATGTAACAAGAATGAAGGACATTGCAGATGCATTACGATCAGTTGATGAAGATATAGAAGAGGATAAATTGGTAAGGCAAATCCTCACAGGTTTGAGAGGAGATGAGAAATGGAAGCCATTCATTTTGTCTACTAAATTGTCACTAGATCATTTTACTCCTGGTTTAAATCAGTTGTTAGGACACATGCTAACTTTTGAGCAGGATGTCAAAGGTGATGGTGATAAGAGTGTAGGTCAAGCAATGTATTCAAAGGATAAGAAGAAGAATAGCAAAGGCAAACAACAATTAAATGAAGAAGAAGGTACAACTAGCCAAGCCAACTTCCTAAGAGGAAGTGGAGGTGGCAGAGGAAGAGGCAGAAGCAATAAAGTGGAGCCAAAGCTTACTGGATTTGTGGTAAGACAAATCATTTATCTCATGATTGTTGGCATAATAATCAAAATAATGGAGGATATAATCAAAATTTTAATTCAAGAGGAAGAGGTGGTAGAAACCAAAAAGGTAATTTCAGAGGTAGAGGTAGTAGAGGTTACTTTGGAAGAAATGCATGTAGAGGATTCCAGAGTCAATCCTACAACAATACCTACTACGATTGTGCTTCAGATCAGAAGGAGGATTCAACCTTGATTATGAATGAAACTTGTGAAAGGCAAAGTGAAGACCAAAGATTCTTCTACATTGACTCAGGGTGTAGCAATAACCTGAGTGGTAATATAGCTTTGATGACTGATTTGGAGAATAAGGTAACTAATCATGTAGTTCAAACAAGTGATAATACAAAGCACAATGTGAATTCAATTGGATCTGTGAAGGCCAAGGATCGAAGTACTCTTTTGAGTAAGATTCTGTATGTTCCTACAATTCCAAAGAATTTGATAAGTGTAGGGCAAATTGTTGAAAAAGGTTATGAAGTAAGGTTCACTAATTATGGAGTTTTTGTAAAAGACCCTAGCAATGGGTATAAACAAATTGTTTGAGGGAAGAAAGAAGGAACTCTTGACATTGAAGATTCACAGTAATGTTGGTCATGCCTTGTTCACTTATGCAGGACATAAGATCTCTGAGTTAGGTCTTTGGCATAAAAGGCTTGGACATTTCAATGAAAGAGGTATTAAGGATATGGTTAACAATGGTTGAATGCTTGGATTGCCTAATGTTGTAGGTCAACACATGACATACAGATGTGATGCATGTCAATTAGGTAAGGCTCATAAGCAATCATATTCTAAGCATGGAATTATGTACTCAGAGAAGCTTGAGTTGGTACACATAGATGTGTGGGGACCATCAAAGGATTTCAGTATAAATGGTTCAAGATATTATGTGATTTATGTTGATGATGCTTCCAAGTGGATCACTATATATGTGATCAAAGATAAATCAGAGGTCTTCAATACATTTAAACATTATCATGTGTATGCAGAAAGAATCACAAGTCAAAAGTTGAAGAGACTAAGGTCAGATGGAGGGGGAGAGTATTTCTTTAATGAGTTCAGTGATTACTTATGGAATGCAGGTATAAAAAGGGAAGTTACTTGTAGGTACTCTCCTCAACAAAATGGTGTAGCAGAAAGGAGAAATAGAACTCTTGTTGAGTTTACAAGATCAATGATGAAGGAGAAAAAATTTCCAAATTATTTGTGGGTTGAGGCTGTAAATACAGCCACATAGTTAGTTGATAGGTTACCATGTAAAGCTTTGCAGGGTATGACACCATATGAAGCTTGGTGGCATAAGAGACCTACCTTAGATCATTGCAAAGTGTTTGGATGTTTGGCTTATGCATATGTGCTAATCCTGTTTATCATGCCAGGACTAAACACATTGAGATTCAGTATCACTTCTTAAGAGAGAAGGTGGTTGGTAAGGAGATTGAATTCATACATACTTGAACAAAAGATCAGATTGCAGATATGCTAACTAAAAGCTTGGATGGACCAAAGCTACAAAGATTTAAAGACATGGCAGGTATAAAGAAGATAGAGAAAACTTCAACTGATGATTGAGGGGAAGTTGTTGGTGCAATTCAATCACCAATTGATGTTTTGGATAAAGAATTGAAGTCAAAGGATGAAGAAAAGATCAACAGATTGAAGATAGAGTATGTTCAAGAAATGAAGACTTATATACATATGTACATTAATTTGTAGTTAGCTCACTTATACCTTTTGCATGGTCATGAGCTTGTACATATATGCCTATATATACAAGTAAAAAGTCAGAGCAAGTATGAGGGAGTATGAGATGAGAGGAATTAGAAGTGTAATAGTCATTAGACACTTGAGAAGTGAGGAAGAACTCTCTCATCATTCAGATGTAAAGTTTTTTGAATTGAAGAAGAAGTTGCGCCGGATATTTTGCTGTGTTCTCCTTCTATGTTTGATCATTTCAAAAATCCTTTTGTAGATATCTAATTCCATATTTAATGCTTCTATGGTTAAAATTTTAGAGCTTAATTGTAAAGAGGCAGAGAGAATTATGTGTAGGAACATTTGTATGTGAAGAAGTGT
Organism: Ceratopteris richardii; assembly: GCA_020310875.1. Classification (NCBI taxonomy): domain Eukaryota; kingdom Viridiplantae; phylum Streptophyta; class Polypodiopsida; order Polypodiales; family Pteridaceae; genus Ceratopteris; species Ceratopteris richardii. Next base: position 252,603 of record MU260158.1, on the reverse strand, counting down.
TGAGTGTATTCTGAAACAGGTGCAATCTCGATGGTCAAAGAATTGATCAGTTCTCATTGCACATTGTAAATTTTTGCACAAATGAAGAGTCAAAATCTAAGTTGGAAGGTAAGCCATCTATGGCTAAAAGCGTTAGCTTAAATGGGTTCTAGTTTGGGAGAACTGTGTGTTAGAAGTTGCAGGTGTCAAAGTCGACTATACTGGAGAACAATTTTAGACATAGGTGAATTGTTTGAATCATTTCTCAAGATCTATTGAGTCTTTTGAGATTATTTAACTTGGAGGAGGTGCAGAATCTTTAGAAGACATCTTATACATAGTTTTATAAAAAACTTTACACATTCGATCAGTCAATGAGTGAATTATGTGCAGCAGACTTTTTGAGTACTGACTCTCTTCACAGTTAGTTCAAAATTTTGATACTCTAATATTGGTTCTCCAAATTGGTAAAGGCTTTGAGTTGTTCTTGATATAGAGATGCTCTAACATTAAGGATATCTTGTTCTTTTGGAGATTAACACTCTCCATCATGAATGTATTACCAAGTGAATGTACAAAGATAAGTGATGCATTAGGGTTGAAGGTGCATATACAAGCCAGGGGAAAAAACCTCTAAAGAGGGAAAAAAGTGCCCCGACGGTCCTAAGTGTGCTCACACACATCACTATCAAAATATATCAACAATTAGTACATCACTATAAATTGGGGTCTAATCTATAGAGGTTTATTAGAAAATAATGGTTGTTTCTAAAAAATTTTGCACGCACTTTGTCTCCTCTTACTCTTCATTACTTATTTTTCTTCAATCATTTGCATCAAGTTCTTTTCAATCCATCTCCAACACCTCTATCAAAATGTGTGTAGCACTATGTACTACTTTAGACCAAAATTATGAGGATGATTTTTGTGATGGAGCATGGTGCACACCATCTCCTTGGCACTTTGGATTTATTATTCAATGAACTCATTGTGAGAAGTAGGGTGGGCTTGAGTGATTTTCTGTTGGACACCTTTGGCTTCAAGAAGTTGATGGTGTGATTGATAAAGTCATCACCTCCATCGAATGTAGTGGCCTTAAAAGTAGTATCTCTTTTATTCTCCATAAAATATACCCATTCCAAGACCTTAGTGAAAGTACTAGATTTATGCTTCAAAAAACAAATCAAGACGTACCTAGAGAAATCATCTATGATAAGAAGAAAGTTGAGCGATCCACTCCATGATGGAGTGTAGATTGGTCCAAAAAGATCAAGATGGACTATTTCAAAGGTTTGTTTGTTTGAGAAGATGCATCCATAGGAATTGAACTTCAATGTTGTTTGTTTTTTGTGCATGGTTGATAGAGGGACTTCAGTTCTATAACCTTCAAAAGGTCTCAAACAAGTGTGGAAGCACATATCTTAGAAAGGCAAGATGTGTGAACAAACCATTCAGAGGACTTGAACTATGTTAGCATCAAACAAGACTTTCTTGTGTGTTTAATGTGAAGATGGATTTGTACTTGATGAAGATGAAGTGGTGCTGCAGAAACTTTGCACTACACCAACCAAATGAACTCTAGAGGTATGTATTGGTCTATTTAGCTTGCCAAAGGATGTATTAGAAAACCTATGTACCTTGGAAGTTCACTCTCAAAAAGGTGAATCAAAACAGATAGGTAAGAGTTGATCCAAGGGTAAAAAACTTGCTATTTTTGTTCCTACACATGTTCAGTGTTTTGAACAGTTCTCTGAGCACAGCAAAAATTGGCTTAATTCATTTTGGTGAACTCTAATTAACTTAATAAGCTAAGAATCATGAGTGATTTCATAAAAAATGATGGACTACATGCAGAGAAAGGATTTTAGCAAGTCACAGCTCTATCCCAACATTCAAGGGCTACAACAGTCATTAGAACAGTGAGCAAAGATATGCTAATATCTTACAATCCCGAGAAGCAATGCTAATGAAACTTTGTAGGATTATAATAGACAGTATGCTGATTCCATTATGCTTTAAATCATGGAAAATGATCAACTACATAGTGAGAACAAGTTCTGAGAAAATCGGTCAGTTGCAGTTCTTACTGTAAACAAGTAATTTTCGGTAGAAGAACGAAGTAGATCTCGCAGAGTAATGCAAAGTTTTGTGTGAGAGACAACTCATTTTGTAGCTAGACATATCTACTTTTAGTTGATCAAGCTTTCCGGTGGAAAAGATATCTACACATAGTACAAAGTCTGACGGGAACGAGGTCGTCTGAACTAGTGGAGCTTTCCCTTAAATTTCAGAAAGAGTTCAGTAAGTTAAGAAAGCTTTTGTCTCACTTCCTTACCTCATGTATGTTCACTTGAAGTAATTATAAACAGAATTGAAGTTCATTCCGGTACGATTACGGTGTCAGTCCAGTTACAGTCTGGTGAAGTTTCGGTGAAATTTCTCAGCGAATTTAGAGCGCAGTCTTATATGTTGAGTGCTAGACTTTGCTAAGCTATTGATTGATTACAGAGGTGTTCTGAATCACTCTAGCTTAGCTCTTCTTGGGCGTGGCAGTTTCCGCAGGCTTAAAGGTTCAGCCTTCGTCGCGTCGTCAAGAAGTGGTATCAGAGAAAAAGGAAGTATACCACACATCCGCAACAGTGGTATCGGAGCTAGGCATATCTAATCAGAGCCCAGAGTATTCACCACTATTGGAAACAAGAGCCGGTTAACCACAACGAGTGGAACCAGAACGAGAAAGATTCTGAAGAACAGAAAGATTCTCAAAAACTCACCGGAAGTAATAGAAACAAGAAGATCATGACAGACCATGTTACTATTGATAAGTTGGACAGAGATAATTATCTCGCATGAGTAATGCGCATGGAAGCCTTACTTATGAGTAAGGACTTAATGATGTACGTGACCGGAGAAGAAAAGAAGCCGACTTTCGAAGATGATAGTCAACCGGAAAAAGAAGAATTAGAAGCCTTGAAGCTGTGGCAGAAGAAAGATGCAACGGCAAGAGCCTACATCTATAATACCGTAACAGATCATCTACTACCGCATATTAGAGGTCTGGAGAAAGCAGAGGACATATGGAGTGCATTGGAAGATCATTTCCAAAATACTGCGAAAGCCAGGAAGGCTAGTTTATGGTCCGAATTTACGACATTCAAACAGAAGTCGAGTCAAAGCATAAGTGACTACGTCACTAAAATGAAGGATCTAGCAGATAGTCTTGGATCCATAAATGAAGAAGTTGAAGATCATAGATTGATAGCGCAAGTGCTCACATGTTTGAGAGGAGATGAAAGGTGGAAACCTTTCGTACTATCAACTGAACTTTCTTTAAATCATTTTGTGCCAGATTTAAATCAGTTGCTTGGTTTGATGCTCACATATGAGCAAGACCTGAAAGGAGATGCAGATAAAGGACAAAGCTCTGCAATGTACATGAAGAACAAAAAGAAAGACAAAGGTAAGTCAAAAGACGAAGAAGAGTCGAGCTCTCAGGCCTATTACGCAAGAGGTAAAGGCACTGGCAGAGGAAGAGCAAGAGGTTTTGGAAGAGGAAGAAGTAGCCAGAATACCAACAAGAAGGCTTGCTGGATCTGTGGACTCAGTAATCATTTGGCTCATGATTGCTGGCACAATCAACAAGGATCAAATTAAAATCAAAACAGTAATTGGCGAGGCGGAAGCGGGAGATATCAAAGAGGAAGACAAAATCAAAGAGGAGGCTATGGTAGAGGTGGAGTGAGAAGTTGGGGATAGAATCAATCCTACAACACCACCTACAACAACTACGCAAACGACACACAGAATGAAAGTCATACATCATTGATGATGAACTCTATCAGCACATCAGAAAATGAAGACCTAAAGGTATTCTACATTGATTCTGGATGCTCTAATCATTTGTCAGGAAATATAGAACTAATGTCAGAACTAGAAAAAGGTAGTTCTAGTCACACTATTCAAACAGGTGACAATACGAGACATAGCGTACACTCAATTGGAAAAGTGAAATGCAAGAATGGAGCAGATTTGCTAACCAATGTTTTGTATGTTCCAACAATACCGAAAAATTTGATTAGCATGGGACAGATAGTTGAGAAAGGTTTTCAGGTCAGATTTACAAATAAAGGCGTATTTGTAGAAGATCCCGAGAACGGATACAATCAGATCGTCTCTGGTAAGAAAGAAGGCAGACTCTTTACTCTAAGAGTACAAGGGAACATTGGCCAAGCGTTGCTCACACATGGAGAAAAGGTAATTACAGAACTTGATCTCTGGCATAAGAGATTGGGTCATTTCAATGAAAAAGGAATTAAAGCTATGATAATGAATCACTCAGTATTGGGATTACCGAATATACAAAATCAACATATGATTCACAAGTGTGAAGCATGTCAGTTGGGAAAAGCCCACAGGTTACCTTTCTAGAAGAAAGGATTCAAACATGATGAAGTACTCAAGCTTATTCATACAGATGTGTGGGGGCCAACGAAAGAAGGATCAATCAGCGGATCAAGGTACTATGTTTTATTCATTGATGATGCAACAAGGTGGATAACTCTTTATGTTTTGAAATCAGAAGTATTTGGAGCTTTCAGGCATTTTCATGCATATGCTGAAAGACTTACCGGACGAAAACTTAAAAGACTAAGGTCTGATGGAGGGGGAGAATACTTCTTCGGAGAATTCAATGACTATCTTTGGAATGCAGGTATTAAGAGAGAAATAACCTGTAGATATACACCACAACAAAATGGAGTAGCAGAAAGAAGGAACCGAGTTCTAGTTGAATTTGCACGAGCCATGCTAAATGAAAAGGATTGTCCAAATTATCTTTGGGCTGAAGTTGTAAACACAGCTACATATTTGGTAAACAGATTACCATGTACAACATTGGAAGGAATGACTCCTTATGAAGTGTGGTGGGGAAAGAAGCCAACACTTGATCATTGCAAAGTGTTTGGATCAGTAGCGTATGCTTATGTACCATCTCAACTCAGACATAAGCTTGAACCAAAAGCAGAGAAATATGTGTTCGTTGGATATGATGAAAAGCAGATGGGTTACAGGTTATGGAATCCTCTAACCAAACAATTTACTGTGTCCAGAGATGTTACATTTGATGAACAGAAAGGCTGGTATGCAGATCAAAGTCATACGACTGAAGAATTCGAAGAAGAAATAAAAAGAAGAGAGAAAGGGAAATCAATTGTTCAGGTAAACAGAGATGAAAATTATATGCAGGCAAGTACGTCTAGGAACGGATCAGGTATCAGAAATGAAGATGATTCGAGATTTGATGAAGAAGTGCATTCAGATACATATGAAGAGTTTGAACCAAGAAGGTCGAACAGGAATAGAAGACAACCAGAAAGGTACTCGTATGATACTTCATACATAACTCAGAAAGACTATGCATATATGGTCAAAGATGATGAAGAACCACAGAGCTATGATGAAGCAAAAGGCAAGAAGCAATGGGAAGAAGCAATGAAAGAAGAAATCAGCGCACTGGAGGATAACAAGACATGGGAACTTGTTCCGAAACCAAATGGTAAGAAAGTAATCGGAAATAAATGGGTTTTCAAAATAAAGAAATTTGCAAATGGAAGGATAGCCAGACACAAAGCAAGGCTGGTGGTCAAAGGCTATGCCCAGAAGCATGGCATAGATTATGATGAGACGTTTAGTCCGGTGGCAAGGATGTCAACCATAAGAACAGTAATTGTTGTAGCTACATCAAAAGGATGGAAGCTAAGTCAGCTAGATATAAAGAACGCATTTCTGAATGGATACATTTCTGATGAAGTGTACATGCAACAACCTGAAGGGTTCGTAAGTTCCAGAAACCCAAACTTTGTTTGCAGGTTAAGAAAAGCACTTTATGGACTGAAGCAAGCTCCAAGAGCTTGGAATTACAGACTTGTGAAGTATCTAAACGAACTTGGATACCAAAGTTTGAAGGCAGACGCAAGTCTACTCATAAAAAGAACAGAAGAAGGAATGATCTACATTTATATTTATGTAGACGACTTAATAATCACAGGAACATCAGATGAAGGGATTACAGAAGTAAAGAAACTACTCGAAAGAGAGTTCAAGATCAGTGACCTAGGAAAGTTGTCATACTTTCTAGGAATGGAAATCACATACACAGATCATGGTGTATATGTGTCACAAGAAAGGTATCTCCTAAACTTACTGAAGAAGTTTAATATGGAGAATTGCAGAGAGGCTTCAACACCGCTTGAAGTAAACCATAAACTCAGCAAATACAATGGAGCAGAGTTTAAAGATATGAAGAAATATCAGTCATTAGTAGGAAGTTTAATTTATGCTACGCTAACAAGACCGGATCTTAGTTATGCAGTGGGAGTTCTCTCACAGTTTATGCATTGTCCGACATATCAACATTGGGTTGCAGGACAGAGAGTTCTTAGATATATTAAAAGAACTATAAAAGAAGGATTATATTATCCTTTTATGTCGGATATAAAGCTCAGAGCATACAGTGACTCAGACTGGGCTGGAAGTCAAGATGATAGAAGGTCAACACACGGGTATATGATATACCTAGGAGATAAGCTAGTAAGCCGGTGTTCAAAGAAGCAACACACAGTAGCGCTATCGTCAACAGAAGCAGAGTATAAAGGACTTGTAGAAGCAGCTAAAGAAGTGATATGGATGCAGACCTTGCTCAAAAGCTTGGGCATTGAACAAGGTATACCAATTATGCATGGAGACAATATGAGCTCTCTATATCTTGCAGCAAACCCAGTATTTCATGCAAGAACAAAACATATAGAGATTCAATATCATTTCCTGAGGGAAAAGGTAATGGAGAAGGAGTTAGAAATTGTATACACTCCGACAAAGGATCAGATTGCAGATATGTTGACAAAGAGTTTGGATGGAACGAAGACAAGCAGATTCAAAGAAATGGAAGGTATAAAAGAACGAAAGATATATGAAAGACCAGAAGAAGTCAAATTAGTGATTGAGGGGGAGCTGTTGAAGAAACACTCACGAATTTGACAAACAGACATACATAAAAGGAAAAAGAAAAGAGAAGTAGAATCAGAGAAAATCAAAAGCCTTAGTGAAGGGACAAAAATCCACGACCGTTATGTACAGTACAGAATCTCCCAGGATCTGAGTCTGTTACACCGAATCAGACTGTACAAAGAGAGAACGTGCAAAGGAACAATAGAAGGGAAGTGCGAACAAGAACGTGCATAAGAAGAATGTGCATTATAAATAAGAGCACATATAGAAGAAGATAACAGAGATATAGAGAATGAGAGACGGAGAGCTTTAGTTATGAAGAAGACGCCAGAGATCGCGTATGTAGAAGAAGACGCCAGAGATCACGTATGTATAGATGAATAACAGAAGCCTGAGATATCGGGTATTCATCACAGAGAGAGATGGTAATAAGAAACCACTCAGTGTAAGAGAGTTTCTGTAGCTTGAGCAAGAAGAGGCCAAGCTCACTTGTACACATCTTCTCTAATAGAAAACACATGTTCATGTGGATGTTTGTGCGTACTGTTTGTATGTGAAAGATAGAGTATGTTTATGTTATGGTTAACGTTAGTTAATGTTTAACAGTTAACGTTTTCTCAGTAAACGCATTTTCGGTCAGTTGCAGTTCTTACTGTAAACAAGTAATTTCTGGTAGAAGAACGAAGTAGATCTCGCAGAGTAATGCAAAGTTTTGTGTGAGAGACAGCTCATTCTATAGCTAGACATCTCTACTTTTAGTTGATTAAGCTTTCCGGTGGAAAAGATATCTACACATAGTACAAAGTCTGACCGGAAAGAGATCTCTAAACTAGTGGAGTTTTCCCTTAAATTTCAGAAAGAGTTTAGTAAGTTAAGAAAGCTTTTGTGTCACTTCCTCACCTCATGTATGTTCACTTGAAGTAATTATAAACAGAATTGAAGTTCATTCCGGTACGATTACGGTGTCAGTCCAGTGACAGTCTGGTGAAGTTTCGGTGAAATTTTTCAGTGAATTTAGAGCGCAGTCTTATATGTTGAGTGCTAGACTTTGCTAAGCTATTGATTGATTACAGAGGTGTTCTGAATCACTCTAGCTTAGCTCTTCTTGGGCGTGGCGGCTTCCGTAGGCTTAAAGGTTCAGCCTTCGTCACGTCGTCAAGAAGTGGTATCAGAGAAAAAGGAAGTATACCACACATCCGCAACAAACTTTACACTGTGCACTGAGAACTGACCATTTCTTTGACCATCGGGATTGCACCTGTTTCAGAAGACACTCAATACTTTCTCACATACAGATGTTCCTACACAAAATTCTCTCAGCCTGTTTGCAATTAGACTCTTAAACTTTAACCATAGATAGATTAAATATGGAATTAGATGTGTACAAAAGGATTTCTAATAAAATAAAACACAGAAGGAGAACTAGAGAAAAGATCGACGTGCAAATCTCTGAACATTCTTTCTATTCAACTCTTCATACATCTGATGGATGATACACTCAATAATCATCATCTATTCAAGTCGTTTTCATCTATACTTCATCTCTCACATCTAATATGATCATATACACATATATATATATACATATGAGTATTGATTCGTCATTACTTCAAGTATATTGAATTATTTACAAAACTAATGTACATATGTCTCAAGAACTTTTCTTCCTGAATCTTCACTTCACTTCATGAAGTTGAACTTCAATCTTTTCTTCATATCTTTATTTCTGGGCTTCATATAATCACCAATTGTTGATTGTCCTGCTCCAACAGCTCCCCCTCAATCATCAATTGTGATTACCTGCATCTCTTTTATTCCTGCCATATCTTTAAACCTCTACAACTTTGGTCCATCCAAGCTCTTTGTCATCATATCTGCAAGTTGATCTTTTGTAGGAGTATGCATAACTTCTATTTCTTTATCAACAACCTTCTCTCTCAAAAAATGATACTGAATCTCAATATGTTTAGTTCTAGCATGGAATACAAGATTTGCTGCCAAATATAAAGAACTCATATTGTCTCCACAAATAATAGGAGTACTTTGAATAATATCAAAACTCTTCATAAGGGTCTTTAACCATATTACTTCCTTTGCAGCTTCTACCATGCCTTTGTACTCTGCTTCTGTAGATGATAAAGCAACTGTATGTTGCTTCTTAGAGCACCATGAGATTAGCTTATCTCCCACATAACACAAATATCCATGTGTTGATCTTCTATCATCAGAATTACCTGCCCAATCTGCATCACTGTATATTTTGACTCTTGTATCTGAAGTAAATCCATGATACAAACCTTCTTGAAGTGTGCCCTTGATGTACCTAAGTACTCTTTGTCCTGCAATCCAATGTTCCTTTCTAGGACAATGCATGAATTGAGATAGAACTCCAACTGCATATGATAAGTCAGGTCTTGTTAATGTAGCATAAATCAGGCTACCCACCAAACTCTGATAAAGCTTTATAACCTTTGAATTCTTCTCCTCCATATCTACTCAATCTATGATTTGCTTCCATTGGAGTTGGTGCTATCCTGCAATCTTCCATTTTAAATTTGGTTAGAAAATTTTTCAGATACCTTTCTTGAGTTACATATACTCCATGTTGAGTATATGAAATCTCCATTCCCAAAAAGAATGACAAATTTCCCAAATCACTGATTTTGAATTCTTTCTCCATCTGCTTCTTAATCATGTGTATACCTTTGTCATCTGTTCCTGTAAGTATTATGTCATCAACATAAATACAAACATAAATAAATCCATCCTCACTTGCTTTGACTAGCAAGCTACTATCTGCCTTTGATGCTTGAAATCCAAGTTCCTTTAAGAGCTTTACAAGCCTATGATTCCATGCCCTTGGGGCCTGCTTCAACCCATACAAAGCTCTCTTGAGCTTAGACACATAATTTGGATACACTTGATCTTTGAAACCATCTAGTTCTCTCAAGCCAATTATGCAGGAAGAGGAAGAGGTGCTAGAGGTAGGGGTAGAGGAGGCAAGCAAGATAGGGGGAGACCCTACAACAACTCACCATGCAACATATGTGGTCTCAACAACTGAAGAATGCTACAAGAATACAAGGAACCAAATGGGAAGACGATGAGGAGCATATTGACTTCAAAGCTTGGAAGTCAAATTCAAATACAAGCAACTAGAGGATCTACCCGAGTCTTCCAATCAAGCTTTAAGGAGATCACAAAGAGAAAGTAAGAAGCCCATAACGTATGGATATCATACATCCTTAGTTACAAAGCACTCTGTATACATCATTAAATATTCAATGGCAGAGGAGCCTTCTTCATTTGAAGAGGCTAAGAAGAAGAAAGAGTGGATAGAAGCCATGCAAGAGGAAATGGAAGCATTGCAGGAAAACCACAATTGGGATCTAGTTCCCAAGAAACTAGATATGAAGGTAATTGGATATATAAAGTTAAAAAGAACTCTGATAGTGTTGGACTCTCACACACTCAGTTTGGCATCACCATCCGTCGCTATCATTTTTTTAACGTTAGTGTCCTTTGATAGGGGGAAGGGTAGTACCTCTCTGATCCCATCCCTCTCTTCATTTTTTCATAAAAATAAAGTAGAGCCTTTGTTGTTGACGATGTGAAATGGCCTTTCTTAACATTCAAAATTCGATGCGCATAGCCTTCAATTTTCTTTGGTCATTATCCTTGGATATAAAACAGGATACGCATTTTGGAGGGAGAGAAACCTTCTGTTAGTCGGCTGCCGGATTGGAAGTGTATAACTGAAATCTTGTTTCACACCTACGAAAGGTTGTTACGCAGACACGTTGTCAGGACCAAAGAACCACTGCCTCTTCTTCCTCATCCCCAAACTATTCTCCACCGAACTCACAACAGCTTCTCACAGAATCCTCTTCTCAACCCCGTACTCTTCTTTCGTTTCCAACACTCCCCGTATTTTCAGAGCTTGCAAATATGGGACAGATGTTAATCAATCTATCACAACAATTACCTGCGCAAGTGAAGCAAGTAACAGAGAATATTCGCAATGAATTTCAACATAAAGTAGATGTACCGGAGGCCGACATTAGTCCCCTACAGGAAGAATTGCTAGTAGCCAAAGCCGAAAACCAATCCCTACAAGAACAGTTGAAGGAATTATAGGCCAGAATTACCGAACAGGAAATGGTTACTAGTCAGAGAGATGCGGCAGTGGCTGAGCTCACAAAGAAAGAAGAATCATTACAGAATGCAAATGCCGAAATAAGTAAAATGAAGCAAGAGTTACAGGACAAAGAAGATGCAAGAATCACATTAGGAAATCTGCTCGAAGAAACCAGGATTCAGCTAAACGAAGTAGTACAACAAAGCCAAGAACAGTAGAGGCAGGCTAGAAAAACAGAAGAAGAACTTCAAAGAACAAAAGAGAATTTATCAGATGTCAACAACATGCTCAAACACTATTTAACAAAGGAAGCTCAAACACAGAAGTTAATAACAGATCTCCGACACGAAAAGGATTCATATTCCAGAACCGTACAGTTTCAGAATCAAGAGATCGAAAGAAGGGAGAATCAGCTAGAAAATCAGAAGGAAAGAGTAAGCAAGATGGAGCAACAAGTGGCAGAAATGAAAGTTTCAAGAGATGCGGCGCTCTCGAACGAATTTTATTTACAAGAAGCCTTTCTGCAAACACAAGCAGAAATTTTGCTGACCGAAGCTATAGCTTTAAGTTCTGTACGAATAGATGCACAATTAGTAGAATCGGACACCCTCAAACAAATGTTAGAAACTTTAAAAAGAAAATAGCCCGAACCTTTAGGTTAGCACGATCCATGTACTTAGAAGGAATAATAGATGAATAGTAATTTTGTAAAACCTGCGGGTTCGATTCCACTGTGCGTGCCAGTGTTAGTCGGCCGCCGGATTGGAAGTGTATAACTGAAATCTTGTTTCACACGTGTGAAAGGTTGTTACGCAGACACGTTGTAATCTTTTATATAAAGCAATGGAAAAGAGACGCGCAAGTGACGTTTGAGAGATCACCAGACTGTCTGTCTGGGTGATTGAACGGAGCCCTATTGTAGTGTTAGTTTGTCTAATTCCAAGAGTCGGAGTTTTCTGAGTATTCTGCGTGTATCTGTGTCTCGTCTTGTATGTTGTCTATTGGTATCCATTGCGGTTGTGAGTATCATCTACATCCAGTAGATATTTCGTTCTGTTGTCCGAAGTGAATCGTCTACGAATCCTTATTGCGATTGTTGTGTTAAGTTCGCGCATTGCGTTAGTACTCGTTCTTGGAATGTTCTGCCAGTTGTTTGGTGAAGTCTATGTAACTGTGGTAGTGTTTCTAACATTGTGTGGGATCATGTTGTCTTCAGTATTGAAATCTGTCATCATACGGTAAGGGTTAAGCTACAGTAAGGATTTCTTGGGTTGCGTACTGAACCTTCAATACGGTGTATCTGAAACACTTGAATTCTCTGTGTCTTTGGATGTTGATCGGATTGTGGTACCTATTCGGTAAAGGTTGAACGATTACTCTTGTTCTGGTATTTTCAGTAAGTTTATGTGCAGATGCAATATAGCATCTTAGCGTATCGGTACATGTTGGCTGAGCTAAACCGTGAACTGTAAATGTCTAAGTACAACAGAATCTTGATAGAGCTCTCAGCATCAGTATATTGTTGTGTGTAAGTGGTTAGTTTGGGAACTAAGTATAGGGCCTCTGTCTAACAGACCCCTTCCACTCCCAAGAACCCAATAATCGTTTAAACGCACTTCTGACAGTAATAATAAAGCGTTTAACACTTCTCTCTCTTCGCAATTAACGTTCTCTAAAGGATATGACGTGTTTGTCAGGAAGGAACCACTTTACCCATCTCTCTCCATCTATGTGGGTTCCCACCTACCGTGTGGAGGAGTTATGTTTTTGTTGCATTGGCAGTATCTTTCCTAGTTTAGTATTCTCCCTCCTCTCTCTCTAAGTGAATGCTTAGGTTGATTTTCATATCGAGGAGAAGAACTCCTTTTCTTCCTTCACTTACCTTGCCCGTCGACGTGGTCAGTTCTGTGCGAAGGGGAGGTGGGCTACTACTCTATAGGCCCCAGGGGTGTCGAGCATCTGCTCTGCCTAGTCACCCACCCGTGCTCGTTGGCTTCTCCAGTTCTACTGTGAGGTTGAGCCGTGGCTCCCTCACCGATTCTAGACTCATTGCTCTACGAGGCTCCCCACTTTCTGGGAATGAACCTGGAGCCCTCCCCTCATTGGTGATGAGCTACGCTTCTGTTTTCTCCATCTCTGCTAGGATCATTCCTCAGGCTTCCATGTTGGGCATCTCGTATTGTCTGGCGCTCTGATGGCTTGCACCATGGCAGGATGTTGTCAAGGCTAGGAGATGAGCCTCGAGTTCCATCCTGTGGGGGTTGAGCTCGGTTCCCTATTCCCCTTGCTTCCCAAACTACCAGGCCAAGCCTTGCTTCCCTTGGTTCGGGCTCCCTAAAACTTCCCTGTCGCTTCTCTGCACGGCCATGATGGGGTCGAGCCTTGTGCTCCCCCTCAATAACGCTGCTTCTACTACTAAGGCAAGCCTCGGAAGGGGTATGCCTCTCTGTCAAAAGCAAAGCTCACATATCAACCTTTCCTGGGAGTTCAAGAATAATATGGTCACCAAGAGGGAAGTCTGAAAAGAACCAACTATCCCTTCAAACTCAAACTGCGCTCTCTGTACTTATGTAGCTGATTGATGTAATTTATAAGTTGAAGGATTATGTGGTCATGAGTATCCAGGGTTCCAGTTTTGACTTGCATTCATGTGCTAATCAGAAACTTGAAATTTTTGTGTGTTGTTCATTGTTACCAGCCTTTGATTATAATGTTTATTCTAAATGATTGAAGAACAGTGAGTCATGTATCTATGCTTCTTGTGAACTTGCGAGCAGCATATCTACTCTGAAATGTGTCAATAGCTGTATATTGAATGAGTAGACCTCCATTTCTATTTTATTGCTATAAATGTGCATACTTTGTGCAAATTCATTATATTGCTATAAATGTGCATACTTTGTGCAAATTCATTATTTTTCCATTGGCCCACGCTAGGCTGAAGATGCAAGTTCAAAGTTCAAGGAAGGGAGCTTTGCTCTCCCAGCCCATAGTCTCTCTCTCACCATTGGCCAACAAAAGAGTGTCTCATACATGCAAATCAACGCTGATTAGAATATACTCGGAGGTTTCCATTTCTCCACGTTTCCCATCTCTCCCTTGCACACTTCGACATGTTGCAGCATCACGGGAAGGTTCCGTTCAGTGCTCTCACTCGTCGAATATTGAAGTTGAGAGGAGATGATCAATTACCTTGAGCTCATAGTTATACGAGTGTTGTTTGTTTGTCTCGGTTCTGATGTATGTCCTCAAAAGGTGATTCACTTTGATGGATTACTTACAAAAATTGGAGATGTCCGATGATTATTCCCATGTGTGAGAAAGTTAAGTTAATGGTTGATACTTTGGAGTTTTAAATCTTTTGATGACAGATTCACTCATGAGGTTACAACTCGTGGTCAAACATTTAATCGATGTCGTGACTACCTTATGAGGAGGAAAGTATTCAAAGCCATCACTAAGGACTGCATGAAGAAGCGAGAGTCTATAGGTGATCTCAAGCAGGGGCCTCCCTTAAAGGTAAAGTATCAATGAACAAAGTTTCTTTGCACACACAAGATTCTCCATACACTTGTTAGGGATCTATCTTTTCTCATGGCCCTTCCAAATCCAACGTGAGGAACTAATGCACTGTCCTATAAAGTAAAGTGGATCAAATGTTATTTTTCCTAGTGTTTTCATGTTAATAGGGTGTGATGATGGCATAACTTATGTTTGGGGAACCTTGTGGCGATGTTCTTGTTTGGCCATGACACTTTCATGAGATATCATGCATTTTTCGATGTCAATATCTTATGCACAACATGATCGTGAACTTATCACCCCTCTAATTGCAACTTACTCCATGAAGTATACACTCTCATTTATGATAAGGACTTGAGATCATGCAGATTGTTCTATTTGTCCTTGTAGCATTAAGGTTTGGGTGTGTGACTCCCTCATTAAGGGATTGTGTCCACACCTTCACCACCATTGGGAGGTCATGGCAGTGATTTGTTGTGCTTGGAAAGTTATGTTTTGCACGTTGTTTTGGTATTACTTCTGGAAAGACTTGTTTCTCTATATGGCAAGTGCACAAGATATTGGAATTTTGATACTGCTTATGTGGGCTGAGTTTTTTGTGGCTTCCCCTTCATGGGGATTGTGTCCAAAAACTCCACCTAAAAGTTTGACGAGAACTCAATTTTTTTGATGATTTACACTTGTATGTGTGAGGCTTAGTGTGTGCATGGTCATATGTTTTCAGTTTCAAATGTTGCAATGGCATTATGTTGACTAACTTTGTTGTGCACATCACTTTTATATTCATGTGTACACATGACACATACTAAAGCATGAGGATACCTGCTAATCTGAACAAGTATGATGCACAAAAAAAATCCACATACTATGTATTGCAATTAGTCACACATGCACACAACATAATAATCTTTGCAGTTCATTTTGAGTTAAAGAGGTTTGCATGATAAGATCAAGTGAAAAAAAATGGTTGGTGTTTTGTCCACTTGAAGATTATATGGTTTTGAATCTTGCTCCTTGAAGATGGCCTTCTTCAAGTGTCCCACTTGAAAGACATGTTGGTGAATCTTTGACGACTGCCCATGTATTTGTGACTGTGTCCCAAAAGCTCTATGGCTCTATCAACTTGGAGCTAGCCAAATACAAGTCAGCAATATGGACAGTCTTCATGGATATAATGATTTTTTTTGGGCTACCAAAGCTAGAATGAGATGTATGTTCACTTTAGGGTTATGAAATTAAAGTTAGTTCATGACTATGCTTGCAATACCATGTTAGTTCTTTGACACCAATGCAATGTCCACCTAACCTTGAATAGCCATGAATCAAATGCAAGGATCAAACTTGAGATATCCCCTTACAATCCCAAGCCTACTCCCTGTTCATTTCCTCAATCTTCACTTCCCAAAAGACCCATGTGACATCTCTCCCTTTTGACTCTGACAAATGTCCCTTGAGAAATTTCACAACATTTGCAGCACACTTCAACATTGCACCTTCAGGTTTAAGTTTTTCATGGGTTAGTGCCCTTTTCACAACTGCACCTGCACCATCATGTTCTCCCTTCCCGTGCCCTGACTCAAATAATTTCCAGATCATAGTCATGCTTGTTAGCCCTAGATATCTTCCTACAAAGTAAAATGGACGTTTAGCTTTAAATTGAGAAGCTTCACCATTTGACCACACCCAAAATTGGCTTAATTCAAGGTTTAGCTCTCTCAACCATTGCCAATGTAATTGGAAATAATGTTGCACAAAAAGGGTGTCATTCTTCTTATCATCGGATATGAAGAAGTGGATTACCTTTTTGTATAGTTTTTTGCAAAATCAACCACTGAAACCACAACATCGCCTGGGAATTCAGAGACACAAATCTTAAATTGGTTCATTTTCCATAAATAAATGAAATTGTGCTTGATAAATTTCTTTAGAGTTTTCTCAAATAATCATGTTACAACTTTAGGACTCATCTCCCTCTTTATTAATTCCTTCCTTTTATGAACTTGTCCTTCATACATTGACTCGACATCTTCAAAGATCTTCACAGGAATATGATATTCCTCAATGCTAGTCTCTCTCGGACACCACTTAAAATGCCCTACTCCGCAATCAGAGCACTCACCATCACACATTTGTACTGGTGGAATGTGGTATCATTTTGATGTGGACATAGAATACTCTCTATAATGCTGCTAATCAATCGAAATGTAGTTGTTGAAGCATTGCACCTTGATATCTTCCCTACTTGACAAATAGAACAATCACCTTTACAAAGACAGCTATGCATGAGTGAACTTGATTGACGTAGGAGATTGATTGCATCCTTAAGGTATGACATTTGAACATGATAAATGCAATAACATGTGAATCTAAACTTCAATCTCTTAACAAAATATGGCTTCAATGATTCGAACTTTGGAAGCTAGATATTTATCATTGGATGCAATTCTTTGAAGCGTATAAATAGCTCCATCTACATTACACAAACAAGGGGTTATTAGTAGTCATTAATTAGCTAGTTATCAGTTTGCTATTACTAAGTAGTTGGTGGTTAGTTGTTACAAGGTGTTAGATTGTTACCAGTTAGTTCTTAGTAATTAGCTATTACTAATTAGCTTATTAGTAGTTAGCTATCATTAAGTAGCTGGTTCTTGGTTAGCTATTTGTAATTAGCTATTACTAAGTAGTTGGTTCTTAGCTAGTTCTTAGTAATTAGCTATTACTGAGAACAATTAGCTTGTTAGCAATTAGCTATTACTAAGTAGCTATTTCTTGGTTAACTGTTGGTAATTAGCTATTACTAATTAGCTTGTTACTAATCAGATATTACTAAGTAGTTGCTTCTTGGTTAACTATTTGTAATTAGCTATTACTAATTAGCTTGTTACTAATTAGCTTCTTACTAATTAGCTTGTTACTAATTAGCTTGTTACTAATTAGCTTGTTACTAATTAGCTTGTTACTAATTAGCTTGTTACTAATTAGCTATACTAAGTTTTCTTGGTTAGCTATTTGTAATTAGCTATTACTAATTAGCTTGTTGTTAATTAGCTTGTTACTAATTAGCTATTACTAATTAGCTTGTTACTAATTAGCTTGTTACTCATTATCTTGTTACTAATTAGCTTGTTAGTAATTAGCTATTACTAAGTAGCTTGTTCTTGGTTAGTTGTTTGTAATTAGCTATGACTAGTTAGCTTGTTACTGATTAGCTATTACTAATTAGCTTGTTACTAATTAGCTTGTTACTAACTAGCTTGTTACTCATTAGCTTGTTATTAATTAGCTATTACTAATTAGCTTGTTACTAATTAGCTTGTTACTAACTAGCTTGTTACTAACTAGCTTGTTACTCATTAGCTTGTTACTATATAGCTATTACTAATTAGCTTGTTAGTAATTAGATATTACTAAGTAGTTCGTTCTTGGTTAGCTGTTTGTAATTAGCTATTACTAATTAAATTATTACTAATTAGCTTGTTACTCATTATCTTGTTAGTAATTAGCTATTACTAAGTAGTTAGTTCTCGGTTAGCTATTTGTAATTAGCTATTACTAATTAGCTTATACTAATTAGCTATTACTAAGTAGCTTGTTACTAATTAGCTTGTTAGTAATTACCTATTACTAAGTAGCTGGTTATTGGTTAGTTGTTTGTAAGTAGCTATTACTAATTAGCTTGTTCCTAATTAGCTTGTTACTAATTAGCTATTACTAAGTAGCTGGTTCTTGGTTAGTTGTTTGTAATTATCTATTACTAATTAGCTTGTTACTAATTAGCTATTACTAAGTAGCTTGTTATTAATTATCTATTACTAAGTAGATTGTTACTAATTAGCTATTACTAAGTAGTTGGTTCTTGGATAGTCATTTGTAATTAGCTATTACTAATTAGCTTGCTACTAGTAACCTCTTACTAAGTAGTTGGTTCTTAGTTAGTTCTTAGTAATTAGCTACTAGTATTTAGCATGTTAACAATTAGTTATTATTAAGTAGCTAGTCATTGGTTAATTGTTTGTAATTAATTATTATTAATAATCTATTACTAATTATATTGTTACCAATTAGCTATTACGAAGTAGCTAGTTCTCAGTTAGTCGTTAGTAATTATCTACTACGAATTAGCTTGTTAGTAATTAAATATTACTAAGCAGCTAGTTCTTGGTTAACTATTTGTAATTAGCTATTACTAATTAGCTTCTACTAATTAGCTTCTACTAATTAGCTTCTACTAATTAGCTATTACTAAGTAGCTAGTTCTTGGTTAGTTGTTTGTAATTAGCTATTACTAATTAGCTATTTTCTAGTTACCTATTACTAAGTAGCTGGTTCTTAGTTGTTAGTAATTAGCTATTACTATTTAGCTTGTTAAGAGTTCAGTATTATTAAGTAGCTACTTCTTGGTTAGTTGTTAGTAATTAGTTATTACTAATTATCTTGTTACCAATTAGCTATTACTAATTAGTTGGTTGGTTCTTGGATGGTTATTAGTAATTAGCTATTACTAATTATCTTGTTACTAATTGGCTATTACTTAAGAGTCAGTTTCTTAGTTAGCTGTTTGTAATAAGTTATTTCTAAATTAGCTATTACTATTAGATTGTTACTATAAGTTACTTGTTATTGATTCTTGTATAATTAGCTAAAATTGTGAATTGATGATTGAAAATAGGATTAATTGAGATACATCAAGAAGGTGAACAGGATGCTCCAAATATTGATTTATGCCAAGTCTGGTCCTGCTTATATCCTTCTTATTTGGTGACACCCTGCTCTCTGTTGTCAAAAACGTGATAATCAGATGCTTGACCTCTTGTGTGATACATGTGGTATGTGTTTCCCTACTAGTTGCCTTCAAAAAACTATGATCAGACTCAACTGTACTTAACCATCCAATCATATCATAGACGACTTTCTTGCTTACTCCCAATACCCTAGAAATTCTTGAAATATTTATCTGATTTGTTGATGAATATGCATCACTATTTAGAGCCATGATCAATGTTGATCTCTTCAACACAAGGTCATGATAATTCTTTCTCATACTTTGTAGTGTATTCCAAAGTTTGATGAAAAGGGCACATGTTAAATGATCTTTGTTACTACCCATTGCATCAAAAAGTTGCCCAATACATGGACTCTGCAACATCCTATTTAGTGCCTCGATTTTATCTTCACAACATGAGTGTCTAGTTTGATTTTTAAAATACTTGATGATCTTATCCACAATGCCATCCAAGTTGCTTGAGCTGCAATTAGCATTACCCTCCACATTAGTGCTCGACCTTGACGTTATTGTGTCTCTATATTTCCTTTTCTTTTCTTTCCAATAATATCTTAATGCTTGCTGATCACTATCCACTATTGGTATTGTATTAACTTCCATCAGTTTGCTTGTCCGAGATTGCCCTACATCAACACACTACAAATGATGAAGAAACCATAAATACAATAACATCTACCACTCATCAGTCCACTTTATTATATTGACTTTACATTGAGTATGCTCATCTGATATCATTATGTGCTCCATCACTTACATATGTAGACTTGTTATACCACTTTTAAACCTACAACAATCATCCAAAAACTCAGATGTTAGATGTAATGAATGAACAATATGAAACTAAATGGACATTGTTAGGCATACTTTTAAACCTGCAACAATCATCCACAACCTGAGATGTTACTCGTATATAATTTCCTTTTCTTTAGAGAACAAGAAAAAAGTAGATTAATGAGGGAATTGTACAAAATGTGCAGGGACAAAGAGCCCACACATCACCATAAAATCAATTTCATCAGTCTTTACTGTTGGAGAATTCCTCTCCTATTCGCAGCGGAAAAGTGTAGAAGACCTTCTCAGGATCAAGACTTTTGCCAATAGCTGAACCTTCAAATAAAAATTGGTACCAACTGAAAAATGAAATGAACTTGAAACTTTGGTCACTCAAACTAGACACCTATAGCTTTCAAATGAGCTATCAAACACTCAATTTGGAGTAGACTTGGGTTGGCAACTCTTTGATTCAAAACACGCTACCTATCCACTCAGTTAGGCTGAAAACTAGACTTCACTAAAACCTGAATAACTCGCAGAGCATAAAGAATTTGATAAAATTGTTCTAGGTCAAGAGCGTAATCAAGATAAGCTTTCCAATGAATGTTTAAACACTAAAATTGAATACATATATTGAGAGATATGACTCTCACAAGTAGACTACCCAAAAATGGGTGTGCGGCTAGACATACTCTATGAGAGTGAACTGAACGAAATGACTCAAACCAAATGAAGTAGCTACAAGGGGACTTCCACTCCTTCTTCCTCTATCCTTGAGTGTCCTCCCTTGCCTCTTTTATATCCAAGTGACCAAAATCTCTCATGATGAGTTTGAGAGCTCTTCTCCATCATTTCTCCACTACTTTGGACAGCCACTCCTCTTACAGGTTAGTTTTTGGATTTGATTCTCTTTTGATTGATTCTCTTTTGGCCTCCACTACTTGCTGAAGTAAATGCTTCCATTTTTCATTTTTGTATTTTTCTTCTATTTGAAGAAAATCCTTTTTGCAAAAATATATATGACCTTACTTCTTTATTTTTAACACTCCCCCTCAAGCTCACATGTGAGCTTGCACCTTCAGCCATATCCTGCAAGTTGATGTCGTCCTTGAACCTCTTTAGCTTAGAAGCATCTAGGGACTTTGTAAGCATGTCTGCAACCTAGTCATTAGTTCCAATGAACTTTATATCCACATCCTTGCTCAAAAATTTTTCTCAAACATAATGATAATGCACTTCTATGTGCTTGCTTCGTGCATGAAACATTGGATTGTTTGTTAAGTGAATGCTTGACATGTTGTCACCATAAATTGGAATGGTCTCCACCTGCACATCAAGATCAACCAAGAGCTTCTTAATCCACATAGCTTCACAAGTTACAAAAGCTAATCCTCTATATTCAGCTTCTGTAGATGATAGTGCAACCGTAGGTTGCTTCTTCGAGCTCCATGTGATAGGTTTGCTACCTATTATGAACACATAACCTGAAGTGGATCTTCTATCTTCCTTCGAACCAGCCTAATCATCATCACTGAAGCCCTTTACCTGCAATTCTTCATCATATCTATAAAACAATGCATGATTGACGGTGATACTTCTTACATAACTCAGAAGAACTATGCATATATGGTGAAAGATGATGAAGAACCTCATAACTATGATGAAGATAAAGGTAAGAAGCAATGGGAAGAAGCAATGAAGGAAGAATTCAATGCACTGGAGGAGAACAAGACATGGGAACTTGTTCCTAAACCAAATGGTAAGAAAATTATTGGAAATAAATGGGTTTATAAAGTGAAGAAGCTTGCAAATGGAAGTATAGCCAGATACAAAGCTAGACTGGTGCTGTAAGGCTATGCCCAAACCTATGGCATAGATTATGATGAGACATTCAGTCTTGTAGCTAAGATGTCAACTATAAGGACAATCATTGCTATTGCAGCTTCAAAAGGATGGACCCTAAGTCAATTGGATATAAAGAATGCATTCTTGAATGGATACATATCAGATGAGGTATACATGGAACAACCTCAAGGGTTTATAGATTCCAAGTATTCAAATTTTGTTTGCAGGTTGAG
This sequence comes from Ceratopteris richardii, assembly GCA_020310875.1. Taxonomy (NCBI): domain Eukaryota; kingdom Viridiplantae; phylum Streptophyta; class Polypodiopsida; order Polypodiales; family Pteridaceae; genus Ceratopteris; species Ceratopteris richardii. Next base: position 230,324 of record MU260158.1, on the reverse strand, counting down.
AAGAGCATTGTATGGATTGAAGCAAGCTCCAAGAGCATGGAACTATAGACTGGTGAAGTATCTGAATGAACTTGGATATCAAAGTTCAAAAGCAGATCCAAGTCTACTTATCAAAAGAACAGAGGAAGGTCAAAGAGTTCTCAGATATATCAAAGGAACTATAAAGGAAGGATTATATTATCCTTTTACATCAGATTTGAAGTTGAGAGCCTATAGTGACTCAGATTGGGCAGGTAATCAAGATGACAGAAGATCAACTCATGGCTACATGATATACATTGGTGATAAGCTTGTAAGTTGGTGTTCAAAGAAACAACATGCAGTAGCATGAAGCTGAGTACAAAGGACTTATGGAAGCAGCTAAGGAGGTCATATGGATGCAGACATTGTTCAAAAGCTTGGGCATTGATCAAGGTACACCTACAATACATGGAGATAATATGAGTTCACTTTATCTTGCAGCAAATCCAGTATTTCATGCAAGAACAAAACATATAGAGATACATTATCATTTTTTGAGAGAAAAGGTAATGGAGAAGGAGATTGAAGTGGAGTACATTTCTACTAAAGATCAGTTAGCAGACATAATGACAAAGAGCTTGGATGGTGTGAAGACCAACATATTCAAAAGCATGGCATGAGTAAAAGAAAAGAAGATGATATGAAGAACAGGGAATGTCAATTAGTGATTGAGGGGGAGCTATTGGAGAAACACTCACTAATTGGACATATATTTGAAGGTCAAAGCTTTAGAAGAAAACCACATGCCTATGTGAAGGGACAAATTCACAAGTGTATTATACTTGTAAAGTTAGTTCACTTTAGTTCTAGAATTTTTTTAAAAAGTCACGGGAATGAGAAAATCTATATAAGTTAGTTTGTATTAACTGATGCGGTGAGAGAAGAGAGAGAAGACAATGAGAAACTGAGTTAGTACTCATTTTGTATGACTGAGAATAGTCGGGCTTCTCTGAGTGAGAAAGTACTTGTAAGCTTCTGAGTTTTCATAGTTATGACAAGAACTAGTTAAAGTTCTGTGTATAAGTCTTCTTCCTCCATCTCCAGTGTTTGTCTTCTGTGTAATGATTTGAAAGGTTGAAGTTTTCCAAGCAAGTCGATGCCTGGCATCGAATGTATGTTGAAAGGTTGAGTTTTATGCGAGAAGTCGATGCCTGGCATCGAATTCTAGCTGATAAGTCCTTATCTTCATATCTGACTTTTATCTACTGATGAAACTTCTTAAAATCATGAGGTTTGTGGAGCAAATCGATGCCTGGCATCGAGTTTCAGCATAAAGTCGATGCCCGGCATCGACTTCCTACATACAAGTGGTCTTCTTCATGTGTGTGTTCAAGAGGCTATTTCTGGTGCAGAAAAAGAGGCTGAAAAAGCTCAAAGTCGATGCCCAGCATCGACTTTTGGTTGCAAGTCGATGCTAAGCATCGAATTTTTATTTTTAGACAGCGAAATTTACTAAAACAGGCAAAATTTCTAGTTTTGGAAGATCATACAGGGTCATCTTGTGAGGGCCATAACGTGAGTTCTAGAGATCCGTTTCATGCATATGATAGCTTGTTGGAAAGCTCTACTTTTCTAGTTTTAGCCTATAAAAGATCTTGGAGCAATAATATTTGAGCTTAGAGAAATTAGCAAAATACTAAAGGTATGTCATTTCAGTGACTAGAAAAATCTGAAGAAGCAAAGTTCTTGGTTTTGGCTATCATTTCTCAAAGTTTGGAGTGGCAATGAGTTAATGGTGACCATAGAGGTGTTCTAGTGTCACATTAATTCATTTCTTGTGGTGTTTTACACATCAACATCCTTGAGCTTGGGAATGTTGATATGTCCAAACCTTTTGTGCCACAAATCGATTTCAGCAATCCTCTTGTTTCCAAACTGAATATACATCACCTTTCCATGTGGTTGTTGAATGTCCAAAGTGAACATCCTTCCTTCTTTCCTTCCTTGAGCAATGACCTTGAATCCTTCTTTTGGATTCTTTATAAAGTAGCCTTTTGATGGAGAGTGCTAATCTCCAAAAGAACAAGCTACTCTTGAAATTAGAGCACTTCTATATCAAGAGTAACTCAAAACCTTCACTAATTTTAGAGGATCAATGATCAATTATCAAAGTTTTGATCAAACTATGAAGAAAATGATTCTATAGAAAGTCTGCTGCACATATCTCTCTCATTGAATTATCAAATGTGTAAAGTTTTTTATAAGACTTTGCACAAGGTGTTGGCTATAGTTTGCGCACCTCCTCCAAGTTAAATCATTCCAAAAGGCTCAGTAGATCTTGCAAATTGGACTTAACAAGTCACCTATGTCTAAAACTGTTCTTCTGAGAAGTCGATTCAGACACCTGTAACTTCTAGCACTTGATTCTCTCAATCTAGAACCCATTTATGCAAATGCTTTTAGTCATAGGTAGCTTACCTTCCAACTTAAAGATTGAGTGCTTGCTTGCTCAAAACTTTACACTATGGAAGGAGAAATGACCAAAACATTAGCATCGAATTTTGCACCTCCTGCAACTTCTCTTGTTTCCATTTACACATGTAAATGTTCCTACACTCAATTCTCTCAGTCTGATCACAATTAGAAGCTGAAAATTTGTACAAAGGTCAATCAACTACAGAATTAGACTTGTACAAAAGCATTTCACAAAAGATTCAACACAGAAGGAGAATACTCAGAAATATCGGGTGCAACATTTTCTATTTCTGAGAAAAATTTACATCTGAGTAATGAAAGAGATTCTACTCACTTCTAGAGTGTCTAATGACATCTAATTCTCATCCAAACTTATTCTCACATAATCTCTCCTATTTGCCCCGACATTTTCTCTTGTATATATAGGCAAATATTTACAAGCTCATGACTATACAAAAGTATAAGTGAACTATCTATGAATTAATGTACATATGTGTACACATCTTCATCTTCTGGATATGCACTTCCTTCATGCTTCATAACTTGGTCTTTTCTTCAGTCCTTGGCTTCAATTCTTCATCAAAACATCAATTGTTGATTGCCGTGCACCAACAGCTCCCCCTCAATCATCAATTGAGGTTTTCTCTATCTTCTTTATACCTGCCATGTCTTTGAATCTCTGTAGCTTTGGTCCATCCAAGCTTTTGGTTAGCATATCAGCTATCTGATCCTTGTTGAAGTATGTATTACTTCAATTTCTTTATCCATCACCTTCTCTCTTAGAAAATGATATTGAATCTCAATATGTTTAGTCCTGGCATGAAAAACAGGATTACCATCTAGATATAATGAACTCATGTTATCTCCATGAATAGTGGGTGTACTCTGAATGATGTCAAAACTCTTCATCAGAGTCTTAAGCCATATCACTTCCTTTGCAGCCTCCACCATACCTTTGTATTCAGCCTCTGTGGATGATAAAGCAATTGTGTTGCTTCTTTGAACACCAAGAGATTAACTTATCTCCCACATAACACAAGTATCCATATGTTGATCTCCTATCATCAGGATTACCTGCCCAATCTGTATCATTATATATCTTAATATTTGTATCTGATGTAAAACCATAATACAAACCTTCTTTGAGTGTACCCTTAATGTACCTCAACAATCTTTGTCCTGCAACCCAATGTTCTTTCCTAGGACAATGCATGAATTGAGACAATACTCCAACTGCATATGACAAGTCAGGCCTGGTTAAAGTAGCATAGATCAGACTACCAACCAAACTTTGATATAGCTTCATATCCTTGAACTCTTCTCCTCCATATCTGCTCAATTTGTGATTCACCTCCATTGGAGTAGGTGCTACCCTGCAATCATTCATCTTAAACTTGATCAGCAAATTTCTCAAATACCTTCCTTGAGTTACATACACTCCATGTTGAGTGTATGAGATCTCCATGCCCAAGAAATATGACAAGTCTCCCAAGTCACTAATCTTGAACTCTTTCTCCATTTGCTTCTTTAGGCTTTGAATGCCTTTCTCATATGTACCTGTAAGAATTATATCATCAACATATATGCACATGTAAATGAACCCATCATCACTTGCTTTAACAAGCAAGCTACTATCTGCCTTTGATACTTGAAATCCAAGTTCTTTTAAGAACTTCACAAGTCTATAATTCCATGCCCTTGGGGTGTGCTTCAAGCCATACAAAGCTCTCTTGATCTTGCACACATGATCTCGATACCTTTCATCTCTGAATCCTTGTGGTTGCTCCATGAAAAAATCATCTAAAATATAACCATTTAGAAAAGCATTCTTCACATCTAGTTGACACAACTTCCAACCTTTACATGCAGCAATAGCAATGAGTGTCCTGATGGTTGTCATCTTTGCCACAGGACTATAGATCTCATCATAATCTGTACCATATGTCTGAGCAAACCCTTTCACAACAAGTCTAGCTTTATACCTAGACACACTTCCATTTGCATATCTCTTTGTTTTGTAGACTCATTTGCATCCAATGATCTTCTGACTATTTGGTTTAGGAACCAAATCCCAAGTCTCATTCTCCATCAATGCATCATACTCTTCCTGCATAGCTTTCTCCCAATTTTCCTTTCCTTTTGCCTCTTCATACGTAGAAGGGTCTTCATCTATCTTTATCATATAAGCATAATCTTTGGTAGCCAAAAAGAAGTGTCATAGCTATACCTTGTAGGTTGCCATTTGTGTCTTGATGACCTTCTGAGTTCTCCACTCTTTGAGGTTTCTGGTTCATCACACTCTGGATCAAACCTTGGCACTTCATCAACTTCAACCTGCATTTCATTGTTCTCCTCCTCATCAAATATCTGAACCTTTGATTTACCTTTCTTTTGAGTCACAACTTCTTCATCACCTGCATAAATATTGATTGTACATGCATACCAAGTACCTTGCTCATCAAATGTAACATCTTTAGACACTACAAATTGTTTTGTGGATGGACTCCACAACCTATATCCCATCTGCTTATCATCATAACCAATGAATACATACTTCTCTGCTTTAGGTTCCAATTTATTCCTCAATTGTGATGGCACATATGCATACGCCAAACATCCAAATACTTTGCAATGATCTAAAGTAGGTCTCTTACCCCACCATGCCTCATATGGTGTCATACCCTGCAAAGCTTTACATGGTAATCTATTAACCAAATAAGTAACTGTGTTTATAGCCTCAGCCCACAAGTAATTTGGACAATTTTTCTCCTTCATCATGGATCTTGCAAACTCAAGAATTCTATTCCTCCTTTTTGCTACACCATTTTGTTGAGGAGAGTACCTGCAAGTAATTTCCCTTTTTATACCTGCATTCCACAAGTAATCACTGAACTCATTAGAGAAATACTCTCCCCCTCCATCTGACCTTAGTCTCTTCAACTTATGACCTGTAATTCTCTCTGCATACACATGATAATGTTTGAATGTATTGAATACTTCTGACTTATCTTTGATCACATAGATAGTGATCCATCTGGTAGCATCATCAACATAAATCACATAATACCTTGAACCATTGATACTGAAATCTTTTGATGGTCCCCACACATCTGTGTGTACCAATTCAAGCTTTTCTGAATACATAAAACCATTCTTGGAATAAGATTGCTTATGAGCCTTAACTAATTGACATGCCTCACATCTATATGTCATATGTTGACCTGCAATATTAGGCAATCCAAGCACTAAACCATTATTACCATATCTTTGATACCTCTTTCATTGAAATGCCCAAGCCTCTTGTGCCAAAGATCTAACTCAGAGATCTTATGTCCTCCATAAGTGAACAAAGCATGACCAACATTACCTTGGATCTTCAATGTGAACAATCTTCCTTCTTTCTTCCCTGAAACAATTTGTTTATAACCATTGCTAGGGTCTTCCACAAACACTCCTTCATTAATGAATCTAACTTCATAACCTTTTTCAACAATTTGGCCTACACTTATGAGATTCTTATGAATTGTAGGAACATACAAGACCTTAGTCAAGAGAGTATTTCCATCCTTGGCCTTCACTGATCCAATTGACTTCACAATATGCTTTGTATTGTCACCTGTCTGAACAACATGATTAGTAATCTTATTCTCCAAATCAGTCATCAAAGCTATGTTGCCACTCAGGTGATTGCTACACCCTGAGTCAATATAGAAGACTCTTTGGTCTTCACTTTGCCTTTCACAGGTTGCATTCATTATCAATGTTGAATCCTCTTTTTGATCTAAAACATAATTGTAGTAGGTATTGTTGTATTGTTGACTTTGGAATCCTCTACCTGCATTTCTTCCAAAGTAACCTCTACCTCTGAAATTACCTCTTGAATTTCTGCCACCTCTTCCTCTTGAATTAAAATTCTGATTATATCCACCATTACTCTGAGTATTATGCCAACATTCATTAGCTAAGTGATTTGTCTTACCACAAATCCAGCAAGCCTTGACTCCATCTTTATTACTCCTGCCTCTTCCTCTACCTTTGCCACCTCCTCTTCCTCTTAGGAAGTTAGCTTGGCTAGTTGTACCTTCATCTTCATTTGCTTGTTGCTTCCCTTTGATATTCTTCTTCTTATCCTTTGAATACATTGCTTGACCTGCACTTTTATCACTTTCACCTTTGACATCCTGCTCAAAGGTTAATATATGAATGGCTTCCATTTGTCATCACCTCTCAAACCTGTAAGGATTTGCCTTACCAATTTATCCTCCTCAATGTCTTCATCAACTGCTCCTAATGCATCTGCAATGTCCTTCATCCTTGTTACATAATCTGAGATGGATTGAGAGGCCTTCTTCTTGAATGTGGTAAATTCTGCCCACAAGGATGCCTTTCTTGACTTTGTGGTGTTTTGGAAATGCTCCTCCAAAGCATTCCATATATCACTTGCACTTTCAAGACCTCTAATGTGAGGTAGCAAGTAATCATTAACTGGCATATAGATAATGCTCCTGGCTTGAGCATCTTTCTTCATCCAAGTCTTCAAATCTGATAATTCCTCCCTAGTTGGAACACAGGATCTTTGAACTGAGGCTTTTCTTCTTCACCTGTGATATAACTTATCAAGTCTTTGTTCATAAGATGAGTGTCCATCCTCATTGAGCATGCTGGATAGTTCTCTCTATCCAACTTCTCTATCTGAAGAGAATCTCCCATCCTGTCTTCACCTGTATATTGAATTCTTCAAACTTTATGAGTAATAGATGTACCTTTACTTCGAATGATACTCCTTTTGTCTTCCTTGATGTCGTAAGGCCTCCTTCTCAAGCTTTGCTCTCAAGCTTTCACCTTCTGAATCTTTAATTGTTGAATTTTTTATGTCTGCAGCAGTCGGGGTCCTCCTTCCTTCAATTTTAATACTTCCTGCTCTGATACCACTGATGGAAAGTGTTAATCTCCAAAAGAACAAGCTACTCTTGAAATTAGAGCACCTCTATATCAAGAGTAACTCAAAACCTTCACTAATTTTAGAGGATCAATGATCAATTATCAAAGTTTTGATCAAACTGTGAAGAAAATGATTCTACAGAAAGTCTGCTGCACATATCTCTCTCATTGACTTATCAAATGTGTAAAGTTTTTTATAAAAATTTGTAGAAGGTGTTGCCTATAGTTTGCACACCTCCTCCAAGTTAAATCATTCCAAAAGACTCAGTAGATCTTGAGAAATGGACTTAACAAGTCACCTATGTCTAAAATTGTTCTTCTGAGAAGTTGATTCAGACACCTATAACTTCTAACACTTGATCCTCTCAACCTAGAACCCATTTATGCAAATACTTTTAGTCATAGGTATCTTACCTTCCAACTTAAAGATTGAGTGCTTGCTTGCTCAAAACTTTACACTGTCGAAGGAGAACTGACCAAAACATTAGCATCAAATTTTGCACCTCCTGCAACTTCTCTTGTTTCCATTTGCACATGTAAATGTTCCTACAGTCAATTCTCTCAGCCAGATCACAATTAGAAGCTGAAAATTTGTACAGAGGTCAATTACCTATAGACTTAGACTTGTACAAAAGCATTTCACAAAAGATTCAACACAGAAGGAGAATACTCAAAAAGATCGGGCGCAACATTTTCTATTTCTGAGAAAAATTTACATCTGAGTAATGAAAGAGATTCTACTCACTTCTAGAGTGTCTAATGACATCTAATTCTCATCCAAACTTGTTCTCACATAATCTCTCCTATTTTCCCCGACATTTTCTCTTGTATATATAGGCAAATATTTACAAGCTCATGACTATACAAAAGAATAAGTGAACTATCTCTGAATTAATGTACATATGTGTACACATCTTCATCTTCTGGACATGCACTTCCTTCATGCTTCATAACTTGGTCTTTTCTTTAGTCCTTGGCTTCAATTCTTCATCAAAACATCAATTGTTCATTGCCCTGCATCAACACCTTTTTCATTGAAGATAACATGATATCCTTTCTCTACCATTTGTCCTACTGAAATCAAATTCTTTGCAATTGTAGGAACATGAACATCAGCCAATACCTTCTTATCTCCAAGCTTGATATCTCCAACATGCTCAATTGCATGTTGAGTTTCATCGCCGGTCTCCACACATCCTTTTCCACTTGGAGCTTGTAGCTTTGTGAATAAATCTCCTTGGCATGTCATATGGTTGCTGCAACCTGAATCTATGAACCATTTTTTATCATCACTTCTCGAGTTGTTGTAGTCATGCTTCATGGCAAGCATGGCTTGCTTGTCTCCTTCACTTGATGTACTCGCATAGTTATTTTGGCTCCTTTGGTTGCCTCCATTCAGCCTTCCATTCTTTTGCCAACAATCATTTGCATAATGTCCTAGTTTACCACAATGATAACATGTTATACCTTTATGAGGATTGTATGAACCTCGACCTCTTCCTCTATTTCTTCCTTGACCTCTTCCATGTGTGTTGTCATTTGAGTTGTCCTTGTTGTCCTCCGAGTTGTGTTGGCTGAAATTTGTGTTGTTGTAGCTTCTTCCTCTTCCTCTTGAGCCTCCTCTTGAGTTCCTTCCTCTACCTCATCTTGCATATAACATTTGACTATGGCTGTCCTTACCTTTGTTGCCTTCTCCTTGTTGAGCAACCTCTTCAGCCACAAGATTTGGTATAATCTCGTCGAATGTTTGTAGAGGTTCTCTATAAAGAATGCTTGTGATGAGGGTCTTCCACTTTTCTTCACTCCTCAAGCCATTGAGGGCTGTTTGGACGATGTCTTCCTCTTCTATCTTGCATCCAACTGATGCTAGCTGATCTCGAAGCTCCTTGATCCTCAATGTATACTCACTAATGCTTTGGTTTGAGCTCTTCCTCAGTTGTTGAGCTCGTTCTTGAGTTGCATCCTTTGAGGCCTTGTTGAGGTAGCATACACCTTCTCCAATGCTTCGCAAACCTCCTTGGCTGTTTCTAAGCTTTGCACATGACCAATCATAGTGTTAGAAATAACTTGTGAAATGAGGAACATCATCCTTCGATTCCTCTCTTCCCAATCAGTAAATTGTCTCCTTTATGCCGGAGTAATGTTGGGATCTTCAAGGTCCACCGGTTGTGGATCGTCTCTACTAATTATACTAAATAAACCTTTACCTTTAAGGTAATTTATCATTCTATACCTCCAAGATTGAAAATTATCTTTGTCTAACTTCTCAACTTGTTGTCCTAAATCAGCCATTGAAAACTTCCAAGATTGAAGTTTGCAATGCTTTGCCTCTTCAAACTCCAATGCCTTGATACAATTGTTCGAGAATTCCTCTCCTATTCACAGCAGAAAGTGTAGAAGACCTTCTCAGGATCAAGACTTTTGCCGATAGCTGAACCTTCAAATGAAAACTGGTACCAACTGAAAAATGAAATGAACTTGAAACTGTGGTCACTCAAACTAGACACCTATAGCTTTCAAATGAGCTATCAAACACTCAATTTGCAGTAGATTTGGGTTGGCAACTCTTTGATTCAAAATAGGCTACCTATCCACTCAGTTAAGCTAAAAATTGGACTTCACTAAAACCTGAATAACTCATAGAACATAAAGGATTTGATAAAGCTGTTCTAGATAGAGGAAATAGTCAAGATAAGCTTTCCAAAGAATGTTTGAACACTAAAATTGGATACATATATTGAGAGATATGACTCTCACAAGTAGACTACCCAAAAATGGGTGTGCGACTCGACATACTCTATGAGAGTGAACTGAACGAAATGACTCAAACCAAATGAACTAACTACAAGGGGACTTCCACGCCTTCTTCCTCTATCCTTGAGTGTCCTCCCTTGCCTCTTTTATAGCCAAGTGACCAAAATCTCTCATGATGAGTTTGAGAACTCTTCTCCATCATTTCTCCACTACTTTGGACAGCCACTCCTCTTATAGTTCAGTTTTTGGATTTGATTCTCTTTTGATTGATTCTCTTTCGGCCTCCACTACTTGCTGAAGTAAATGCTTCCATTTTTCATTTTTGTATTTTTCTTCTATTTGAAGAAAATCCTTTTTGCAAAAATATATATGACCTTACTTCTTTATTTTTAACATTTACAACGTGAACCTGCATGATCTGACCATACCCAATGTTGTATTAAGTCAAGGTTTAGCTCTCTCAACCATTGCCAATGTAATTGGAAACACTGTTGCACAAAAAATGTGTCATGCTTCTTGTTATCAAAAATGAAGAAGTGGATTACCTTTTTAGGAATGATCTCCAAACCAAAATATGTGATATGCATAAAAATAGTTATTTGTACAGACTCAGGATGCAACACATAGAAAAAATATGTATAGTGATGGAGTCCCTCTCACTGTTCCCACTCAACATGCAGCACGTAGAAAAACTCACATGCGAGAAGAGATACTGCAATGTACTCTCCAACATGCAGCACACAGAAAAATAGTTATCAATATTCCCCACTTAGGACACAACATGCAGAAAAAATGCCTATAGTGATGGAGTAACTCTCACTGTTCCCCACTCAACATGCAGCACGCAGAAAAACTCCCAGGCAAGATGAGGTATTGTGGCGTACTCTCCAAGATGCAGCACACAAAAAAACCCATATCATGAACGCTCCACGCACGGAGTTGGAAAAGCATTCCTACTCTACAACCCACAAAAATCACATCAAGCTTTGTAATGTCTTTTTTGTCCCAAGGATACATGTTGGTGGTGGCTTCCAAGTCTGTTTCTGGCTCTTAACAGAGTCGATTTTCCACTTCAACTTGGGCTAGTAATATCCAATACAGAGCTTCTGGGTGGACCCTATTCTTGGCAGCATGAAAGTTAGGGAACCTCAAGCACAATGAGCAGAAGCAAATGCGAGAACTGATTCTTTAGAGTTGATTAAAGCCTCTGATTTTGTGTTGCGCACGTACATCTTCCATCGCCCATCAAGATAATCGCTGAAAGATTCGGTCGTGACTCATTACAATAGCATAGGATCAACAAAACAGTAGCCAAGAAAACTTTTGCCTTGCACGCTCCATAACGAATGTATGGCTGCCAAAGACAACAATCAACTATGCAGAAAAACTCCCAGGCGAGATGAGGTACTGCGGCAGACTCTCCAACATGCAGCAGGCAGAAAAACCCACGTCATGAATGCTCCACGCTCTAGCATGCGTACTGCCACCTACTCTCGCCCCACCACCTCGCTTTTACTTCTCTTTCAATAACTATTGCAGGATGTTCATCTAAGAAGGATCGGGTTTTTCTAGCTAATTAACTATGTCCTAGACATCACTTTTTTGTAAACATTAACGTGCTTTCACCCATCAATCATAAGTTAAGTTCACATGAAGGTGAACCACTTGATGACATTACAGGGTATCAAAAACTTGTGGGTAGTCTTAATTATGCTACTTTGACAAGAGTGGATATTGCATATGATGTGAGTACATTGAGTCAATTCATGCATGTACCAAGGAAGCCACATATGGAAGCTGCAAAGAGGGTGCTTAAGTACCTAAAGGGTACAATGAATGAGGGTTTTATCTATCCCTTCACTTCTAACATAGATATAAAGTTATATTCTGATGTAGATCGGGCTTGCTCCAAGGATGATAGGAGGAGCACTTCAAGGTACCTATCTTTTGCAGGTTCAAAACTCATATCGTGGCCATCCAAGAAGCAACCAATTGTGGCCTTATCTTCCACAGAAGCAGAGTATAGAGGCTTGGCTAATGCAACTCAGGAAGCTATGTGGCTTAAGAAATTGTATGTAGATTTGGAGATACATTCCTACACTCCAACTATATTTGGAGCTCACTTCATTTGGCTGCTAATCCTGTGTATCATGCCAAGACTAAGCACATTGAAGTGCATTATCATTATGTTAGAGAGAAATTGCTAAGAAAGGACATTTAGTTAGCATATGTATCAACTCATTTGTAATGTGCAGATTTACTCACCAAAGCATTGGAACGAACAAAGATGAACAAGTTCAAATTGATGATTGGGCTGCAAGAGGTCAAGGAGCAATGAAGATCAAGCATGTTAGGCTTGAGGGGGAGTTGTTGGTGCAATTAAGCCTAAGCCTACATGCTTGATGAATACGCATAAGCTTAATGTATTAGCATATCACTTGAGAAGCTTCATATGTACAACCTCTTGTAACTTTGAGTATAATTACTCATTGTAAAAGTGATGTAGACCCACAAGGAGTTATGAAGCTTGGAATCTCGTATCATTTGGTAGTTAAAGTCAAGGGAGAATAAATCATGTACTTTAGGATTACCTTTAGGTGAGGATTTGAATTTGAATTCAAATGCTTGGCTCCAACAGAAAGCTATAAAACTTGAGAAGAAAATCCCCCATGTATCTCGAGGTTTTGAGATCATTTCCGTGTACCTTCATTGAGAAGAGGAACTCATCTCATAGCTCTCTCATTCTACACTCATTGAGCAATGCATTATTGCCAATGACTTTGTAACTTTACATGATTTAGACAATACATGTTCATTACTTCCTACTCTCATATCTCTGTCACACTCCATCAGAACAGTGATTTTGTCTGAGCTGATTCTCATTGTCTACCACATCATTTTGCATGATTCAAAGCATGACATCTTCATTATACTGTCTACTTTGATCCTACAAAGTTTCATTGAATTTGGTTCTCGCAATACTTAGATATTGTTTGATTAATGTTCACTGGTCTGTGACTGTCTAGGCCTGTAAAAGTCGGGGGTGTTGCTTTACTTGCTAAACATAATTCTCTAGTCTATCATTTTAGATGATTCCACTCACGTTTGATAGCTTATTAAGCTAATTAAAGTTCCTTAAAAGGAATTTTACTAATTGCTGCTATACTAAGAGAATTGAGTAAAACACTGAGCGGATGTGTCAACCAAGATAGCAAGTTTTTTGCATTGGATCATATGCCTACCTATCTGTTTTGATTCTATCATTTGAGCATCATCTTCCAAGTAACATACATGATCATTTATGCTTATTAGCTAGCTAAGGAGGTCCACAACACTCTCCAGCCATCACTTATAACAGGTGTGAAGAAGGTTTTAGCTACACCAACTCATCCCTTGTGATTATCCACCATCTCCTCCAACAATGTTGAGAGATTCATTTAGAGCTATAATTATTGCCATAACTTAGTTGACTACTTTGCCCCATGTCACCAATATTTAGTCCCCCAAATTGTATCGTTTAAGCTTTGAAGCTTGAATGTATTCAAGTATGTCTGCCTTTTTTATACAAGTTTTTGAATTGTCTTGAGATACAACGGTATTGTATTTTATCCACCTTCAAATTGATATTTTTTTTAAAGAAAGAAAATCGATAGTAACTTACTCCCTCACATTTTAATTAATAAAAAGAACAACTCTACAAGTAAACTGACCTAACACCCATGAGACTCCCAAATCCCACAAAACAACAAATAAAAGAAAAGATGTTTGTGCACAATATATTAACGGTTGTATTGTGAAGCATCTTTGTATTTGTGGGGTGGTCTACAATATTGTGTGTATGTGTGTCACGTATGTGAGAGAGAATGAAGTGTATATGTGTCACGTGTGAGAGTGTTTGTGTATGTGTGTTTCGTGTGAGAGTGTTTGTGGGGTGGCATCTGAGCGAGAGCATAAGTGGGTGAATGAGTGTGCATGAGAAAGCATGTGCGAGTGTGGGTGTGCGAAGGAACACGAGCGTCAATGAGCAGAGACTCGAGAGCACGACTGAACGAAGTACTGCCGACTCCCGAGTCCCGAGTTTCGAGGAAGAAGATCACCACTGATGATGCATATGATGACCTCACTTACACCCACCCACTCAAATTTATTTCGCAGTGCAGTAGCTCTCGAGTCTCAAGGCAGTGATGCTCCAAAGAACGCTGTCCTGAAGACAAAGATACATGAATGGAGGTGTGGAGACAAATGACTGTCACCGTTACATCTGAACCAAATAATAGTACCTAAATTGTATGAAAAGAAATTTTCTTAACGATTTCTCATACCTATTCCCGATATTTTACAGCTCACAGGCTCCATCTGTTGACGGAAGTCAGAAGAAGTCCGGAGACCTCTCCATGATACTCCATCCACCGTACTCATTGGAGCCTTTCCACTCCATACTCAGTCCAGCGCCCACAGCATTCGCATCCAACAGCCGAATGGCAACTTTTGCGTGTCTGCTGGGAACTTTGATTACTGTGAGTGTGAGCACCTGACTAATCTTTCTCTCTCTCTCTCTCTCTCTCTCTCTCTCTCTCTCTCTCACACACACACACACACACACACACACACACACACAAACACGAACAACACACACAGACGAGTGGACGGGTTACGCAAATCTTTGAATGCACTTTTGCAGGTGTTGCCGACTGGCCTCGCCAATGCAAATAACGGCAGCAATGGCAAGCACTTCCTACTTGTCCATGGTTTAGGACATGGAGGTTGGTGTTGGTACAAGGTCACGGCGGCGCTTCAGGAAGCAGGCCACATGGTAACTGCTGTTGATCTCACCTCCAGTGGTAACAATAAAGTTGCTGCAGATGATGTTACTGATGTTGCACGGTTCTTGAGGCCTCTCACTGATTTCCTTGCCGCATATGACAACGGAAGAGTGATCTTGGTAGGCCATAGTTTCGGTGGGAGTGCGATCTCATATGCCATGGAAGCTTATCCGGAGAAGGTGGAAAAGGCGGTCTTCCTTGCAGCCTTGATGCCAACAAATGGGCAAACCTTCTTGCCCATAAGAACACTTCTGGTATCTGTGGCCAATTTACCTTCTTGTTCAATGGTCTTATAACCTTTACTTTTTCTCTACCTTTTTTTGCTGAAATCTGATCTCATCCTGACTTTGATGATGACAAACTTGTTAGGGTAATGATGGTATTTATTAACGTGTGTATGGTTTTTGTATGTTATCGTGTTCTAAGCTGAAGCACCATTTGGTTATTTTTGGGGGCTACTAGGGATCTTGAAGTGGTTTATGTGACAATTAACGCGGCTATTTCTGCTGTATTCCAGGCTCGCGCAAGCATTCTCCTCGCAAAGAGAGTCCTCATTTTGAACTTCAGAAATGGTCTATTGCCTAGTTCAGTGTCCATAAACTTGGAAGGTGTGCAAGCAAACTTCTACAACAGAAGCCCACTGGAGGTTTGTCTCCTAGGAACCGTGCTATTCACCCAGTCAATATTTGCCGTAGAAAGCTCTATTCAATCATAGACTGTAATGTTCACAGTGTCGCCCTTGAGGATAGCATATTTTAGCTATGTTTTGTTCCCAGCTATTGGAACCCAGAGCAGGGACCCCATGTGCAGAAAGAAAATAAACAAGGTTTTCAAATATTTACTTGTTAAAAGGCATCATCGTCCCTTAGCTTCAGTCATGGACTTCTGCAATGGAAGTTTTTAAGTATCTAGCTACATCAATGTATCATGTAGCTTCATTTGCTGCAATGGAAGTTTTTCAAGTACCTAGCTACATCAATGTGTCGTGTAGTTTCATTGCTATCATTGTATTCTAGCTTCATTGTCGTGGAAGAGGGCTTGTGCATTTTATCCATGGGGTTCTGCCAATGAAATTGAGGACTAAAGTTTTTGACAACGTGAGCTGCATTCTGAAATGAAAACGGTGAATTTTATTTCGTTATTTTTGAAGTTTGAAACTTGTTTCTGTTCTGCAGGATGTAGCACTTGCGGTGGCTTGTCTCAATCCAACTCCTTTTAGACCTGGTTTTGCGAAACTGGCTCTCACTGCAGAGAGATATGGCAGAATACCCCGCTTTTACGTCAAGACAACCGATGACATGATACTTCCACCGGACTTACAAGCCAACATTATTGCAGGGAACCCCCCTTTGAAAGTGCTCATTTTGCCAGAAAGTGACCATTCACCTTTCTTTTCGCAGCCTGCTGCCCTTGTGGAGACTCTCGTTTCCATAGCAAACAATTGAAGCAATTGCATTCATGTTTCTCCCCTAGGTTGACGAGAGACCATTGAGAAATCCAGTAACCCCCCACTGGATTTTTTGCTTTTGTGTAGCATACATCCTTGATGTAAATGGACGGCTATGCAGATGAATAAGGAACTTTTGCTGGGAATGGGCTCTCTCCCTCTCTCTAGGTGGTTATATATCGGACGGAGGCAGCCGTCAACAATGAAGTGTACACATGTCTTCGTTTATTCACACCAGGCAGTGGAACTTCTCTCCAGAATTTTTATTTATTTATTTATTTTTTTAATAATTGCAGAGGATTGTATTAAAATGAGAAAGCATCAGACAGAGTCTGGCCCAACTCCGTAGCACAGAAACAAACATGAGGAATCTCCTGGCAGAATAATACCCTTCAATTAGAGGGATGCACAGAGCTCATGAGATCAAACAGACTAACATCTCTTCACAATTGTCCACATCACTGCACTGCAAAACTTTGGAATGTTTTGACAATTCCCTCTACCCTAATCGTGTGCTACCTTTCACGTTGAAGGCTGGAGCCAATCACGCTTTGTCTTTTCTTTTTACTTGATTAATCATATGTTTGAGGAGGGATGAGCATCCACTTAAAATGGGGCAAAATTTTTCGTTATGATTTGTTAAGATTGCCTCCAATAATAATGTGAACGTTTAGATGGTAATACATCAATCAAGATCCATTCTTCATTTGAAATTTACACGGATCGGCTTCCCAGCTTCACGTCAAAATACTCTCTTTCTTGATCTTGATGTTGCTAGTGCCGCTCTTACTCTCGATATTGATGTTGCTCTTCCTCTCATTCTTACTATTGTTGTTGTTTCTCTTCTTGATGTTGTTGATGTTAGTTTTCATGTTCTCTCTCTCTCTCTCTCCCTTCCATCCACCCATGCTCATAAGTATGCACATGCACACGTTTGTCACTCGTAAAAGTGAAGATAATTTGCTCTAATAACAATCTTTAAAGAAATAGAGCTTCATTAATTTCTCTGAGCCCTTGACTTGTCCAATGGAATATCAATGACATAATTTTGAGATCTCTATATTTCTCCCTTTCATTGAGCTCTCTCTTTGTTTCTCTGAGCCCTTGACTTGTCCAATGGAATATCAATGACATGATTTTGAGATCTCTATATTTCTCCCTTTCATTGAGCTCTCTCTTTGTTTCTCTTCTCTTCTACACACATAAAACCTTGCAGACATAATTTGGTATCACCTTGCCTCCTTTATTGTGGAGATATTTTGATTTAATAGTTGCTTTCAAAATGGTCATGACTAACATGGACAACTTCATATGATCCTTAATCATTTATAGAATGTAGAAGAAGATAAAGAAGAAGAAGAAGAAGAAGAAGAAGGAAATGAAGAAGGAGAATAAGAAAGAGAAGAGAAAGGAGGAGATGAAAAAAGAGAATGAGAAGTGTTAAAAGTTGGAGGGAAGTGAAATATGTTTGTGGTTCCTTTATTGCCCTTTATCCTTGTGGTTCCCATTCTCTTCTAGGTTATCCAACCATTCATATGGTGGTTTACATGGGTTCTAGCTTAGAATTATCTTCATGGGCCTTCACTCTTCAAAGCTTGGTGAATAGGGCCCATATCTCCACAAGCAACTAAATGGCTACTTGTCAAAAGCATGACAACATTCCCCATTTATAAATAATTATCCTAACTATTCAAGGTAGGAAAATACTCGAGAATGAAATATTTTAATTTCCAAATAGCATGTATGTGTGGTAATACTTACCAAGACACCAAATAACTTGGAAAAGGATAATTTTTAAACTCTCTCTCCCTCCTCCCCTTCTCTCTCTCTCTCTCTCTCTCCATCTCTGACTTTCTAGTGGTTGAAATACATCCATGCTTCTTGAATGGTAGTTTATGTAACTTCCCTTCCAAGCATCTTTCGTTTGAATTCACATCATTGGGTAACGAAAAAATTGGCAAACTTTCAATCTACCTTTGTTTTTCATATGTTGAAAATTGGTGTAATTGATATGATCAAATTTGCATGCCAAAGCTTCATATGATTCTTAGGAAATGTACATGATCTAGAATAGTTCTTATGCTCCAAAACTTGGATGATTTCCATAAATTAAGGGGCTTTGTTCATAGCCTCAATACACAAATTAAACATGAAGCGAAGGGAAGTGCCCCTAAGAGTTTGGAAGACACAATAAAGTTAGCAAATATCTATGAAGAGCATGCTAAGACTAGGACATAACCACTTTATCCTATATGGGATAATAGAAACTTTAAAAGAAATAAACAAAAATTAAGCACTTTCAAGAGAGGATTTTAAGACTCCTTGACTTTCATCAAGACATGACCTTGAAGTTTGTGAGGAAGAAAGTAATGAAAATCTTTGCTTCAAGTGCTTAAATTCACAAAAATTGAAGTAACAACTATATTGCTAGGGTGCAAGAAAAATCCACTCGTGAGTGTTAAATGTTAAATCGTTAAACTTCCAATTTCAGACTCAAAATACTTCCAAGTTCATACGTTTCCGAACCTTTCCTAACCGTAAATTACCTCTTAGCCATGTGGGTCCTTGGGAGTGGTAGGGGTCTGTTAGATAGAGGCCCTGTACTATTTTCCCAACTTATTACACAATCATAATTACTTCTAGCGTCTTAGCTCCGTGCGCAATTCTGAACAACCGATGACTGTTCATTGTACTGGACTTAGAATTTCTGAACTAATCCTGCTATGATGGTCTGAGCAGTAGTCCGGTGACTTGTGCCCAATAGAATAATCTACTTCAGTAAACGAAGATCACCTAATACGTACTTCTTCAGAATAGACAGATATACCAAACATATATATATATATATATACTGAAATTACAACTCATCGTATACCAACTACGAGCAACAAATATCTTGACAACAATCAACTCGTTATAGACTTAACAATGACCTACTCGTACTTCAACCGTTACAGATGATAGTTTTTCCTGAGATCGGAATCAACAGTGAACGTAGACGACTGCATCGAACTTGGTCACTACCAAAATGGTTAACATGCGATCAGTTCGGAACTACTTCCATACTTCCTCGTTCAGTATACTACTGACAAGTAACACACTGCACTTATTAACATTCAGAGACACACTCAACCATTACCGAACAGATTCGTAACACAAGATTACTAATTCGCACTCTGCACTACGGAGTGAATAAACGACTAACCAGGCGCAGAACAGAACAGAAATCAACACAAACAATACTCAGACTTCGTAACAGTGTAATAATAATCTGACAGATAATCAGGCGAATAAACTGGCAATTCCAAGAAAACCGTTTCTCACAAGTGTCTCTCTCCATTCTCTTTACATTGCTTTATATATCTTTTTCAAGATGCGCGTACCAACTTTTTTGCATGGATTTTGATAATTCCGGTATATCAGGCGGTCATTACGTCTGTCCCACTCTGGCGACCGTCTAACACTGGCACACACGGTGGACTCGAACCCGCAAGTTCCACCAAAATTTTTTCAGAGTTATGTTTAGATTCATTGATGATATTGGGAGCACCCTGTAGATTCTGTAAACTAACAATATTTTCTTCGCCACTTTGGTGCGTCTGATTGTTTGTGTCAGTGTTCTGCTCCCGATTCACCTGTGTCTGCACCTGTAACAGTTCTTTTTGCAATTCTTTAATCGTCTGTTTGTATTCTTCAAGCTGATTTTCTTGTCGTTTAATGACTGTCATGAGATCGTTTTCATGGTGTTTACTAAGACAGACAATGAACACGGATGCAGAATGCACGAGGGCTTAGAATACTAACATACAACACAATAGCTTTTTTCGGCATTGTCGACAGAGTTAAGTAGAAACAACACGGTGGGGAGGAGAAAGGGGTTGGGTATCATTGTGCAGTGCGGGAATAATGCTGGTTTTCATGCAGGCGTGCATACTCGAGTGACTGGTAAGGGGGCGGCTGGTCACATAAAGATTGTACAAAACACGGCTATTTATAAAAAGCAGAAGAGAAAAAAAAAGAAAAGATTAAACAAAACGCGGTGTTGGGTCGTGAGGGATGCTCGGATGGTGGATCAGTCCATCCGCCAAAATCGTTCGGCACACGCATGGTGTCTGTAGCGGACTCAGGCTTATGGAATTAAGGGCTCTAATGACACAACCAATTTAAATTACCGAATTCTATGACTGAAACTAAAGTTTTCTTACCAAAAGTAAATAGTTTTAACTAGCTATGGACCGTAAGGACGGGCAGCCTCGTACATAGCAACAACTTCCTGATATGAGATTGAAAATTCCATAATGGGTTCTTCTACTAAACTTTCAGGTAAGCTAGAGGGTTCTGGTCTGTCTAGAGTTGGCGGAACATTTTCAATATTTTCAATATTTTCAATAGTACTGTGCTCAGACTCATGAACTAACTTAGAAGACATCAAGGAAAGTAATGGAAAAACTAATGAAACAATATGATGCTAAACTGTTTGAATGAATTAATTGATATGCTAATGGTTGTAATCAATAAATCTAATACAACTGGAAGGCCTAACAATTGGATAAATGTCTAGTCAATTGGATAGTTGACTAAATGAGAAATAAGATTTAAATGGATCTTTAGGCTGCCGCTTCACTTCAATTGTCTTCACTTCACTTTAATTGATTGTAATCTTCAATGTTTCTGCAAAAAACATTAGGTTCACTGCACTTCATTTGCTCTTCAATTGCTCATTAATCTCCAATGCTTCTCGACACTGCAAAAAACATTAGGTTCACTGCACTTCATTTGCTCTTCAATTGCTCATTAATCTCCAATGCTTCTCGACACTGCAAAAAACATTAGGTTCACTGCACTTCATTTGCTCTTCAATTGCTCATTAATCTTCAATGCTTCTCGACACTGCAAAAAACATTAGGTTCACTGCACTTCATTTGCTCTTCAATTGCTCATTAATCTTCAATGCTTCTCGACACTGCAAAAAACATTAGGTTCACTGCACTTCATTTGCTCTTCAATTGCTCATTAATCTTCAATGCTTCTCGACACTGCAAAAAACATTAGGTTCACTGCACTTCATTTGCTCTTCAATTGCTCATTAATCTTCAATGCTTCTCGACACTGCAAAAAACATTAGGTTCACTGCACTTCATTTGCTCTTCAATTGCTCATTAATCTTCAATGCTTCTCGACACTGCAAAAAACATTAGGTTCACTGCACTTCATTTGCTCTTCAATTGCTCATTAATCTTCAATGCTTCTCGACACTGCAAAAAACTTTAGGTTCACTGCACTTCATTTGCTCTTCAATTGCTCATTAATCTTCAATGCTTCTCGACACTGCAAAAAACTTTAGGTTCATTGCACTTCATTTGCTCTTCAATTGCTCATTAATCTTCAATGCTTCTCGACACTGCAAAAAACATTAGGAATATTAGTAATCTAACAAGAAATTAATGAGAAACATAAAAGACATTCTTCTCATACATTTTTCATACACATGCATATGTTCATGCATACATTAAAGTATTCACATACACTCTAATGCATACATTCCTCATGCATACTAATGTACTTTACATACATGCTTTCAAATGCTAGTATCTGCTAATGCACATGTTAACACATAATCTTATACATACTAATATACTTTCATAAATATGGTAACACACATTTATACATGCATGCTAACACATTAATCATTCAAACACATGCATTCATACACATGCTTATGCATACTAACATACATGCATGCTTATGCATATTAATCATGCATACACATACATATTCATGCTAATGCATATAACACTTAGTAACTCATATGCTAAAAAACTCTAATTAAACTTTTGGAAGTAAGTATTTAGAATACCAATTTCTTAAATATCTTAATAAAAGTACTTATATTTAATTGAAATAATGTAGTAATATAACTAAATAGATATAATTAATTAAACAATGTAATATTAACTAATTAATTAAATATAATTATATTTAATTTAGATTAATGTTAATATAAATCGTTTTCTCTCTCCTAACTCTTTCTTTCTCTCTCTCTCTCTCTTTCTCTTTCTGCGTTTCTCTCTTCTGCACCTCTCTCTTTCTCTCTCTCTCTCTCTCTCTCTCTTTCTTTCTCTTTCTGCGTTTCTCTCTTCTGCGCCTCTCTCTTTCTCTCTCTCTCTCTCTCTCTCTCTTTTCTCTCTTTCTCTCTCTCTCTCTCTCTTTCTCTTTCCTCTCTCTCTCTCTCTCTCTCCTTCCTCTCTCTCTCTCTCTCCTTCTCTTTCCTCTCTCTCTCTCTCTCTCCTTCTCTGTCTGCGCGCTGCCGCGCTCAGACAGAGGAGGGGAGGGAGAGTGTTTGTCTCTCTCTCTCTCTCTCTCTCTCTCTCTCTTTCCTCTCTCTCTCTCTCCTTCTCTTTCCTCTCTCTCTCTCTCCTTCTCTGTCTGCGCGCTGCCGCGCTCAGACAGAGGAGGGGAGGGAGAGTGTTTCTCTCTCTCTCTCTCTCTCTCTCTCTCTCTCTCTCTCTCTCTCTCTCTCTCTCTCTCTCTCTCTCTTTGCGCGCAGCGCCAGGGAGGGAGGGAGAGACTTTCACTCTCTCTCTCTCTACTCTCTCTCTCTCTCTCTCTCTCTCTCTCTCTCTCCTTCTCTGTGCGCGCTGTCGCGCTGCAGCAGAGGAGGGGAGGGAGAGATTCTCTCTCACACACATACATCACACACACACACGTCACATCATACACGCACACACACACATATCACATACACACATATCACACATACACGCACATACACATAACACATACACACAGAACACACACACATCACATACACACATACACGCACATACACATAACACATACACACATAACACACACACATCACATGCACATACACACACACTACTGCAGGGACTCAGACCAAGCCACGGAATAGGCATGGTCATGCTTTCGGCCGGACAATCATTCATGCAGCAGCATGGGGCATATCAAGATCATCGTACACAGCAGGACATGACGGCTCAATATCCCGAGCACGAGGAGGGTCTAATGAGAAAGAAGGAAAAACAGAAGAAAGTAAAGAGCAGGAGACAGTACCTGCAAAAAACATTAGGAGAAACTTGAGCTCAACACACATTTAAATACATACACAAGTCCTTCCTAATCCACTCTTTTGGTTTTAACTTTTAATCTACAACCACACTTTAATCTCCTTACTTTCACCACACTTTAAATTGACTTTATTTACACAACTCACTTACTCCATTCTTTTAACCTTTTTCATATACACCATTCATTTAAAGTTTCTCTTTAACTTCCTTTAATTGCATCATTTATTCCAACCACTCTTTCAATCACTTTAGTTACACATCTTCTATAAACCATTCTTTTTCCTAGTACTCATATAGACCACTAGTTATTTATCCATTTAATTTACCATTTTTAATTTAATTAGCCTATATTTCTTATTTTAAATAAATCATTTAATTCAATCTTAGTTTAAGGGTTTAATTAATTAGAACCTTAGTATTTAAAAGTATACACACTATTAAATTAACAAATTAAACCATAAATTAAATTTGTAGGTTAACCAATGTTAAATTATAGATTAATTTCATTAAATATTAATTGTTTCAACCCTTCAAACTAAGGCTAATCTTCATTCTTGCACACTAAACCCCTTAAAACCCTTTTGGAATCCTACCATTAGCTCATTAACATTTAAATAAACCCTATCATTAACCCTTTGGAACATAAATAAACTCTAACATGAACCTATTAGAACCTTTTGAGACCCTTCAAATGAACCCTATTGTCATAAATCATATGAACTAGAGTTATATACCCATGTTTCTAGCATGTATAAATATAAATACTCATTAATTAAGTACTTAGGGTAAACCCTAATATGAACATATGTCCATGAACCCTATTGTCATAAATCATATGAACTAGAGTTATATACCCATGTTTCTAGCATGTATAAATATAAATACTCATTAATTAAGTACTTAGGGTAAACCCTAATATGAACATATGTCCTGCTTCATCCTTCATACCTGAAAACACTTTCAAAATAGTTAATCCAATTAGCACAACTGATCAACAGTGATATAAAAGAGGTTTAGAATTCACCAATAAATATTTTAATTTTTCGGGTCATCAATTGGAAGATGCAAATCTTCCCGACATCCACCGCCACCAAACCTGCACATCGTCCCGATGGGCCAACTTGCAGATTTAGGGAAGCAGCATTTTCAATGATTATCCTGAAATTAAATCATAGAACAGCATCAATTCTTTTTTTAATATATTTAATCTTATCAAATTTTAAATCTTTTCAACATGCATATGAAGTTTATTTCAATTACATCTGGCAATGAAAACATATTAAAGTATAAAGGTAAACTATTAACCTTTTCAGTCAACAAACATTAGTTTACATTTTATCCATTTATAAACTATGTAAAGATTAGTATAAAACAGAATTTATTTTCATTCATTCAAATGCAGGTTTCATCATATACATGCATTCACATATGAGCAATCAAGCATGCCAAAGAAATCTACTAAATCTACTTGGACAGAGAGCCGCCTTGTATGCCCAATTTTAATCCCTAGATGTGTTTTTCACAACTAGTTTATAAATATGATGTAAACTTCATATCGATAATAAATGTAAATACCTTTTTGGGGTGAAAGAAGGTATAACTTCCATGTCAATAAATTTTTTTTTTTCTCTACTTTTTTGTTTTAAAGGGGAAAGGCTTAACCCCTTAATCCGAGCTAAGGATCTAGCTACATGGACAAGAAAGATCTAGGTTTTCACAGACATGTATCATGCAACAATATGCTCCTACATATATACAACTACTTTCGTTATCTAAATGAACTACAAATCCTTCTATTTTTAACAAATCTCACTTAATCTATAAATGTAGAAATATAAATTATGTTTATTTTCCTAATATGGTTAAATAGAGTCCTTTATAAATTAATATTCTTCATTCCAGATTTTATCAATTAGTTTTAGATGAATGCAAATAAAATACGTAAAACAAAATTTTAAGACAAAGAAAAATACGACCTAAAATCAATTTTATCTTCAATCTGCTTCATCTTCAATCTGCTCTCTTTAAATTCATCAGAACTTTTGGTATAACATCTTCAATTGCTTTGATCAATGCATCTTCAGAACCTATAATCACTTATAAAATAGAAGCTACAAAACAAGTAATCTTCATTATCATTTATCTTGCAAATATAAATTCATATATTCTAACATATCACAAATTTAATCATAAAAAATTCATAGTGGTTATAATTATCATAAATAATGCATTCTTAATTTTTTTAAATAGGTTTTTCAACCTATGAAACAAAGTTCATAAAATTTAGGAAAAATCAAAATGTTCAAAGTTTTTAACTTGTATCTTTATAAATGAGCATCATGTTTTTTTTGATATCAATGAAAAATTCATATCTGGATTATAAAAGTTCCTCTTACTCATCATATGGTATATCAATAAAATCATCCTCATATTGTAACATTTTTTTCATGTTCTTCATATTTATCATGATCATATTTATATCATATATATTTCTTTCTTTTAAAAGTATATCATCATAATTGTTGTAAACAAAGATCATTTTGTGCAAAATATTCATCATAATAATATTCTTCATAATCGTTCTTCATAATAGATTTCTTCTTATTTGTGAAAGAAAAAAAATCATAAATTTATCATAAGTTTAGGAAATGACAAGCATATTGATCAAAATCATTTGCAAGCATAATTACAAACATGTTTTTGTTTAATTTGAAACAAACTTTGTGTTTTCATATTTTAGAATTCTTTTGATTAAACAAATCGTAATGTAAACTTAATCATAAGTTTGTAATTAGCTTTTCAAACATTAAAACTAAACAATTTAGGTATATGTTTCTCAATTTTTAGGAAAACAACATATATGCAGCAAGCAAAAATCAAAATTTGAAATGTTTTATCTTCAATAAACAACTCCATCACAATAAAACTATTCACTTAAATTCTTCTCCTTTTTCTTACCTTTAGATGAGTTTTTGATATTATTTTCAATCTTCCATATGGCTTCTTGTACCCATTTTCCCATATTCTTGTCATGTTCTGATTGAAGTTGAAGATTTTCGTCTTCAGATGTTTGTACTATTCTTTCATCATTTTTATTTTGATCACATTTATTGTCAATTTGTTCTGTTTTAACCGCCTGTATATCTATATTTCCATCAATTGATTGTTCATTTTCATCATCTTTTATCTTTACATCTTCTTCTTTCTTAAACTTTTTCAATGTATCTTGATCCTTAGATTTAATTTGAAGATCAATGTTATTCATAGATTTAGGTTTAATAAGGTTTTGATCATTGTCCAAACATTCACATTTAGGCACAATCTTGGTGTTCATAGAATGTAATTGACATACATTGCTTTTCTCCTTATGACTCTTAGGTTTCCATTGTTTTTGAAGTTTGGTTTTAGGACTAAATTTTTCTTGGTCAAAATAGTCTATCATTCCTCCTCTACCTAAGTTTAATCTCAATGGTAGATGCGTTTGATAATCACATATTTTCTGTTCACTTTCTAATACCAATTGTTGGCTACATGCTTTCTCATAGGCCATACAATTCCCATAAGTATGACCTAGTTGGTCACACCAGAAGCATCTTACAGTTCTCTTCGGTCTTTGATATAAAGCCTTAGGATCAACTTTTCTATGATCGGGTAAAGGATTTTGGTCAATAGAATACATAGATCTACTTTGAACTCGTACTTGATATCTATCTTTGCATTCACATGTAGCACTTTCGTGTATTTGATTGTTTAACCTTTCAATGTTCTCCTTTAAACTTGCAATTTCATGACCAATCGTTTTGAATGATGAAATTTCTTTTACATGATTTGCTATTGTTTCCATATTTTCATTCAAATTTGAGAGTTCATAATGAAGAATCCCTTCTAAATTCCTAAACTCGTGATCAAATTGAGTATCTATTGACTTAAGATTTGCATTAAAATCAGATACTACTGTAGTTAAGATTGAAAGAAACGAGTTTAAGGACTCAAACTTGGAATTAAGCTTTAAATCTATAGATGAAATTAATCGTGCTTCCATATCATGCAGAAGATTCTCTACATTAGATGTCATTTTCATTTAATTATGTGCAAGCAAAAAGAATCCAAATATAAATACCTCGAATCTGAATCGAAGAAGAGGCTTAAAGAGTGACTTGTGTATAAGTTTATACAATTTTTAATAGAATCAAAATCTAATACATCAGTTGCTAATGGATGATTGTGCAAACGTTCTTGCTTCTAATGTCGATGAAAAGGGGTGGCGAGATGAGGATAGCTACTTGCCACTCTTCGTGGAGGCGCTCAGTTCCCTAGGGAACAGCCCTCAACACCTAGAAGAGTGCAAGGAGTCAAAGACAAAGCCACTGCTCCCACGGATGAAGAAGCTTCTGCAATCCAACCTGTCGATATCATGTATGCACATGCACGAAAAATTTAAATTTTATACCTGAGCTGCAAGGCCGTTTTGTTCACGTCGGGTTCACCAAAGTCGGGTCGTGAGGGATGCTCGGATGGTGGATCAGTCCATCGGCCAAAATCGTTCGGCACACGCAGGGTGTCTGTAGCGGACTCAGGCTTATGGAATTAAGGCTCTAATGACACAACCATTTAAATAACATATCTCTATGATGGAAAATAAGATAATTCTATAAAAAAATAAATATTTTAAATAACTATGGACCGTAAGGACGGGCGGCTTCGTACTTAGCAACAGCTTCCTGATATGAGATTGAAACTTCCATAATGGGTTCTTCTACTAAACTATCAGGTAAGCTAGAGGTTTCTGGTCTGTCTAGAGATGGCAGAACATTTTCTATATTTTCAATAGTACTGTGCTCAGACTCGTGAACTAATTTAGAAGACATCAAAGAAAGTAATGGGAAACAATATTGTTGCAAAACTGCTTGAATAAATTAGTTGATAAGCTAATGGTTCAAATCAATAATTCTAATACAAATGGAAGGTCTAAATAAAGGGATAAATGTCTAATCAATTGGATAGTTGACTAAATGAAAATAAGGTTTAAATGGATCTTCAATCTTGCTGCTTCTCTTTACTTCACTTCAATAGCTTGAACTCATCAATGTTTCTGCAAAAAACATTAGGTTCACTGCACTTCATTTGCTCTTCAATTGCTCATTAATCTTCAATGCTTCTCGACACTGCAAAAAACATTAGGTTCACTGCAGTTCATTTGCTCTTCAATTGCTCATTAATCTTCAATGCTTCTCGACACTGCAAAAAACATTAGGTTCACTGCACTTCATTTGCTCTTCAATTGCTCATTAATCTTCAATGCTTCTCGACACTGCAAAAAACATTAGGTTCAGTGCACTTCATTTGCTCTTCAATTGCTCATTAATCTTCAATGCTTCTCGACACTGCAAAAATTATTAGGAATATTAGTAATCTAACAAGAAATTAATGAGAAACATAAAAGACATTCTTCTCATACATTTTTCATACACATGCATATGTTCATGCATACATTAAAGTATTCACATACACTCTAATGCATACATTCCTCATGCATACTAATGTACTTTACATACATGCTTTCAAATGCTAATATCTGCTAATGCACATGTTAACACATAATCTTATACATACTAATATACTTTCATAAATATGGTAACACACATTTATACATGCATGCTAACACATGCATTCATACACATGCTTATGCATACTAACACACATGCATGCTTATGCATATTAATCATGCATACACATACATATTCATGCTAATGCATATAACACTTAATAACTCATATGCTAAAAAACTCTAATTAAACTTTTGGAAGTAAGTATTTAGAATACCAATTTCTTAAATATCTTAATAAAAGTACTTATATTTAATTGAAATAATGTAGTAATATAACTAAATAGATATAATTAATTAAACAATGGAATATTAACTAATTAATTAAATATAATTATATTTAATTTAGATTAATGTTAATATAAATCGTTTTCTCTCTCCTAACTCTTTCTTTCTCTCTCTCTCTCTCTCTCTCTCTCTTTCTCTTTCTGCGTTTCTCTCTTTTGCGCCTCTCTCTTTCTCTCTCTCTCTCTCTTTTCTCTCTTTCTCTCTCTCTCTCTCTCTCTCTCTCTCTCTCTCTCTCTCTCTCTCTCTCTCTCTCTTTCTCTTTCTGCGTTTCTCTCTTCTGCGCCTCTCTCTTTCTCTCTTTCTCTCTCTCTCTCTCTCTTTTCTCTCTTTCTCTCTCTCTCTCTCTCTCTCTCTCTCTCTCTCTCTCTCTCTCTCTTTCTCTTTCCTCTCTCTCTCTCTCCTTCCTCTCTCTCTCTCTCCTTCTCTTTCCTCTCTCTCTCTCTCTCCTTCTCTGTCTGCGCGCTGCCGCGCTCAGACAGAGGAGGGGAGGGAGAGTGTTTCTCTCTATATCTCTCTCTCTCTCTCTCTCTCTCTCTCTCTTTCTCTTTCCTCTCTCTCTCTCTCTCCTTCTCTTTCCTCTCTCTCTCTCTCTCCTTCTCTGTTTGCGCGCTGCCGCGCTCAGACAGAGGAGGGGAGGGAGAGTGTTTCTCTCTCTCTCTCTCTTCTCTCTCTCCCTATCTCTCTCTATCTCTCACTCCCTCTCTCTCTCTCTCTCTCTCTCTCTCTCTCTCTCTCTCTGTGCGCGCGCTGCGTGCTACAGACAGAGGAGAGAGGGGGGGGAAAACTCACTCACACACACACATCACACATACACATACACACATCACATCACATACACGCACATACACATAACACATACACACACACGTCACATCATACACGCACACACACACATATCACATACACACATACACACATCACATACGCACATACACACATCACACACACTGCTACACACACACATACATACACACATCACATATATACTTCACACACACATACACTTCATCACATAACACATACACGCACATACACATAACACATTCACACATAACACAAACACGCACATACACATAACACATTCACACATAACACATACACGCACATACACATATATACTTCACTCATACACGCACATACACATAACACATACACACATACACGCACATACACATAACACATACACACATAACACACACACATCACACGCACATACACACACACTACTGCAGGGACTCAGACCAAGCCACGGAATAGGCATGGTCATGCTTTCGGCCGGACAATCATTCATGCAGCAGCATGGGGCATATCAAGATCATCGTACACAGCAGGACATGACGGCTCAATATCCCGAGTACGAGGAGGGTCTAACGAGAAAGAAGGAAAAACAGAAGAAAGTAAAGAGCAGGAGACAGTACCTGCAAAAAACATTAGGAGAAACTTGAGCTCAACACACATTTAAATACATACACAAGTCCTTCCTAATCCACTCTTTTGGTTTTAACTTTTAATCTACAACCACACTTTAATCTCCTTACTTTCACCACACTTTAAATTGACTTTATTTACACAACTCACTTACTCCATTCTTTTAACCTTTTTCATATACACCATTCATTTAAAGTTTCTCTTTAACTTCCTTTAATTGCATCATTTATTCCAACCACTCTTTCAATCACTTTAGTTACACATCTTCTATAAACCATTCTTTTTCCTAGTACTCATATAGACCACTAGTTATTTATCCATTTAATTTACCATTTTTAATTTAATTAGCCTATATTTCTTATTTTAAATAAATCATTTAATTCAATCTTAGTTTAAGGGTTTAATTAATTAGAACCTTAGTATTTAAAAGTATACACACTATTAAATTAACAAATTAAACCATAAATTAAATTTGTAGGTTAACCAATGTTAAATTATAGATTAATTTCATTAAATATTAATTGTTTCAACCCTTCAAACTAAGGCTAATCTTCATTCTTGCACACTAAACCCCTTAAAACCCTTTTGGAATCCTACCATTAGCTCATTAACATTTAAATAAACCCTATCATTAACCCTTTGGAACATAAATAAACTCTAACATGAACCTATTAGAACCTTTTGAGACCCTTCAAATGAACCCTATTGTCATAAATCATATGAACTAGAGTTATATACCCATGTTTCTAGCATGTATAAATATAAATACTCATTAATTAAGTACTTAGGGTAAACCCTAATATGAACATATGTCCTGCTTCATCCTTCATACCTGAAAACACTTTCAAAATAGTTAATCCAATTAGCAGAACTGATCAACAGTGATATAAAAGAGGTTTAGAATTCACCAATAAATATTTTAATTTTTCGGGTCATCAATTGGAAGATGCAAATCTTCCCGACATCGGTCCATCATCGAAAAATTTAATGCGGGCTAGTGGCGTGATAATATGGCCGCAACTTCGACCCATTAATTACTTTTGGGAGTGGATTTCCAGTCAACGTAGTCAACCGAAAAGTTGCCGGACCGACTTGCTCTGAGATCTTAAAAGGGTCGAACCATCGTAGTTTGAACTTTCCTGCTGCTCTATCCGACTTTGCGTTATATAAGAGTACAAGCTGACCTACCAAAAAGATTGGAGTCTTCAAATATCGATCGTGTGTCTTGGCTTGCCTTAGTTGTACTTCACGCATGGTTAAAAAGCTGAGCCATCGGTGCTCATCAAGTTCTCTGAGTGCGTCCATTCGTGCTGTCAGCGAATCTTCCGGTAGCATCTTCTGAGTGATTGCTACACGCAGACTTGGGATGACTATTTCCATGGGTGCTATTGCTTCTAAGCCATAAGCTAGTTTGAAAGGTGTCAAACCTGTTGTTACTTTATATGTAGTTCGGTATGCCCATAATACTGCAGGTAGTAGTTGATCCCATCTTTCCGGTGCTTCCATGATCAGTTTCCGGAGGATATTCAATAGTGATTTGTTTGTACTTTTGGCCAAACCATTGGCGCGAGGGTAATATGGAGAGCTGAGTTTGTGTGTCACCTGGAATGATTGGGTAAGTACCTTCATTAATTGATTTACGAAGTGAGTACCTTGATCTGTCACTAATTCGAGTGGTAAGCCAAATCGTGGGAAGACATCATTTAGCAGACATTTTGCTACTACAACCGTTGTAGCAGACCGTAAAGCCCAGGCTTCTGCCCATCTCGTTGCGTAGTCTGTACAGGTTAGTATGTATCTGTTGTTACTGAAGACTGCTGGAGGTGTGATTGGACCGATAAAATCTAATCCCCATTTCTGAAATGGTTTGAGTGGCATAATAGGCTGCAAGGGAAAGAAGTGTCGTTGCAGTGGTTGTCCAGTCCTTTGACAAGTATCACAGTGTTTGACAAATTGGGCCACATCTCTGTACATAGTTGGCCACCAGAGACCTCCTTGCAGAATTTTCCGGTGAGTTAAATCTGTGGCAAAGTGACCACCAATAGGGGTTGAATGAGCCATTGTGATGACCGAGTTAATTTCATGCGGAGGAACACATCGAAGTAAGATTCCGTTGTGATCTACATAATATAGTTCTCCAGCAACTAACCGGAATCGGCGACTACAGACTGCAATTTTCCTTCGAACTGCCTTGGCAGTCTCGGATGGAAAGCATCCTTCGATGAGAAAAGTTAGAATCTGATCATAATATGTAGATGGTGCTAGTGATTCGGCAGTCTCATCGGTCAGTGGCTCAGAACTATAAATCGCTAGAGTCGTGTCATCTATGCCTACCGGAGCTTCACCAGAATCTAGACGAGATAAGAAATCTGCTAAGGCATGTGCATTTCCGGGTCGGTGAATGACTTCATAATCAAACTCCTGCAAGAGTAGCACCCATCGTGCTAAGCGTCCACCTAAATGTTGTTGTCTTACTAGACAGACGAGGGCAGCATGATCCACATGGAATGTGAATTTCCGGCCTAGTAGATAATGTCTGAATTTTTTGATGGAGTAAATTAATCCTAGACATTCTCTTTCGGTGGTAGAATAATTCCTTTCTGCAGGTGCAAGCCTTCAGCTGGCATAATAAACAGGACGAAACCACTTATGTGTTTGCTGCATCAGAATACTGCCGATCGCAATATGTGAAGCGTCGACAAAAACATGGAACGGATTGTCCCAGTCCGGTGGTTGTAAGATTGGGGCCTGCGTCAATAGATACTTGAGTCAATCAAATGTAGTTTGGCATTCTTGAGTCCATTCGAACTGGCGGGGAGTTTTTGTGATTAGCCTGTTCAGTGGTATAGCTAGATGAGCAAGCCATCGTAAGTGTCTGCCATGCCACCGCACTTGACCCAGGAAGCGCATAACTTCTTTTGGTGTATCGGGCACCGGAGCTTCTAATACTGCCGAAATTTTATCTGGATCTACTTGGATACCTTGTGCAGATATAATGTGGCCAAGTAACTTGCCACATGAAACCGCAAACACAGATTTGTTTGGGTTTAAGCAGAGTCTATACTCTCGGCATTTCTGAAAGCAGCACCGTAAATGGAACAGATGTGCTATCCACTTACCGAAATTTGAAAAATCATCGAGATATACTTGCATAAATGAAGTCAGATAAGGAGAAAATATTTCTTGCATACATCTTTGAAATGTGCTTGGTGCGTTTCTCAATCCAAACCACATTACCGTACAAGCAAAGACACCCCAATTGGTAATGAAGGCAGTTTTTGGTATATCCTCTTCAACCATTCTAACCTGATTGTAACCACTGTATCCATCTAAGAATGAATACAGTTCATGTCCTGCTACCCTATCAAGCATGGTATCCAGAAAGGGGATCGGGAAAGGATCTGGTACTGTTGTTGCGTTTAATTTTTGGTAGTCTACACAGATTCGGAGTTGCTTATTTTCTTTGGCACGATCACAATTGGTGAAATCCATTCAGCATGTTCTACTGGTACGATGAATCCAACTTTTAATAATCTATCAAGTTCGGCTTTTACCTGTGATGCATAATTGGGATTCATCCGGTAGCTGGGCTGCTTATTCGGTTTAGCTTCAGGCTTCAACATGACTCTGTGCTGATAGATGCGCGGATCTAATCCTTTCATATCTTTGTAATCCCATGCAAAGACGTCTGAGAATTCGCGAAGTAGTCGAATCAAATCAGCTTTAAATTTTTCCGGTAAGTTTTGCCTTATCTTTACAGGTCGTGGATGTTCTACATCTCCTAGATTGTACGAGGTCAACTGGTCTTCGGAGACATAAAACTGTTGTGGTTTCTCTGTATTGTCTGTTGACTTGAACAGTGATTGTAATTCGTCGTCATTGTTGAAACAGTATCTTCCTGCTTAGAATTCCCGGTGATTGATACAAATGTACAAACTGAAGTACTCTAGTTATCTATCACGGACTGTAGATCGACAGTCCCTAAGGTCATTAAATCAGCGTTATTCTTCAGAAATTCCTCTTCTTCATCATCTGATAGTCCATCTAACATGTGGACTAGTTCAGCAAAATATGGTCTAGCGTGTAGCTCGCAAGGTTGTATAGCATCTAATTTTACCACATATTTATGATTGGCATCTTTAAATGTAAGCTCTTGTGCAGACCAGTCCTGTACTACCTTTGCATGCTTCAACGAGGGTCGACCGAAAAGAAGGTTGTAATCCAAAGTGGATTCTGGCAGATCTAGTATAACAAAGGTCATTTTAAAGGTCGTACCTTGTAAAGTGATGGGTACATTTTGCACAAGTCCTACAGGATGGACTCTAGATTGATCTGCCATTCTGACAAAAAATTGAACTGGTTCGATTTCAGTCCATCCTAACCTTTTGCATAATGCTGCGGTCGCAATGTTAACACCAGAGCCTCCATCAATCAATACTTGCGTGATCTTATGCTTCTTATACCATACTGTAATTAAGGGAACTGAATGATCAACCGTACAATTAGGTTCCTGTTGAACTGCTGCTGTCGCCGGAATACAAGAAGGTACCGGACTGAACTGTTGCTGGAACTGTTGTCGAATCCCAGGTACTAATGCCAGTAGTTGGCCGAGAGGCAGAGTGATAGATGCCTTGGATAAAATTTCCCAGGCTTGTTGAGATTGTTTGTCCTGCTCCTTTGAACTTGAGGTTTCTGCTGATGCAGAAGTATCTGCTGTTATGTCTACTGCTGATGATGGCTCCGCTGCTGCTTCCTTTTGTTGGGTTCCTTCCTTTGTCGATGAGGCTTGAGTCACCGGAATAGGTTCTGGGAACACTGGTGGTTCTGTTGCGGTCCAATGACTAGCCTTGTTGTACATCCTATGTTGTTCTCGTATCCCTGGTTCGAATATTTCTGCTGCTGACTGCAGCTGTTTACCTGATCGGGCCTGGACTGTAGCAGTTTGCGTTTCTACCGGTGTAATTTGTACCATGTTGGCCATTGGGTTTTGCCGCTCCTTCTTCCTTTGATCATACTCAGCTGCATCCTTGCAAAATCTTCTAATGTGTCCGAATTCACCACAAAAATGACAGCGTGGTGGTGGTAAATTGGGATTTTCTGGTGGTGGCCCGTTCTGCCAGCGATTTGGATTATAGTTGTTATTCCTCTGTCCTCGGTAATTTCGATATCCTTGCTGCTGGTTGTTTCTCATTTGTGGAGGCACATAATTATTGGTTGGCTGCCCTTGTTCCTGGATAATTGCATTGACAGTCGCTGTTCCCTGTACTCTAGCGTTGTATGCGCAGTGTTCGGTGGTGTGTCCGGCAATGTTGCAGATAGCGCAGAATGTCTGATTAAGTGCGCAATTGGTGCTGGTATGTCCTGAATTTTTGCATGTGGTGCAATATACTTGTTTGGTCATATCTTCGGCAACATGTCTGTTTGTTTTTGCCCACTCCAGATCTTCTGTAAATCCGCCGACTTTGTTTTCCAGCTGCAGAGTCATTGCGATGACTGCATCAAGTGTCATAGCTCCGACACATCTTATGATCATGATTTGCTTAAGTTGAGGAACCAAGCCATTGATGAACCACTGAGTAATAACATCATCTGGTAAGTTAGCATGAGCCGGTGGTAGCTGCCTTAAGTGTGTTCTGAAAAGGGTAGCATATTCCTGTACATATTGATTTACTCTCTGTCTGTTATTCTGCAGATAGTCAAAAATTTCGGCTGGATTCTTTTTCAACCTGAATCGCTGCAAAAAAGCATCTCGAACTGCTTCGTAGGTGCCAAAATGATTAATATCGTATTCTGTGAGCCACCTGGCTGCTTCATTGACAAGTGTAGATTGAAAGACAATGGCTTTATAGGCCGGATCCGGTGGATGGTTGAGGACGGCGTAGCTTATCTCGAAAGTGCGTACGTGAGCATCCGGATCATCTCCTGGAAATCCACCAAACTTCGTGTATGTCACTCCTGTTGGAGATGGCCTGTGTTGACATAACTGTTGTTGTTGTTGTTGTTGTCCGTTCATCGTGAATGTATTATAACTTCCGTCTGTATTTCTGGTCTGAATATTTGAACTACCGGAATCTATATGGTCTGATGGCACACTTTTCGGTGAAATAAACTTGCTTACTATGCTGCTAATTTCTGTTTCAAACAGCCTTCCTTCTTCCTTGATGTCCAGTGTAGGAGAAGTTGCTTCCAAGCATGGCAGTTGGGCTGAAGATTCAGCAGAAAGTGCTAATTCATCACCGAATAACTGAGATTCTTTTACCGAAATATCACCGGGATAAACCGAACTTGTGCCTGAATGCGGTGTCTTTTCGCCTTCGTCGATTTCTTTGCCTAGGGTGTGTCTAATCGTAAGTGAATCTAAATCCTTTTCCAAGAGTGTTAAACTAGCTTCCAACTGCGACTTGGTAGGTTCTGGAATTACTATATCTTCGACAGACTGTGCCGAAATAGTACTGGAATGTACCAGAGACGTAACACGTTCTACCGGAATATGACCGGAATCAGCTTTAACGTTCTGAACTTTCTTGACAACTGGGTCAGTCCTAGTTGTACTTCTACCTTCAAGAGTTATCTTTAGTACTCCAGACTGATGGTTCTTGGGGTACGTTTCGCCAGACTGAGTAACCGGCATTTATCATTTTCCGTATTAATCGTGGAATATTACTAACGAAACAGTTTGCAACAATCTGGTTCTGTTGCTACTGACAATCAAACAATAATCTGATTCTGACAGATGACTGGCAATCTTGATGCCACTTTCCCACAGACGGCGCCAAATGTTAAATGTTAAATCGTTAAACTTCCAATTTCAGACTCAAAATACTTCCAAGTTCATACGTCTCCGAACCTTTCCTAACTGTAAATTACCTCTTAGCCATGTGGGTCCTTGTGAGTGGTAGGGGTCTGTTAGACAGAGGCCCTGTACTATTTTCCCAACTTATTACACAATCATAATTACTTCTAGCGTCTTAGCTCCGTGCGCAATTCTGAACAACCGATGACTGCTCGTTGTACTGGACTTAGAATTTCTGAACTAATCCTGCTATGATGGTCTGAGCAGTAGTCCGGTGACTTGTGTCCAATAGAATAATCTACTTCAGTAAACGAAGATCACCTAATACGTACTTCTTCAAAACAGACAGATATACCAAACACATATATATATATATACTGAAATTACAACTCATCGTATACCAACTACGAGCAACAAATATCTTGACAACAATCAACTCGTTATAGACTTAACAATGACCTACTCGTACTTCAACCGTTACAGATGATAGTTTTTCCTGAGATCGGAATCAACAGTGAACGTAGACGATTGCATCGAACTTGGTCACTACCAAAATGGTTAACATGCGATCAGTTCGGAACTACTTCCATACTTCCTCGTTCAGTATACTACTGACAAGTAACACTGCACTTATTAACATTCAGAGACACACTCAACCATTACCGAACAGATTTGTAACACAAGATTACTAATTCGCACTCTGCACTACGGAGTGAATAAACGACTAACCAAGCGCAAAACAGAACAGAAATCAACACAAACAATACTCAGACTTCGTAACAGTGTAATAATAATCTGACAGATAATCAGGCGAATAAACTGGCAATTCCAAGAAAACCGTTTCTCACAAGTGTCTCTCTCCATTCTCTTTACATTGCTTTATATATCTTTTTCAAGATGCGCGTACCAACTTTTTTGCACGGATTTTGATAATTCCGGTATATCAGGC
Organism: Ceratopteris richardii; assembly: GCA_020310875.1. NCBI lineage: Eukaryota > Viridiplantae > Streptophyta > Polypodiopsida > Polypodiales > Pteridaceae > Ceratopteris > Ceratopteris richardii. The sequence goes on along the minus strand of MU260158.1, from coordinate 191,772 downwards.
GGTCATTACGTCTGTCCCACTCCGGCGACCGTCTAACATGAGAAAAATGGAAAGGGGAAAGCGAGACTCCACCTAGTCCAAACTTCAAACATTGAAAATAACTTCTTAAACTACTCACTAGTGAAGAGATTAAGGTTTCCCTGATAGAAGTCTCCAAATAAATATATAGTGTCCAGGATGCAAGGAGAAGATAAGAAAGCATGGGAGACTATGATCTATGGATTCAAAATTGAATTTCAAGGATACAAAGATAAACTTGATTTTTGGATCATGCATATTGAAAGAACTAATGCAGTGTTGGGTAGGGAATGGCTTTGGGGATTAGAAAGGAGACTAAAGAGGATCTATCTCTTGAATGCTTTGGAATTTGAAAGAGGTGATATTCGTTACTTGATTCAAGGGGAACATGAATGTGGAGTACTCCCTTGATCTCAAGCATGGAATTGAAAGAGCTTGTAAATAATCATAAAATGGAATTTTACATGATACTTCCAACCGATATAAATATTGTACATAATCTAAGTCTAGCTCCATATGTCTTGTCTCCTTTATTTGATCATGAAAAGATTAAAGTTAAGTGTAAATGAATACATATCGGTGTCATCGAGATTTTCTCTCCTCTCTCACTCATGAAGGCCTACAGGAAACACATTTGGTGAAGGTAGCCAGAATTCCTTGAGAAGTCCAAGATTCATCAAGGATGTCAAAGGGAGTTCACATGCAAACTTTGGAAGAAATCGAGCAAATCCAGGGTAGCGGTCAAAGCTGGTCAAAGTTTGGAAATTAAGGCAAAAATTTCAATGTCTCCAAATCACATGAAAATTCATATACTTGTAAAGCCTATCAAAGGCAGTCTATAGCCCGAATTTCACATGAAAATGGATTTTCTAGCACATTGATATGCCATGTGCATTTTGTAAAAAATATAATTTTTTCACTTAGACCCTACAAAATCTTGTATAGGAATTTTTGTTAGCCATATGGTTTGGCATGTATAAAGATCATATGTGGCTACATATTTGTACAAAGTTTCAAGGGTATCAGAGTTTCCTAGACACCTTAATGCCACCTTGCAAGCTTCTAAATGTAGTCAAACTTGTATAAGGGAGATTTAGATAAAAGTTTTTTTTGCATATTCCTGAAGAAGATCTTTGGAAACATAGTCCTACAAAGTTTCATCTTCATCAAAGCCTTTTTGGAGGGTCAAAGAGCACAAAGTCTAGTTTTCAAGGTCACCACAATTTTCTAGTTTAAGCAAATTGAAGGGTTGAAGGGCTTCCACATGGTGAAAGCTTATTGTGCCATGTTGTACGATCAAGATGAGCTCATATTCAAGGGTGGAGATGAACTTATGCTTAAAGTAAGGAGAATCCACGAGTTTTTTTCATCAAAGAAGACTTTTTTGACAGTTAAAGATCAATAATACAACTTCTCTCTAAAAATAGTAGCATATCTTATCCGAATTGATGTCAGCACTGATGCAATGGTTCAGATCATCCCCAGATCCAATGGTGGAGAATGAAGGCGCCTAAATTTCACTCCTTTACACTAGATTTGATAGAAAGAACAATTCCAAGCCATTGATTTGATTAATCAAACGGTTGTAATCGAAAGTAGTGATCCTAGAGTTGAGAGTTGATTTCTCTAGATCCAAGCGCCCAAATTCATTTAGTAAACTATATAAACCCCCTCCAAACTCCTAGAGCATCATTTTTAGTCATCCATAGGGCTCTTGCTAGCTTAAGGTTTCCTTGACACGATCACCCTCGATTGAGCGAGTGAGGATCCAAGGTGGGTTAGTATGAGTATAGTACCTAGTTTCAAATTTAAGTTAGAACTCCAATCTAGGATAGGCTCTTGAAACCAACATCTCTATCTTGACTCACCCTCGGTGGAGCATGTGAGTGAGTTAGAGCTCGTTTTAATGAGTCTTAGACTTCTTTAGTTAGACGTTACGAGCCTAGACATACATAGGTTCAATGAAGTGGAACTCATTTCTTACGTGTGACATTCGGTTGAACTATCATGGTTTGAGGGTCAGAACTGCCTTTGATCAGTAGACTGCTTAGCTTGATGTATCACGATGATCTTATACATGTATCTTAATTCAAATCCTTTTAATTCATGTCACTTGTCACTTATCTCTTGTCTCTTGTCTCTTGTCTCTCAGTCTCTCAGTCTCTTAAGTATTTTTACATGTCTTCTATTTTCTTCTATGTGTGAGAAGGCTCCGCAGTATTGCGTTGAACCAGTGAGGATGTTTCATTGAGCTTGTGATTAAACTCTATCATCATAATTCACTTGCATGCATATAATCCATACATACCCATACATATTGATTAGTTTCTGAAAGTCTATAAGAAGCTCCAATATTGGACCATTCTTCCTTTCGAAACTGATTTATGTGTAAGGATTCCATCTATTCTCATCATGCATACATATCATCCAAAGAAGACTATGCATATGGGTTAGAATTAGGAAGTGTTTAAGAAGCTCCTTCAATGGACCATTCTTCCTTCCAAATTTGATTCGTGTGTATGGTTCTCTTTCATTCTTATCATTCATGTTCATAAATCTAACTTGCACTCCTACATTTCCATTCCCATAATCATTTCAACATCTCTCTCTTCTCCATACTCAACATTAATTTCACCTTCACGTCCTTAAACTTTCCAACATTCATTAGCTTCATACACCCTGTGCGTGCCACGACCGGACCCGATCCACCCGGATTGCGATCACCTCCACATTTGAACCTGACGTGAAACGCGACATGGCATTTGCTTCTGATCTTGTTGGGAGGTTGTGATCCATATCTTTTGTTTCATATTTTTCATCCTCATCATATCATCATCATCATTCTTGAGTGTTGCACTGGATTTCTCACAGTATCGTTCACATCTTCACCGTGAAGTAAACGCATTTGTGAGAGATCAGTTGCTCATTCACGTAAGATGGAGGAAGGATTGAAATCCTTTATTGTTGAGGAACAAGGCCAAAGAATAGTCTCTTCTATGTTGAGAGAGAAGGGAAAATTCAATGGCATCAACATCACAAGCTACTTAGATTTGTTTGAAGAGCAAGCTATGAATTTTGGTCTTCTCGAAGATCTTTTGATATCATTCTTTGAACGAATTGTTGATAGCTCTATCATAAACCGTGTCACTCAATATGATACTCTTCCTTGGAGTGATTTTAGAAAGGAGATGCTCAAAGAATTCTATCTTGAAGATTATAGCCAACATAATCGGGATGGATTCTTACGATGGGTCAATTCCCCAAAGCCTAATCGCTCTATTACTCACTTACAAAATGAGTATATTAGACGCTATGAACAACTTCCTGATGAGGATAAGATAACTTTGGAACCTGATCTTGTGATCAATTTTCTTAAGCTTCTTCATCTTGAAACTCGTAGGGAAGTTGAATCGGCGATTAGAAGAGCGAGATAAGAGCTATGGTCTTACTGACAATTGGCAAAAATTGTGTAAAGTAGTAGAGGTTGTAGCCCATAGACATCAAAGATAATCCATGCTTTATGAGCAAACTAGTGTTCCTCAAGCTAGCCTTCCACAAACTAAGGAGCAAGTTCGAGGACAATCCCATGCTATGCTTTTTGACTCTACTCCTATTCCTCAAATGATGGAGCCTACTCAAGGTTTTAAAGTAAAGCCAAACAAAAGTGTAGTTGAACAATCACAAGTGGAAATTCTCACTAAGCAAATGGAAAGTCTTATTGCTACACAATCCAATTTGGCCAAGACTATAGATGCTTTACAATCTAATTACACCAAAACTTTCCAAAATCAAATGAACCCAATGTCTTTTCAAGAGCCTAATCAACGTGTTATAGCTACCAATAAAAATCCACAAGTAGCTCCTACTCAAGCATATCAAGTTCCTCCAATGCATAATCCTTCAATGCAAAATCCTCATCCCTCATGTGCAAAATCCTCAAATGTATCAAAACATATATCCTCAAGCTTCTAAAACAACTTTTCAAAATCCTCAAAATCAAAATTTTCAAAATCATCAACCATATACTATGGAAGCTCCTCTTGCACCTCAAGCACCACATGCTGCTCCCCAAGCTCCTCAAATACATCAAATGCCTTATCAAAATCCTAATTATCATGTTCAAACAATTCCTTATCAACAAAATACTCAATTTTAAAATTTCCCACCACAAGTTAATCAAAATCCTCAAAATCAAAATGGTTTTGTGCGGTGTCCTTGGTGTGATTCGTTAGAGCACTTTTTGAGAGATTGTGAACTATTGAAGGCTGTTAAGGAGCAACGACTAGTAATAGACATAGACAAGAAAATCTGTGACTATCGATCTAGGCTACCTTTGCATGGAAATTATGGTAAGGGAGGAATGAAAAAACACTATGAAAATATAACCATAACGGACGTAGGAACTAGAGGAGTGAAACTAGAAGCTCTTAATGAACAACAAGTAGAATCAATTAAACCCACAAAGGAAGGTGACTTTTCCATAGAGGCTTTAGTAAGCACACAAGATGAGATTAGGAGAATAACAGCTTGGGAGTCACCGATAGAAGATCAATCTCTTATTTCTCACATATCCAATGTAGAAGAAAAACGAAAAAGAGATGAAGATGAGCCTAGTGAGAGAAGAGTGACTCAAAAACAAACCTCAGAGGGAATAGAAACAATCATAGAGCAAGGAGAAACATCACAATCCAAAGATAAAAAACAAGAATCACAACCCAATGAACAAAACAAGAGGAGAAACAAAAAGGGAAGAAGACAATGAAAAGAAAAACAGCATCAAAGCCTTTAGATAAACAAGAACAATCAAAACAAACTAAAGAACAAACACGAGAACATGAACAAAAACAAGATCCTGAGCAAAAACAAAAGAAACCAAAGTGAAAACCTAAAGCCATCTTGATTTCAGAAATTGAGAGAAAAATAGATCCTATGGAGATTTTAAATGACATTTTGCTTAAGAGTCAAGTGACTGTCTTTAGAACAAGTTTTCTCTATTGCAAAGCTTGTTTTTAAAGATAACTTTATCGGCCTAATTAAAAGGAAGAGGTTTCATCTTAATCTAGATACTGAGATGCAAGATTCTCTAGATCAAGATCAAGCTATGAATGAAGCCTTAAACTTTGATGAATCTGATGAAGAGGAATTTGATGATGATGAAGTAAATGTTAATAAAAATTTCTTAGGACCTATTCAACCTGACCATGAAAATCATGAAAACAATCCTGAAAGTCACTTTAAAAGAAAGTTTTGGTCTAGAGGTACATCAGAGATGCATGTTAAAATAGGAAATGATAAGAACACTATCACTGTAAATGCATTAGTAGATTCCCGCTCCGAAATCAATGTGATTTCAAGAGAAGTCTATGATAAGTTTCGATGGCCCATAGATAAAGATTGTGGATGGCATATGAGAACTGCAGATAATGGTGTAGGTACCCTATATGGAGCTTGTGCTAGTGTGCCCATATCCATAGGAGGAATCACAGAAGAGTTTCACTTTTTTATTCAAGATAATTGCTCCTATGAAGTTCTCTTAGGTCAACCCTTTATTTATGAGAGTCATATGGAAACTAAATCCATGGATGATGGGTCTACCTATGCTAGATTTAAGTCTAAGGATGGAATGCAATCACTTCAAGCCATGACAGTAGGAGTGCATCATCCTAGGAATCGATTGTCAATTAGAAAGAAACCTATTGTTACTCAGGGTCATGAGCATGCTTGTAGTAATTGTGCACCTCGATTCATGTTTGGAGCTACATATGATCAAAATTTCGGATAGAATCCATTGTTGAGCGGGACAACAGTGGATATTGGTTTGACATCTCGCATCCAACCAATATGTACAATAGTTTGTCACTTTGTTTTCAACATTCTAGATTAGATTTTCTTCATAAGAGTCAATTGTCCAAGTCTTTTATCCAAAAAACCCAAAAAAATTATAAAAACAACAAAATCATGGAACATGATGAGAACATTGAGCATGTGATTGAAACATCTCATTGTTTCTCTACTCTTGAGGAGTTAGAGTTATGTCTTCAACAAAATTCTAATTTCGATATTATTCTTCTTTCTTCCCTTGATGAGTATGCTCTAATCCAAGAGTATGCTCTCAATGTTGACAAGTGCTCAAAATTTAGCCAAACACATGATGCCTTAGTTGAAACAAAGTACAAAACTGTAGACAAAAAAATCAAACCCATAGCTCAACCATTACCCCAAGGTAGTAATGAAAAAATTATTGATGTGAAAAATGATCCAAATCTTTGGGATAAGAAAAACATAAGACATACATTCACGGATGAGACAATCAAACAAGTGAAAATTGGTAGAGATGATGACTTTTTTTTGCCAGTAGAGAGAGATAAATTTGAGAGAGTCATACGTAGCCATGGAAAAGCCTTTACTATGTATCCTCATGAGATTGGTTGTGTAGATCCTAAGCTAGTTGCACCCATGATAATCTTTACTATTCCACATATTCCATGGAATCTTCGCCCTATACCATTTCCAAAGGCTCACTTACATGAGCTAATGAAACTAATTAAGGAGAAGATAAACATGAGAATTTTAGAGCCATCTTTTGCACCTTACTCAAACAGATGGTTCACTGTGCCTAAAAATAATGGGAAACTACGTTTTATTCAAGATCTCCAACCTGTCAATAAAGTCACCATAAGGAATGTAGGAACAGGACCCAGGACATTCTATCTATTCAATGGGTGATTTATATTCGTGATATGACCAATTCTAATTAGCAATTGACAGTCGTGACATAACCACAATGAAAACTCCTTTAGGCTTAGTGCAAATGTGTACTTTACCTCAAGGAGCGACTAATTCTGTGGCTCATATGATGAGTGTTATGAATATGGTCTTACATGATTTTATCCCTCATATAACTATGCCATTCATTGATGATATTCCAATTAAAGGGAGTGAGAAACGTGTAAAGGACATTACTTTAGACTCATCTGGATGTCGTAAATTTGTTCTTGACCATATCTCTGATTGTGAAAGAATATTTCAATGATTTGAAGAAGTAGGTCTCACATTTTCCATAGAGAAATCTGTTTTTGGTGTCAACGAGGTTCTTATTGTTGGAAATTTATGTGCCATTATGGTCGAAAGCCATACCCACAAAAAGTTGATGCCATTTACAAGATTTCTGAAACATGTAACAACGTGAGTGAGGTACGTAGATTTCTTGGTGCTTGCATCTTTTATGTTATTTGGATCCCACACTTTGCTCATGTTGCTGATTGTCTCTATGACTTGTTGAGGAAGAAACGAAAATTTATTTGGACTGACAAACACACTCAAGCTATGCATAAATTGAAGAAATTATTGCTTGAAGCTCCCATCCTTAAGCGTGTAGACTATTCTACTAATAAAACCTATTATATTGACTGTTGATACTAGTCCTATTGGTATAGATTGGGTCATAAGTCAAGATGATAGTGAAGGGAATAGATATGCAATTAGGTTTGGTGCCAAAATTTTACATGAAACACAACGAAAATATCCACAGATTAAATGAGAACTATGGGGTATGGTAACAACTTTGAAAACAGACAGAATATTTCATTGGTGCAAATGTCAAAGTTGAGACTGATTGTTTGCCTCTCATTGGAATGATTGCCAATTGTTCATCTCCTGATATAGCCATGCTTAGATGGATCTCATATATTAAGTTCATAAATCCTGAGTTAGTTCATATTTCAGGTAAGTCAAATTCAGTTGCTGATATGTTATCGAGAGCTAGATTTGATGATCTTGAAAGTGATCTAATAAAGAATGTGAACTTAATTGACTATGTTCCACATATATACGAGTATGAGCAATTTCATGAGTCTGAGTATGAAAATGAATGGAGAGACGTAGGAAAGTATCTGAGTACACCACAACAATTACCTAGCTGGACTACTAATAGATTCCGTAACATTAGGAAACGAGCTTATAACTTTTTCCTATGTAATGGTTATCTTTGGAGACATGTTAAGGGTAAGGTTAAGAATCCACAATGAGTCCTAGGAAAACGAGGTCTTCAATTGTAAGTAATGAAGGAAATGCATGAGACATTATGGGCAGGTCATAAAGGATTTTTTGGAACATATGAAAAAATTAGAAGTACCTAGTATTGGCCTAGGATGTATGCTGACATTAGTACCTATGTTTCTACATGTTCTACTTGTCAACTTCATTCATCAGTCAAACATAGAGATCCATTGCATCCTACTTATCCACCTTGTATTCACTATAAGTGGGTAGTAGATCTTGTAACTATGCCTAAAGCTATTGACAAAATGCGTTACATTGTACTTGCAAGAGAAGACTTAACTAATCATGTAGAGGGACGTGCACTACAATCTAAGACCACTTACAATGTTTGCAAATTCTTGCTTGAAGATGTCATAAGTCGTTTTGGGTAAATAGAGACAGTAGTTGCCGATCGTGGAGAGTTAAATGCGAGAGAAGCCAAAGAATTCTTTGAACATCACGACATTCATTTGTCTCTCACCACTGCATATAATCCAGAGGCCAATGGTAAAATAGAGAGAGGGCATCCACCTATTGTGAAAACCATATCTAAAGCATGTAACGGTGACATCAGACAATGGCCTAGATTCTTACCTTTTGCACTTTGGGCAGATAGAATGACATGCACATGTACCACTGGGTATATGCCTTCTGAACTCATGTACTGTCAAAAACCATTGTTTCCAATTCAGTCTTATATTTTCGCATGGTCAAATTTACCTTGGTCTGAAAACATGTCTACTGATGATTTTTTGAGTTTGCACATTAAACAGTTAGAACAAGGTAAATTAAGACTTGATGATGCCATTGAAAAATTAAGAGAATCTAGAATGAAGAACAAGCATTATTTTGATAAAAATCATTGATTGCATCCTAAGCCAATTGAAGCAGGAGATTGGGTGCTCATTTATGATAGTACATTTGACTCTCAATATGATGCACACAAAAAGCTCACTCAACGGTGGTTTGGGCCATACATTGTATCAAAAGTCAACAACAATGGTACGTATGCTCTTTGTGAATTAAATGGTGTTGCACTAAAAACTTTGATTGCAGGTAAAAGGATAAAGCTATTCAAGAAATGTGATAATGAAGAGTACATTTTGGATGAGGACATTGAAGAAGATGACAACAATGAGGCCGATTCATAAAAAGGAGTATCCATGTTATAAAAATAAAAAAATAATAAAAAATAAATAAAAAAGGGAAGAAAATATAAAAAACATATAAAAATATCATTAATTTTTCAAGTTCATGTTGCTTTGTTTTTTTTCAAGTTCATTCTACTTTTTTTCCATTCTTGTTTCATGCATGTTTGTTTTCAGTCTTTGCATTGCATTGAATATCCACATCACTTGAGTAAAAAAAGGGCAAATGATGATTTCTCTACTTGTGTAAAATTGTATCTTAAGTAATAATTTATCTACTAAGAAATCAGTTATAAACTCGGGTTATGGAAAGATAGGACATGTAGACTTGGAGGTTTATTTTGGTGACATGACTTTCATATATAAACATGCATATGTATCCTGTATCGAAAGCATAATTATTGAAATCCTAGCTCCTGCTACTGCATGTTTCTACATCCTTAGTTCATCTCACAGCACTTGTATCGGAGTTTAAACGACTGTTCTCTGTCATCAAAAAATGGTTGTACCTTGTATCGGGGTTTAATTTTTCACCATCATCAAAAAAAAAAACAAAAGCTGCTACATGTTACCACGGCCCCAAAAAAGTGATTGTAACCATACAGGTGCCGAATCATCATCATCATCATCATTAAAAAAAAAAAAGCAAGCCAAAGGAAGATAAAGAGGCATAGTAGAATAAATCACGGACTATATAGGCAGATTTATGCATTAGTGGAGTTTAATTAGATTTCCTTGCATGTTATTAGAGAAAGAGCATATTCATATTTATGTAGGAAATAAGTTGATCTAAAATAAGCTAAAGATGAAAGATGTCTCTTGAAAATCCTAAATCTTTGTTTATAATCGTATTTAAGGTAGATTACTTTATGAAAAAGGTACAAATTTTTCTTCAAGATGAGAGGAACTAATGCTTAAAACGACTCAATACATCCACTTCCACTTCATATTGATGCTTGATTGTTTTCTTTCTTGTTGTCAATGTTGCTTGTTCATTTGCATATATGTTGCCTATTTGTTCATGCATATTCATGTTGCCTGTTTCAATTCTTTCTTTCATGCAAATTTTGCTTCATGTCACGTTACCTACTCATTCATGCATATAATCAATTTTCCTTCCATGTTTCTTATGTTGCCTATAAAAGAATTTGATGCCTGGAACATTTTGTTTTTCACAGACGCTAGAGTGGCGCTTCCGGAGGAATCGCAGGTTTAGTGGGAGCGAATGTCATCGAGATTTTCTCTCCTCTCTCACTCATGAAGGCCTACACGAAACACATTCGGTGAAGGTAGCCAAAATTCCCTGAGAAGTCCAAGATGCATGAAGGATGTCAAAGGGAGTTCGCATGCAAACTTTGGAAGAAATCGAGCAAATCGAGGGTAGCGATCAAAGCTGGTCAAAATTTGGAAATTAGGGCAAAAATTTCAATGTCTCCAAATCACATGAAAATTCAAATACTTGTAAAGCCTATCAAAGGTAATCTATAGCCCGAATTTCACATGAAAATGGATTTTCTAGCACATTGATATGCCATGTGCATTTTGTAAATATAATTTTTCCACTTAGACCCTACAAAATCTTGTATAGGAATTTCTGTTAGCCATATGGTTTGGCATGTATAAAGATCATATGTGGCTACATATTTGTACAAAAGTTTCAAGGCTATCAGAGTTTCCTAGACACCTTAATGCCACCTTGCAAGCTTCCAAATGTAGTCAAACTTGTATAAGGGAGATTTAGATAAAATTTTTTTTTGCATATTCCTGAAGGAGATCTTTGGAAACATAGTCCTAAAAAGTTTCATCTTCATCAAAGCCTTTTTGGAGGGTCAAAGAGCACAAAGTCCAATTTTCAAGGTCACCACAGTTTTCTAGTTTAAGCAAGTTGAAGGGTTGAAGGACTTCCACATGGTGAAAGCTGATTGAGCCATGTTGTACGATTAAGATGAGCTCATATTCAAGGGTGGAGATGAACTTATGCTTAAAGCAAGGAGAATCCACGAGTTTTTTTCATCAAAGAAGAATTTTTTGACAGTTAAAGATCAATAATGCAACTTTTCTCTAAAAATAGTGGCATATCTTATCCGAATTGATGTCAGCACTGATTCGACGGTCCAGATCATCCCCAGATCCAATGGTGGAGAATGAAGGTGCCTAAATTTCACTCCTTTACACTAGATTTGATAGAAAGAACAATTCCAAGCCATTGATTTGATTAATCAAACGGTTGTAATCGAAAGTAGTGATCCTAGAGTTGAGAGTTGATTTCTCTAGATCCAAGGGCCCAAATTCATTCAAAAAACTATGTAAACCCCCCTCCAAAATCCTAGAGCATCATTGTTAGGCATTCATAGGGCTCTTGCTAGGTTAAGGTTTCCTTGAGACGATCACCCTCGGTTGAGCGAGTGAGGATCCAAGGTGGGCTAGTATGAGTATAGTACCTAGTTTCAAATTTAGTTAGAACTCCAATCTAGGATAGGCTCTTGAAACCAGCATCTCTATCTTGACTCACCCTCGGTGGAGTGTGTGAGTGAGTTAGAGCTGGTTTTAATGAGTCTTAGACTTCTTTAGTTAGACGTTACGAGCCTAGACATACATAGGGTCAATGAAGTGGAACTCATCTTCTTACGTGTGACATTCGGTTGAACTGTCATGGTTTGAGGGTCGGAATCACCTTTGATCAGTAGACTGCTTAGCTTGACGTATCACGACGATCTTATACATGTATCTTAATTCAAATCCTTTTAATTCATGTCACTTGTCACTTGTCTCTTGTCTCTCAGTCTCTTAAGTATTTTTACATGTCTTCTATTTTCTTCTATGTGTGAGAAGGCTCCGCAGTATTGCGTTGAACCAATGAGGATGTTTCATTGAGCTTGTGATTAAACTCTATCATCATAATTCACTTGCATGCATATACTCCATACATACCCATACATATTGATTAGTTTCTGAAAGTGTATAAGAAGCTCCAATATTGGACCATTCTTATACATATCATCCAAAGAAGACTATGCATATGGATTAGAATTAGGAAGTGTTTAAGAAGCTCCTTCAATGGACCATTCTTCCTTCCAAATTTGATTCGTGTGTATAATTCTCTTTCATTCTTATCATTCATGTTCATAAATCTAACTTGCACTCCTACATTCCCATTCCCATAATCATTTCAACATCTCTCTCTTCTCCATACTCAACATTAATTTCACTTTCCTTTCCTTAAACCTTCCAACATTCATTAGCTTCATACACCCTGTGTGTGCCATGATCGGACCCGATCCACCCGGATTGCGATCACCTCCACATCGGAATGTTTTTTTTGAAGAAATTCCCCATGGATTAGCTCCCTGTCGGCAAGTTGATCATGCTATAGACTTGCTCCCAAGTACTAAGCCTATATGTAAACCCCCTACCAAAATCCTATATTCCCAACAAGTAGAAGTGGACAACAATTGAAGGAGTACCTGAATGAAGGATTCGTTCAACCTAGCCAATCACCTTAGAAAATGCCTATCTTTTGGTAAGAAAAAGGATGGATCAGTGAGGTTGTGTATTGATTATCAAGCTTTGAACAAATTTATGATAAAATATAAATATCGAATGCCTCAAAATGATTTGTTTGATCAATTGAAAGGACCAAAGATATTCTCAAAGCTTGATCTTCATGAAGGACATCACAAGATTAGAATGAAATATGAAGATATCTCCAAAAAAGCTTTTAGAACTAAGCAGGGGCAACATGAATTCTTGGTCATGACTTTGATGAACAAAATCCTAAGTTCTTATTTAGGAGAATTTGTAGTTGATTTCCTTGATGACATTCTTTTCTATATTCAAGATATAGATGCCCATTTAGAGCATTTGGAAAATATTTTCCAAGTATTGAGAGAGACAAGTTGTATGGAAAGGAAGCTAAGTGTGAATTCTTTTCACTAGTTTTAGATATAGCAATCAAATCTGTGTTGAATTAGAAAGGTTGAACAACTACTTTTGAAAGTCAAAAGTTGAACAACTCAATGCAATCATTCTACCTACGAGAAAGAGCTTTATGCCAATGTGCATGCTCTAAAGAAATGGAGACATTACATGTTTGGCACCAAAGTGACTATAGTTTTTCATCAAGCAAGTATTAAGTGGTTTGCAAACCAATATGAGTTAACATATAAAAAGACAGATGGGCAGGGATACTCGAGGAATTCGATTATGAATTCATATTGAAGAGGGAAATTCAATGTAGTTGCAAATGCTTTAAGTCGTATGCCTGTGTTAAATTCTTTGAGTTTCATGAAAATCTTCAATGACATAGTAGAGTTGATGAAAGGTAAATATATAGAAGATACAAGTCTTAAGGAAGCCTCGAAGAAGGCTTTAAAACATGGTACAAACTTATCATCTAAATATAATTTCAAACATTATAGTATTCAAGATGAATATCTTTTGTACAAAGGAAAGGTATGTGTACCTTGTGATCAATAACTTTGAAGGATTTGTTTGAATGCCACGATGTATCAAGTGAAGGCCATCAAAGAATTTAAAAAAACTTATGAATTGATCAAAAGACAATTTTATTGGCCTAGTGCACATAAAGATGTATAGGACTATGTACTTAGGTGTACATAATGTCAAGAAAATAGAGTGAAGAAGTTAAAGATAGGAGGCTTGTTACATCACTTTGAAATTCCCAATGGAAAATGGGAAAGTATTTCCATGTACTTTACTATGGGCTTGCCTCAAACCCAAAAAGGACACGATATAGTTTGGGCCATAATTGATCAATTGAATAAAATGGCTTGTTTTATTCACCAAAAACTCTAGAATTAGCCAAAATTTTTGTGGGATCTCTATTGAATCTATGGTCTATCACAAGACTGTGTGCTTGAGAGAGATAGAAAATTCACTAGTCATTTTTGGGGAGCTATTTTTAGTAGTTTAAAAACAAATTTGAATATGAGTACAACCTAACATCCACATATCAATGGGAAAACAAAAAGGGTCAATTGAATACTTGAAGACATGTTATGGATCTACATATCTTCAAATCAAACTAATGGGGAAGACTATTTAACCTTAGTTGAGTTTTCTTACAATACTGCTAAGAATTCAACAACTCAACATATTTCCTTTATGTAAATCTATGAGTTCCAACCAAGGACACCATATATAATTGGATTGCAAAATGAGAAAGTCTAAGAAGCTACATATTTCTTGAAAGATATGAACTTTAAGCTGAAAGTAGCTAAAGAAAAGGAAGACTAGGATAGAGCTAAAGTATAAAGTGACCCTAAGAGGTGAATTATATTTGAAAGCTCTCACGAAATCTGAAACTCTGAAAACAAGAACTTATCATAAACTATCTCCAAGATTTTGTGGACTTTTCAAGACTCTAAAAAAGGCTAGGACTTTGGCTCATGAGTTGGAGCTTCAAGATGATTGTCTACTTCACCTAGTATTTCATGTTACTAGACTAAAAAGAAAACTGGCTAAACAAGACAATGTTGGATCTTTAGAAACAATAGTCCAACCTATCTCACTTCAAAACATCTCACATGAACTAGAGAAAATACTATGCACTTGAGATAAAAGGACCAGGAATCAATTATACAAAGAGTGCCTAGTCAAATGGAAGGATGGGATAGAAGAAAGTGCCACGTGGGAACGAGTAAGTTTCATCAACAAAGTCTTCCCTCTTTTCCAACTTTAAGTTAGAAACAAGGAAAACCTTTGAGAGAGAGTCCATGACATCGAGACTGATCATGCAACATGGGATAATACTCCACATATCATACCCACAAACATTTTTGAGGACAAAAATATTGAAGAGGGGAAGAATTTTGTATAATTAGGGCTAACTATATGGGTTCCAAGGGTTAAGACCCTTGGCTTCCCTAGAGAAACCCTTAAAAAACCTTGATGAGACTCCTTGGGAATCGAATGGTTTGAACCTTAGGTTTTTTATCCTAAGGTGTAGATCTCTATTAATTGTATTCGAGTCAAGGGCCCTTGAGGGTGTACATACGGTCTAAAACTTCTCTCTCAAGAAACCATGTGATTTGCAAGTGATCCCATGTGATTCCATGTGAGCCCATGTGATTTCCTGACTTAGAAACCCATGTGAAGAACTCTTGTTGGGAAACCATGTGACTTGGACACATGGAAAGCCTATAAATCTTGGGCTAGAGGTATTTATATGTTTGGGGTTGGATGGGCTAGAGGTATTTATATGTTTGAGGTACTCTCACACTCACAAGCTAGGCATTATACTCAAGGCTTGGAAGTTACACTACAACCATCCAAATCATGCACATCTATAATGATAATACTTCTACTTGTAGAGTTCGTAAGTGATGAAAATACTTTTTTGTGACCTTTCATATGTTTAATAGCTCCATAATCAAAGATCAAAGGGCTCTTTGATATAGCATTCATTGTTGCTTTATCAAAAGACACTTCTTCTATACTAACACATCCAAAAGCATCTTATGTACAAGAAGATTCAACTTTTGATTCTTCCTTAACATTGCTACTTAAATTTATCTTCTTCTCATTCTAAATTCTCTTTCTACATTTTGCAATATGATGATTTGGTTTCTTGCAATAATGGTTCCCTTCCTAGGTGTAGATATGGATGAATTAAATTTATCCTTAGGTGTAGATCAAGTACTTGAAAGTAGAGGTTGAAGACTTGAAAGAAGATGATTTACTTTCCTCCTTAATTTGTATTTGAGTTTAAACTTCTTCTTCTTCTTCTTGCCTTTGAATGATGACACCATAGCCTCATAAGTACCATTGATCAAATTTCCATCCCTAGAAATAAATTCTTGCAACTTACTAATGTAAAAAAAAATATCAGATGAATTTTATAGTTTGGAGTAGAATATAATTGGTATAGATTGCCATAAGCGTTTTCAATATTTCCTAAGTTCCACATGACCTAAGAGAAATAATATAACGTTTTTCCTATCAAAAGCATTGATTATGTTAACCTTTGAAGAAACACTCTATTTCCTTCTTTGAATTTTTGTGGATACTTATGCTAGTCTATGTAGAGCTTAACCCTCTTGAGCACTTGCTATATCTTAGCTCTAGCTATCTCTAAGTTTTTTTTCAACATCTAGCAAGAAATTGGAAGCTGTAGGACATGCCTTAGAGAACCCTTTGGGATTCTCATTATATTGAGAACACATTGTAGACTATTTAAAAATGAGGTATAAATGTCCCCTCATGAGGTCAATCTACTTGGAAATCTATATTCTAGTATTAAGAAAATATGTTCTTCATCTTCTAGTTAACCTTTATATAGCTCTATGCTTGAGGGTGAGAACTCAAGTTGGCATGTGCATGTTTCAACAAATCTTGCTAAGTGTCTTAACTATCAAAGGTTAAGTCCTCCATGTGCCTCAATCTTTAGAAGGATCAAGTTAATTTAGTTGGATGTTTCTAGAAGGTTTTACATGAGTCTTGGTAAAACACACTTCACTGTACCTCATGGTGAGGGAAGAACTCAAGTCGCAATGTCCATGTTTAAGAACATCTTGGAAAGTGTCTTACTTTTGAGATGGAAGGTCTCTATGTGTTAGTATTTTTGAGTCAATTCAAGTTGGATGGTTTTAGAGGATTTATGAAGATTCTTGATAAAACATAAGCCCATGTGGCACATGGGATTTGAACCCAATCATTCCTTTACATCCATCATACTTAATCCCTAGGTTATTGGGTGTGTGAGTGAGTGAGGAAGCACGAATAGAAGTACACAAAAGAGCAAAGAAGGAGATTGAAGCATAGAGAGATGCGATGGTTGGAAGAGCTCTCTTTCTTGATATATGATCAATAGTATGAGAATGAATGAAGTAAGAGCTATAAGTGAATCCCTAAGTACAAAGTTCCACCACATATGAGTATATCATGTATATGTGGTTACATGGGGAAAAAATATAGCCAACACTAGAGTAAAAAGTGCCCATGTATAGGGAAACAACTCACATCATTTTGAGCAAGTGACCAGGCGACAATGCTGATGTTTTTCTCCACATATCCCACATCCTCTACAGCCACGCAACGGATCTGCGAAGAACAGACCGATTAAAGCTGTGTACGAATTTCAATGGTGCATGAAAGTAGTTCTAAATATCGATAATCATTTGCATTGAATGGTTAATAAGAGCATGCAGCGGCTGGGGTGCAAGGAGGCCAATTATATGTCATTACTGTTGGTTTTTTTAAGAAAAAAAAAAGAGAAGTTTTGTAGTGTTTCTACAATTCTGTGTTGAACAGAGTTTTTAATGCTTCTAAAGATCTCATGTCGATGGCGAAGTGTTGCTCACTCTCAGAAGTTAGTTGTTGGGTTTAGTCTCATAATCTCTTGGATTTGATGACCTTCTTTTTCTCGCTCTAGGAGCATACTGTTGTCGACCTCTAAATCAAACTTATTAATGGTTAATACAAAGTGAAACGATTGTTAACTATTGATGAATGATATGATAGCGTCATTGAAAAGATGATGATAGTATTTGACTAATGAACATTGGTATGAATTTTAAGTATATCGATTGTCTGTTTTTCAATTAAAACGCTGGAATTGATATTATGTTGCATTGTCCCTTAATTTCATTTGATCTATATGCTAGTCATATTGGTATGATATTACTGACTCAAAATAGTTATATTCCATGCACTCCAATCGACGAAATTGATTACATGTTTATCATTAGGAATCAAATTTAACTATTGAGAATTCTCGATCATTGAACGTTGAGTTTCATGATATGATAAAATTTGCCATTTGAATTACTAATATCCTTGATGAGCTCCCCCTTCACCTGAGCTTGCTCCAAGCACCCGGCGTGCGCCGTACTTTTCAATGGTTGGCTTGATCCACCAGCCGTCGCTTTCGCGCCGACATTTGGTGAACCTGACGTGAAAAAACGGCCTTGCAGCTCAGGTATAAAATTTTAAATTCTGCTTGCATGTGCATACATTATATCGACAGGTTGAATTGCAGAAGCTTCTTCATCCGTGGGAGTTGTGACTGTGTCGTTGGAACCTTGCACTCTTCTAGGTGTTGAGGGCTATTTCCTAGGGAACTGAGCGCCTCCACGAAGAGTGGCAAGTAACTATCCTCATCTCGCCACCCCTCTCATCGACATCAGAAGCAGGAACGTTTGCACATTCATCTATTAGCAATTGATGTATTAGATTTTGATCCTATTAAAAAAATTGTATAAATTTTCACAGTCACTTTTTGAGCCTCTTCTTCGATTTAGATTGCAGGTATTGATCTATCCTCTAATACTTCTTGTTTCTCAAATATCAATGGGTAAAAAGAAACCAGTTAATTTAAACACACATAAAACGAACTCTACTATGGAGGGCTTAATTAAGAATGCAAATTCGGGACTTGAGACACAACTCAAAGATTTAGAGGATAAGTTAAATTCGTCAAATCAAACAAAATTTAAAGAAGTATTTCTGTTAATTGACAAGTTAAGTGAGTTTTCTAATTCAAATAGTGCGATGTGTGGAATTTTACAAGAAATTGTTAAAACATTAAAGAGCCAAATAGCTGATTTGACCAAAAAAGTCAATGAAATCCCTAAATGAAAATGTAATGAACATGAAATGCAAAGTTTATCTCCAAAGTTGCCTAATGAAACCCATATGAATGAGTTTAGGAGATTCACCTATAGGGCTATGAATAGGAAAGTATATCCCTTAAGATGCTTTTGGTGTGACCAACTAGGGCATACTTATGGGAATTGTATGGCCTATGAGAAAGCATGTAGCCAACAATTGGTACTAGAAAGTGAACAGAAAATATGTGATTATCAAACACAATTACCTTTGAGATTAAACTTAGGTAGAGGGGGGATGATAGACTATTTTGATCAAACAAAATTGAGTCCTAAAACCAAACTTCAAGAACAATGGAAACCTAAGATTCATAATGAGAAAAGTAATGTATGTCAATTACATTCTATGAACACCAAGATTGTGACTAAATGTGAATGCTTGGACAATGATCAAAACCGTCTTAAACCTGATTCTATGAGTAACATTGATATGCAAACTATATCTAAGGATCAAGATACATTGAAAAAGTTTAAGAAAGAAGAAGATGTCAGGATAAAAGATGATGAAAATGAACAATCAATTAATGGAAATGAAGACATATATGTGGATAAAACAGAACCTAAAGTCAAAGAAAATGACAATAAATGTGATCAAAATAAAACTGATAAAAGAATAGTACAAACATCTGAAGATGAAAATCTTAAAATTCAATTAGAACATGACAAGAAGATGGAAAAATGGGTACAAGAAGCCATATGGAAGATTGAAAATAATATCAAAAACTCATCTAAAGTTAAGAAAAAGGAGAAGAATTTAAGAGAATAGTTTTTTATTGAAGATAAAATTTTTCAAAGTTTGTTATTGCTTGTTGTATATATGCCTGTTGTTGAGAAACATATACCTAAATTGCTTTGTTGTATGAAGTTTTTATGCTGGGAAAAGTTAGCTTATGATAAAGTTTTACATTATGCTTTGATGAACTTATGATTTTCTTTCTTTGACAAATAGGAAGAAATCTATTATGATGAACAATTATGAAGAATAGTGTTATAATGAAATGATGAATATTTTGAATAAAATGATTTTGTTTACAACAAATATGATGGTTATATTATACTATGAACATTATGATTTTTCTTGAAATTTATGAACTTTGTTTCATAGGTTGAAAAACCTATTTTAAAAATTAAGAATGCATTATTTATGATAATTATAACCACTATGAATTTTTTATGATGAAAACTGTGACATGATGAAGATGAATCTGATAGAATATATGCATTTATATTTGGAAGATAAATGATAATGAAGATTACTTGTTTTGTAGCTTCTACTTTATGATTGTTTATAGGTCCTGAAGATGAATTGATCAAAGCAATTGAAGATTTTATGCCAAAAGTTTTGATGAAATTAAAGAGATCTAAAGATGGAGTCAATATAGATCAGGTGAAAAAGTTCTAAACCGGATTTATGTTTTAATTTATTATGAAAGTTCATGCATTATCATAATTAGAATTGTACATTCTTCAGATAGGTTAAGAAACCTCTTAAAATTATGAAAAGTAGAATTTACGCTGAAGTAGGAACGTTCTTGAAATGAAGATTGGGATTAGAGACCTATGGCTGTCATATGGATAGTTGACGGAACCCTTAACTTGCAACTCCTAGTAGGAGTAAACTTGTTTTACATAGGTAAGCTTCCTTAAATCTGACCCATTTAGCTTAAGAGATCCTAGTTCCTACTTTAGCTTACCTCTAGATCCTTTGCTCTGATTAGGGGTTAAGCCTTTCCCCTTCATCAAAAAAGTTGCGAAGAAAAATTGAAAGCAGTACATTAATGGTTGTTGTATATGAAAAAAGGAAAAATGACAAAAAGGTAAAACATTATGATAAAAAAATGAGATGAAAGAAAAATAAATCAGTTGTGGTCTCGAAATCACTTTTGAATTGAAAGGTGGGCTATATAAGGTGGATGTATGCTAGAGGGGAGTTAGTTTTTTTTTTGGCAAATGGATAGGAGATGAGGATAGAAGGCCTATATAACATATGCTTTACTTATGAACAGAGTTAATAGAAGAGTTAGTACGAACACTATTTGAATGACTTCTATAGTTTCCTTCTGAAACCTGTTTTCCAATTCATGCATTGAACGAAAAGGTTTAAATTCAAGTTTACATAATTTTATAAAGTTTTCTTTGCTATTTGAAGATGTACTAATGATAGAAGCATTTTTTTATATCTAAAGACTATTTGAATTTGGTTTATGAATAAGTTTCAAAAGAAATTGATATTGCTTTCTATGATCTGCAGGTTGGCCCATCGAGGACGATGTGCAGGTTTGGCCGGGGCAAATCTCGGAAAGTTTCAACCTTTCCGTTGATGACCAGAGAAAATGAAAAACAATTTTATTGGTGAACTCTAACCTTTTATATCATTGATGATCAGTTGTGTTGAATGGAATTAACTACTTTGAAAGTGTTTACAGGTATGAATAATGATGCAGAACATATGTTCATATTAGGGTTTACCCTAATTACACAGTTAATGAGTATTTTATATTTATACATACAAAATTCATGGGTATTCAACCCTAGGATTTCATAAGTTCATATTATTTTATGTCAATAGGGTTAATCCAAAGGATCTTAAATGATTCCAATGAGTTAATGCTAGGGTTTACTTAAATGTTAAATGGCTAATGATAGGGTTCAGAAAGATTTTAAAGGATTTCAATGGGTTTCTGATGGGTTTCAAGTAGGTTTTCTAGGGTTTTACTATATTTAAAGGGTTAAAATATATGTTATTTAAAACCATTAATATATAAATTACATATTTAGGTATTTAAAAATTAAACTATGCTATTATTAATTATTTTAAGCATATGAGTGCATTTAAATACTAAGGTTCTAATTAATTAAACCCTTACACTAAGCTTAAATTAAATGATTTATTTAAATAAGAAATATAGGCTAATTAAATTAAAATGGTAAATTAATTGGATAAATAACTAGTGGTCTATATGAGTGTTAGGAAAAAGAATGGTTTATAGAAGATATGTAACTAAAGTGATTTAAGGAGTGGTTGGAGTGGATGGTAAACATAATCTGAGGACGGCGAAGAAAGAAAAGTTGTTTACTCGGAGGCCAATCGACGTGATGACCTTCAGACAATATACGGGAGATCAACTCATGTGTTGATGGGGCTGTGGTCGTCTTCTTTGAGATCATCGTCTCTAAACTCTAAACTCAAGTGCTATAGGTAGAGAGAATCGAAGAAATATGGGCGTTGATATCTGATGGCGCCATGTTCTTGCGATTCAGCACGGGAATCTTCAGGGGCTTCTGTTCTCTATGCTCTGCTCACACCTTAATTTCTGGTATATCTATGAGAGGAGATTGATGGCGGCGCTCTGAGTGGATTTCTATAACCATAGCAGAGGACGTAAAGTATATGCCATATCTACAAACTCAGTTACAGTGGATATACTATCCAAAAAGAAAGATTCAAACATCTGTCCGATTGCGCACGTTTTACAAGACTGTTCAAACAAAGATCGAAGGATATTTTGAGTGCTAGCGCTCGTACTGTTAAGGAGTTATGATGGAAGCAGGTGGGTTATCATCGTCGTGTTTTCTGGGAAGGATTTTCCTTGTGGTAATCTGACGCAGCAGCAGGACAAACATTGAGAATTTGCTATGTTCGCAAACATCATAGTTATGCTTTCCAGAAAATGCTATAGTCTTCACATGGACGCGCATGAATTCTGAAAGAATTTTAGTCTATCGTTGAAGGAGAAGGCATATCTTTGATGCATATTGGAGAGAGAAAGAATTTCCATACGTTCATTCTAATTTGTGCACTCACTTCTCCATAGCTCCAGACTCCATTTCTACGCTTAATTTTGAAGGGCGCAACGGATCTGTGAAGAACAGACCGATTAAAGATGTGTACGAATTTCAATGGCGCATGAAAGTAGTTCTAAATATCGATAATCATTTGCATTGAATGGTTAATGAGAGCATGCAGCGGCTGGGGCGCAAGGAGGCCAATTATATGTCATTACTGTTGGTTTTTTTCAGAAAAAAAAAGAGAAGTTTTGTAGTGTTTCTACAATTCTGTGTTGAACAGAGTTTTTAATGCTTCTAAAGATCTCATGTCGATGGCAAAGTGTTGCTCACTCTCAGAAGTTAGTTGTTGGGTTTAGTCTCATAATCTCTTAGATTTGATGACCTTCTTTTTCTCGCTCTAGGAGCATACTGCTGTCGACCTCTAAATCAAACTTATTAATGGTTAATACAAAGTGAAACGATTGTTAACTATTGATGAATGATATGATAGCGTTATTGAAAAGATGATGATAGTATTTGACTAATGAACATTGGTATGAATTTTAAGTATATCGATTGTCTGTTTTTCAATTAAAACGCTGGAATTGATATTATGTTGCATTGTCCCTTAATTTCATTTGATCTATATGCTAGTCATATTGGTATGATATTACTGACTCAAAATAGTTATATTCCATACTCCAATCGACGAAATTGATTACATGTTTATCATTAGGAATCAAATTTAACTATTGAGAATTCTCGATCATTGAACGTTGAGTTTCATGATATGATAAAATTTGCCATTTGAATTACTAATATCCTTGATGAGCTCCCCCTTACCTGAGATTGCTCCAAGCACCCAGCGTGCGCCGTACTTTTCAACGGTTGGCTTGATCCACCAGCCGTCGCTTTCGCGCCGACATTTGGTGAACCTGACGTGAAAAAACGGCCTTGCAGCTCAGGTATAAAATTTTAAATTTTGCTTGCATGTGCATACATTATATCGACAGGTTGAATTGCAGAAGCTTCTTCATCCGTGGGAGCTGTGGTTGTGTCGTTGGAACCTTGCACTCTTCTAGGTGTTGAGGGCTTTTTCCTAGGGAACTTAGCGCCTCCACGAAGAGTGGCAAGTAACTATCCTCATCTCGCCACCCCTCTCATCGACATTAGAAGCAGGAACGTTTGCACATTCATCTATTAGCAATTGATGTATTAGATTTTGATCCTATTAAAAAAATTGTATAAATTTTCACAGTCACTTTTTGAGCCTCTTCTTCGATTCAGATTGCAGGTATTGATCTATCCTCTAATACTTCTTGTTTCTCAAATATCAATGGGTAAAAAGAAACCAGTTAATTTAAACACACATAAAACGAACTCTACTATGGAGGGCTTAATTAAGAATGCAAATTCGGGACTTGAAACACAACTCAAAGATTTAGAGGATAAGTTAAATTCGTCAAATCAAGCAAAATTTAAAGAAGTATTTCTGTTAATTGACAAGTTAAGTGAGTTTTCTAATTCAAATAGTGCGATGTGTGGAATTTTACAAGAAATTGTTAAAACATTAAAGAGCCAAATAGATGATTTGACCAAAAAAGTCAATGAAATCCCTAAGTGCAAATGTAATGAACATGAAATGCAAAGTTTATCTCCAAAGTTGCCTAATGAAACCCATATGAATGAGTTTAGGAGATTCACCTATAGGGCTATGAATAGGAAAGTATATCCCTTAAGATGCTTTTGGTGTGACCAACTAGGGCATACTTATGGGAATTGTATGGCCTATGAGAAAGCATGTAGCCAACAATTGGTACTAGAAAGTGAACAGAAAATATGTGATTATCAAACACAATTACCTTTGAGATTAAACTTAGGTAGAGGGGGGATGAAAGACTATTTTGATCAAACAAAATTGAGTCCTAAAACCAAACTTCAAGAACAATGGAAACCTAAGAGTCATAATGAGAAAAGTAATGTATGTCAATTACATTCTATGAACACCAAGATTGTGACTAAATGTGAATGCTTGGACAATGATCGAAACCGTCTTAAACCTGATTCTATGAGTAACATTGATATGCAAACTATATCTAAGGATCAAGATACATTGAAAAAGTTTAAGAAAGAAGAAGATGTCAGGATAAAAGATGATGAAAATGAACAATCAATTAATGGAAATGAAGACATATATGTGGATAAAACAGAACCTAAAGTCAAAGAAAATGGCAATAAATGTGATCAAAATAAAACTGATAAAAGAATAGTACAAACATCTGAAGATGAAAATCTTAAAATTCAATTAGAACATGACAAGAAGATGGAAAAATGGGTACAAGAAGCCATATGGAAGATTGAAAATAATATCAAAAACTCATCTAAAGTTAAGAAAAAGGAGAAGAATTTAAGAGAATAGTTTTTTATTGAAGATAAAATTTTTCAAAGTTTGTTATTGCTTGTTGTATATATGCCTGTTGTTGAGAAACATATACCTAAATTGCTTTGTTTTATGAAGTTTTTATGCTGGGAAAAGTTAGCTTATGATAAAGTTTTACATTATGCTTTGATGAACTTATGATTTTCTTTCTTTGACAAATAGGAAGAAATCTATTATGATGAACAATTATGAAGAATAGTGTTATAATGAAATGATGAATATTTTGAATAAAATGATTTTGTTTACAACAAATATGATGGTTATATTATACTATGAACATTATGATTTTTCTTGAAATTTATGAACTTTGTTTCATAGGTTGAAAAACCTATTTTAAAAATTAAGAATGCATTATTTATGATAATTATAACCACTATGAATTTTTTATGATGAAAACTGTGACATGATGAAGATGAATCTGATAGAATATATGCATTTATATTTGGAAGATAAATGATAATGAAGATTACTTGTTTTGTAGCTTCTACTTTATGATTGTTTATAGGTCCTGAAGATGAATTGATCAAAGCAATTGAAGATTTTATGCCAAAAGTTTTGATGAAATTAAAGAGATCTAAAGATGGAGTCAATATAGATCAGGTGAAAAAGTTCTAAACCGGATTTATGTTTTAATTTATTATGAAAGTTCATGCATTATCATAATTAGAATTGTACATTCTTCAGATAGGTTAAGAAACCTCTTAAAATTATGAAAAGTAGAATTTACGCTGAAGTAGGAACGTTCTTGAAATGAAGATTGGGATTAGAGACCTATGGCTGTCATATGGATAGTTGACGGAACCCTTAACTTGCAACTCCTAGTAGGAGTAAACTTGTTTTACGTAGGTAAGCTTCCTTAAATCTGACCCATTTAGCTTAAGAGATCCTAGTTCCTACTTTAGCTTACCTCTAGATCCTTTGCTCTGATTAGGGGTTAAGCCTTTCCCCTTCATCAAAAAAGTTGCGAAGAAAAGTTGAAAGCAGTACATTAATGGTTGTTGTATATGAAAAAAGGAAAAATGACAAAAAGGTAAAACATTATGGTAAAAAAATGAGATGAAAGAAAAATAAATGAGTTGTGGTCTCGAAATCACTTTTGAATTGAAAGGTGGGCTATATAAGGTGGATGTATGCTAGAGGGGAGTTAGTTTTTTTTTTGGCAAATGGATAGGAGATGAGGATAGAAGGCCTATATAACATATGCTTTACTTATGAACAGAGTTAATAGAAGAGTTAGTACGAACACTATTTGAATGACTTCTATAGTTTCCTTCTGAAACCTGTTTTCCAATTCATGCATTGAACGAAAAGGTTTAAATTCAAGT
Source organism: Ceratopteris richardii (assembly GCA_020310875.1). Classification (NCBI taxonomy): domain Eukaryota; kingdom Viridiplantae; phylum Streptophyta; class Polypodiopsida; order Polypodiales; family Pteridaceae; genus Ceratopteris; species Ceratopteris richardii. The sequence goes on along the minus strand of MU260158.1, from coordinate 165,407 downwards.
TTACATAATTTTATAAAGTTTTCTTTGCTATTTGAAGATGTACTAATGATAGAAGCATATTTTTATATCTAAAGACTATTTGAATTTGATTTATGAATAAGTTTCAAAAGAAATTGATATTGCTTTCTATGATCTGCAGGTTGGCCCATCGAGGACGATGTGCAGGTTTGGCCGGGGCAAATGTCGGAAAGTTTCAACCTTTCCGTTGATGACCAGAGAAAATGAAAAACAATTTTATTGGTGAACTCTAACCTTTTATATCATTGATGATCAGTTGTGTTGAATGGAATTAACTACTTTGAAAGTGTTTACAGGTATGAATAATGATGCAGAACATATGTTCATATTAGGGTTTACCCTAATTACACAATTAATGAGTATTTTATATTTATACATACAAAATTCATGGGTATTCAACCCTAGGATTTCATAAGTTCATATTATTTTATGTCAATAGGGTTAATCCAAAGGATCTTAAATGATTCCAATGAGTTAATGCTAGGGTTTACTTAAATGTTAAATGGCTAATGATAGGGTTCAGAAAGATTTTAAAGGATTTCAATGGGTTTCTGATGGGTTTCAAGTAGGTTTTCTAGGGTTTTACTATATTTAAAGGGTTAAAATATATGTTATTTAAAACCATTAATATATAAATTACATATTTAGGTATTTAAAAATTAAACTATGCTATTATTAATTATTTTAAGCATATGAGTGCATTTAAATACTAAGGTTCTAATTAATTAAACCCTTACACTAAGCTTAAATTAAATGATTTATTTAAATAAGAAATATAGGCTAATTAAATTAAAATGGTAAATTAATTGGATAAATAACTAGTGGTCTATATGAGTGTTAGGAAAAAGAATGGTTTATAGAAGATATGTAACTAAAGTGATTTAAGGAGTGGTTGGAGTGGACGGTAAACATAATCTGAGGACGGGGAAGAAAGAAAAGTTTTTTACTCGGAGGCCAATCGACGTGATGACCTTCAGACAATATACGGGAGATCAACTCATGTGTTGATGGGGTTGTGGTCATCTTCTTTGAGATCATCGTCTCTAAACTCTAAACTCAAGTGCTATTGGTAGAGAGAATCGAAGAAATATGGGCGTTGATATCTGATGGCGCCATGTTCTTGCGATTCAGCACGGGAATCTTCAGGGGCTTCTGTTCTCTATGCTCTGCTCACACCTTAATTTCTGGTATATCTATGAGAGGAGATTGATGGCGGCGCTCTGAGTGGATTTCTATAACCATAGCAGAGGACGTAAAGTATATGCCATATCTACAAACTCAGTTACAGTGGATATACTATCCAAAAAGAAAGATTCAAACATCTGTCCGATTGCGCACGTTTTACAAGACTGTTCAAACAAAGATCGAAGGATATTTTGAGTGCTAGCGCTCGTACTATTAAGGAGTTATGATGGAAGCAGGTGGGTTATCATCGTGGTGTTTTCTGGGAAGGATTTTCCTTGTGGTAATCTGACGCAGCAGCAGCACAAACATTGAGAATTTGCTATGTTCGCAAACATCATAGTTATGCTTTCTAGAAAACGCTATAGTCTTCACATGGACGCGCATGAATTCTGAAAGAATTTTAGTCTATCGTTGAAGGAGAAGGCATATCTTTGATGCATATTGGAGAGAGAAAGAATTTCCATACGTTCATTCTAATTTGTGCACTCACTTCTCCATAGCTCCAGACTCCATTTCTGCGCTTAATTTTGAAGGGCTCAGCCAATTTTGAGCAAGTGACTAGGCGACAATGCTGATGTTTTTCTCCACATATCCCACATCCTCTACAGCCACGCAACGGATCTGCGAAGAACAGACCGATTAAAGATGTGTACGAATTTCAATGGCACATGAAAGTAGTTCTAAATATCGATAATCATTTGCATTGAATGGTTAATGAGAGCATGCAGCGGCTGGGGCGCAAGGAGGCCAATTATATGTCATTACTGTTGGTTTTTTTCAGAAAAAGAAAAGAGAAGTTTTGTAGTGTTTCTACAATTCTGTGTTGAACAGAGTTTTTAATGCTTCTAAAGATCTCATGTCGATGGCAAAGTGTTGCTCACTCTCAGAAGTTAGTTGTTGGGTTTAGTCTCATAATCTCTTGGATTTGATGACCTTCTTTTTCTCGCTCTAGGAGCATACTGCTGTCGACCTCTAAATCAAACTTATTAATGGTTAATACAAAGTGAAACGATTGTTAACTATTGATGAATGATATGATAGCGTTATTGAAAAGATGATGATAGTATTTGACTAATGAACATTGGTATGAATTTTAAGTATATCGATTGTCTGTTTTTCAATTAAAATGCTGGAATTGATATTATGTTGCATTGTCCCTTAATTTCATTTGATCTATATGCTAGTCATATTGGTATGATATTACTGACTCAAAATAGTTATATTCCATACTCCAATCGACGAAATTGATTACATGTTTATCATTAGGAATCAAATTTAACTATTGAGAATTCTCGATCATTGAACGTTGAGTTTCATGATATGATAAAAGTTGCCATTTGAATTACTAATATCTTTGATGAGCTCCCCCTTCACCTGAGCTTGCTCCAAGCACCCGGCGTGTGCCGTACTTTTCAACGGTTGGCTTGATCCACCAGCCGTCGCTTTCGCGCCGACATTTGGTGAACCTGACGTGAAAAAAAGGCCTTGCAGCTCAGGTATAAAATTTTAAATTTTGCTTGCATGTGCATACATTATATCGACAGGTTGATTTGCAGAAGCTTCTTCATCCGTGGGAGCTGTGGTTGTGTCGTTGGAACCTTGCACTCTTCTAGGTGTTGAGGGCTTTTTCCTAGGGAACTTAGCGCCTCCATGAAGAGTGGCAAGTAACTATCCTCATCTCGCCACCCCTCTCATCGACATTAGAAGCAGGAACGTTTGCACATTCATCTATTAGCAATTGATGTATTAGATTTTGATCCTATTAAAAAAATTGTATAAATTTTCACAGTCACTTTTTGAGCCTCTTCTTCGATTCAGATTGCAGGTATTGATCTATCCTCTAATACTTCTTGTTTCTCAAATATCAATGGGTAAAAAGAAACCAGTTAATTTAAACACACATAAAACGAACTCTACTATGGAGGGCTTAATTAAGAATGCAAATTCGGGACTTGAAACACAACTCAAAGATTTAGAGGATAAGTTAAAGTCGTCAAATCAAGCAAAATTTAAAGAAGTATTTCTGTTAATTGACAAATTAAGTGAGTTTTCTAATTCAAATAGTGCGATGTGTGGAATTTTACAGGAAATTGTTAAAACATTAAAGAGCCAAATAGCTGATTTGACCAAAAAAGTCAATGAAATCCCTAAGTGCAAATGTAATGAACATGAAATGCAAAGTTTATCTCCAAAGTTGCCTAATGAAACCCATATGAATGAGTTTAGGAGATTCAACTATAGGGCTATGAATAGGAAAGTATTCCCTTAAGATGCTTTTGGTGTGACCAACTAGGGCATACTTATGGGAATTGTATGGCCTATGAGAAAGCATGTAGCCAACAATTGGTACTAGAAAGTGAACAGAAAATATTCCTTTGAGATTAAACTTAGGTTGAGGGGGGATGATAGACTATTTTGATCAAACAAAATTGAGTCCTAAAACCAAACTTCAAGAACAATGGAAACCTAAGAGTCATAATGAGAAAAGTAATGTATGTCAATTACATTCTATGAACACCAAGTTTGTGACTAAATGTGAATGCTTGGACAATGATCGAAACCGTCTTAAACCTGATTCTATGAGTAACATTGATATGCAAACTATATCTAAGGATCAAGATACATTGAAAAAGTTTAAGAAAGAAGAAGATGTCAGGATAAAAGATGATGAAAATGAACAATCAATTAATGGAAATGAAGACATATATGTGGATAAAACAGAACCTAAAGTCAAAGAAAATGACAATAAATGTGATCAAAATAAAACTGATAAAAGAATAGTACAAACATCTGAAGATGAAAATCTTAAAATTCAATTAGAACATGACAAGAAGATGGAAAAATGGGTACAAGAAGCCATATGGAAGATTGAAAATAATATCAAAAACTCATCTAAAGTTAAGAAAAAGGAGAAGAATTTAAGAGAATAGTTTTTTATTGAAGATAAAATTTTTCAAAGTTTGTTATTGCTTGTTGTATATATGCCTGTTGTTGAGAAACATATACCTAAATTGCTTTGTTGTATGAAGTTTTTATGCTGGGAAAAGTTAGCTTATGATAAAGTTTTACATTATGCTTTGATGAACTTATGATTTTCTTTCTTTGACAAATAGGAAGAAATCTATTATGATGAACAATTATGAAGAATAGTGTTATAATGAAATGATGAATATTTTGAATAAAATGATTTTGTTTACAACAAATATGATGGTTATATTATACTATGAACATTATGATTTTTCCTGAAATTTATGAACTTTGTTTCATAGGTTGAAAAACCTATTTTAAAAATTAAGAATGCATTATTTATGATAATTATAACCACTATGAATTTTTTATGATGAAAACTGTGACATGATGAAGATGAATCTGATAGAATATATGCATTTATATTTGCAAGATAAATGATAATGAAGATTACTTGTTTTGTAGCTTCTAGTTTATGATTGTTTATAGGTCCTGAAGATGAATTGATCAAAGCAATTAACGATTTTATGCCAAAAGTTTTGATGAAATTAAAGAGATCTAAAGATGGAGTCAATATAGATCAGGTGAAAAAGTTCTAAACCGGATTTATGTTTTAATTTATTATGAAAGTTCATGCATTATCATAATTAGAATTGTACATTCTTCAGTTAGGTTAAGAAACCTCTTAAAATTATGAAAAGTAGAATTTACGCTGAAGTAGGAACGTTCTTGAAATGAAGATTGGGATTAGAGACCTATGGCTGTCATATGGATAGTTGACGGAACCCTTAACTTGCAACTCCTAGTAGGAGTAAACTTGTTTTACATAGGTAAGCTTCCTTAAATCTGACCGATTTAGCTTAAGAGATCCTAGTTCCTACTTTAGCTTACCTCTAGATCCTTTGCTCTAATTAGGGGTTAAGCCGTTCCCCTTCATCAAAAAAGTTGCGAAGAAAAATTGAAAGCAGTACATTAATGGTTGTTGTATATGAAAAAAGGAAAAATGACAAAAAGGTAAAACATTATGATAAAAAAATGAGATGAAAGAAAATTAAATCAATTGTGGTCTCGAAATCACTTTTGAATTGAAAGGTGGGCTATATAAGGTGGATGTATGCTAGAGGGGAGTTAGTTTTTTTTTTGGCAAATGGATAGGAGATGAGGATAGAAGGCCTATATAACATATGCTTTACTTATGAACAGAGTTAATAGAAGAGTTAGTACGAACACTATTTGAATGACTTCTATAGTTTCCTTCTGAAACCTGTTTTCCAATTCATGCATTGAACGAAAAGGTTTAAATTCAAGTTTACATAATTTTATAAAGTTTTCTTTGCTATTTGAAGATGTACTAATGATAGAAGCATTTTTTTATATCTGAAGACTATTTGAATTTGATTTATGAATAAGTTTCAAAAGAATTTGATATTGCTTTCTATGATCTGCAGGTTGGCCCATCGAGGACGATGTGCAGGTTTGGCCGGGGCGAATGTCGGAAAGTTTTCAACCTTTCCGTTGATGACCAGAGAAAATGAAAAACAATTTTATTGGTGAACTCTAACCTTTTATATCATTGATGATCAGTTGTGTTGAATGGAATTAACTACTTTGAAAGTGTTTACAGGTATGAATAATGATGTAGAACATATGTTCATATTAGGGTTTACCCTAATTACACAATTAATGAGTATTTTATATTTATACATGCAAAATTCATGGGTATTCAACCCTAGGATTTCATAAGTTCATATGATTTTATCTCAATAGGGTTAATCCAAAGGATCTTAAATGATTCCAATGAGTTAATGCTAGGGTTTACTTAAATGTTAAATGGCTAATGATAGGGTTCAGAAAGATTTTAAAGGATTTCAATGGGTTTCTGATGGGTTTCAAGTAGGTTTTCTAGGGTTTTACTATATTTAAAGGGTTAAAATATATGTTATTTAAAACCATTAATATATAAATTACATATTTAGGTATTTAAAAATTAAACTATGCTATTATTAATTATTTTAAGTATATGAGTGCATTTAAATACTAAGGTTCTAGTTAATTAAACCCTTACACTACGCTTAAATTAAATGATTTATTTAAATAAGAAATATAGGCTAATTAAATTAAAATGGTAAATTAATTGGATAAATAACTAGTGGTCTATATGAGTGTTAGGAGAAAGAATGGTTTATAGAAGATATGTAACTAAAGTGATTTAAGGAGTGGTTGGAGTGGATGATGCAATTAAAGAAAGTTAAAGTGAAACTTTAAATGAATGGTAAAGATGAAAGTGGGTAAAAGAATGGAACAAGTGTGTTGTGTGCATAAAGCTAATTTAAAGTGTGGTTGAGATGAGTGGGCAAAAGTGAGGTTGAAAACTTAAAGTACCAAACCAAAAGAGTGGTTAAAAGCAGATCTCTGTGTGTATAAATATGTGGGCTTTGCTCCATATTGGGAGTCCGAATGTTTTTTGCAGGCCACTTCATGTTTTTTTTTTCAGGTAAACATAATCTGAGGACGGGGAAGAAAGAAAAGTTGTTTACTCGGAGGCCAATCGACGTGATGACCTTCAGACAATATACGGGAGATCAACTCATGTGTTGATGGGGCTGTGGTCGTCTTCTCTGAGATCATCGTCTCTAAACTCTAAACTCAAGTGCTATCGGTAGAGAGAATCAAAGAAATATGGCATTGATATCTGATGGCGCCATGTTCTTGCGATTCAGCACGGGAATCTTCAGGGGCTTCTGTTCTCTATGCTCTGCTCACACCTTAATTTCTGGTATATCTATGAGAGGAGATTGATGGCGGCGCTCTGAGTGGATTTCTATAACCATAGCAGAGGACGTAAAGTATATGCCATATCTACAAACTCAGTTACAGTGGATATACTATCCAAAAAGAAGGATTCAAACATCTGTCCGATTGCGCACGTTTTACAAGACTGTTCAAACAAAGATCGAAGGATATTTTGAGTGCTAGCGCTCGTACTGCTAAGGAGTTATGATGGAAGCAGGTGGGTTATCATCGTGGTGTTTTCTAGGAAGGATTTTCCTTGTGGTAATCTGACGCAGCAGCAGGACAAACATTGAGAATTTGCTATGTTCGCAAACATCATAGTTATGCTTTCCAGAAAACGCTATAGTCTTCACATGGATGCACATGAATTCTGAAAGAATTTTAGTCTATCGTTGAAGGAGAAGGCATATCTTTGATGCATATTGGAGAGAGAAAGAATTTCCATACGTTCATTCTAATTTGTGCACTCACTTCTCCATAGCTCTAGACTCCATTTCTGCGCTTAATTCTGAAGGGCTCAGCCAATTTTGAGAAATGCAGCGGCTGGGGCGCAAGGAGGCCAATTATATGTCATTACTGTTGGTTTTTTTCAAAAAAAAAAAGAGAAGTTTTGTAGTGTTTCTACAATTCTGTGTTTAACAGAGTTTTTAATGCTTCTAAAGATCTCATGTTGATGGCGAAGTGTTGCTCACTCTCAGAAGTTAGTTGTTGGGTTTAGTCTCATAATCTCTTGGATTTGATGACCTTCTTTTTCTCGCTCTAGAAGCATACTGCTGTCGACCTCTAAATCAAACTTATTAATGGTTAATACAAAGTGAAACGATTGTTAACTATTGATGAATGATATGATAGCGTTATTGAAAAGATGATGATAGTATTTGACTAATGAACATTGGTATGAATTTTAAGTATATCGATTGTCTGTTTTTCAATTAAAACGCTGGAATCGATATTATGTTGCATTGTCCCTTAATTTTATTTGATCTATATGCTAGTCATATTGGTATGATATTACTGACTCAAAATAGTTATATTCCATGCACTCCAATCGACGAAATTGATTACATGTTTATCATTAGGAATCAAATTTAACTATTGAGAATTCTTGATCATTGAACGTTGAGTTTCATGATATGATAAAATTGGCCATTTGAATTACTAATATCCTTGATGAGCTCCCCCTTAACCTGAGCTTGCTCCAAGCACCCGGCGTGCGCCGTACTTTTCGACGGTTGGCTTGATCCACCGGCCGTCGCTTTCGCGCCGACAGCGTGCACTCTCTCTGAGTGTGTGTCTCTTCTCTCTCTTGCTCTAGAATATCTCACAATAGCTTCATTCAACCAAGAATACTCCTTCCCTTGGGTGTCGGTTCACGTACTCTCCTAACTCCCATAGCATCTTGGCCCTCACTTGTATGTCCCAAGATTGTCTTCAAGGTGTGCCCAACAGCCAATGAATCCCTGTTTTGTCCTGTAGTGACATTAGGACAATACAAAAGTTTAAATGGGGGACCATACTTTCACTTCTGCATACGCTGCTGCTTCACATACCTTCACATTTTGCCTTTTAAACCTTCAAATGTGCACCTAAGAGAGGGTTCACCTGAACCTTCCAAACACTTTAAAAACACTTTGAACCTTAGAGAAATTATAAAAAGACACTACAACCTGCAACCAACTTTGTGCAAAATATAACCTTTGTGAACAATTAATTGTGCACTACCTATGCACCTTGACACCCGAACACTTTGACTTTGCCCATGTTGACCTTGACCTTGGACATGTTGACTTTGATCACTTTGACTTTGACCCTTTGACTTTGACTATGGTTGACTTTGACCAATGTGAGTTTTATGGGCTCAACAAGTCTAATCAAATTTGGAAGCAAATAGAAATCATTGGATATGTCAAATGACCTCTATTTCTAGTAACAATCTCTAGAGATGATTCACTACAAATTGCTACATGTGTCTGATGAACACATGATTATTTCATAGAAATAAAAAATTCGAAGTGATGCTCCAATATGGGCCGTATGATACCTAAATTTCAAAGGATTTGGAATTTATCTTCATACTAAGAAGAGACTCTAAAAGGTAGGTGCATCTTTTTTCTAACCTCACCTAAGCTCAATGGAGTAGATGTTGGAAAAGAGGTAGGCCCATAGCTCATATCACAGGTCCATGGTTCCATAGGTCTAGCATGTACAACATAGAATCTAGCAATCCTCCGATATTGACAAAACATTAACATACCACATTTAATCATACAAATGATGAGACAAAGATAGAGAAAGAATAGACGACATGTGTAAGGTGTTACGTAAGCCATCACTTACTCATAGTATCATATATACCAATGTTCAATGTACAATGTGGGAGCAAAACTCTCAACCACTCTATGTGAAGAGAAATATATGGAAGAGTGAATGTACAAATGTAACAAACATATTCAGATGTATGGACATAAATCTGAATATACATGAGATGTGTGACCTTATAGGTTATAGAAGAGTGAATATGAGTGACTGAAAGAGGAAGGATCAGTGTGAAACTGATAATCAACAAACCCTCATCTAATCTTAGGCTATGGAAGACCCTTAGTCAGATACATATGTGAAAAGATCACATACTTAAAAAGTAGCAAAGAATGCTAACAAGTTTGCTGTCGGAAATCCTCAAACTCATGTGAACACACCTTCTCGAACACCTCATCCAAATATGCATAAAGCATATACGTATTGATTCTCTTGTACCTATGCCGAATAAGACTCCTCCTGATATGGATGTTACTACCTCCATAAACTTCAAGAAGTACCTATGTGCATAAAGAGAATATGTACCTGAATTCTTAACATAAGATGCAAATCTTATGCTAACCACCATCCAATGTCTTTGAAGTAACCCGAAATCTTCATGTAGAAGACATCCTTCAAATACTCCATGTAGATGGCTGATCCTTACCACCAAACTGCTAATGACCAAGTCCTCTCCATGAGCAAGAGTGTGAGCACACTCTTCTCCTCCAAGAAGAACTCCATAGCCGCTCCTCAACATGCTTCAAGTTAGCACCATGGCTGCCCCATGTGCTAGACGAAACACTACCTCTATTGAGGTCCAAGCTCTCCAAAGCTTGTGTTGAATACTAGGTGAAGGATAAAAATAACAATGAGCTTGGCCTTCTTATATAGTATTGTTATACCTTGAAAAGCACCCAATAAAGCACATAAATAAAGCTATGCGATCGTACGTGATCATATTAAAAAGTTGTCGCCATCTGTCTTTGCAATTTGTAAGAGAAGCCATCCGTGAGTTTTGTTCGAAAAAGCTAACATCAAAAAACTCATTGTTCCGCGATGTGGTGCTGCCAGGAATCGATCTCTGGTGGATTTGATATGAGGCCAGCCACCTAACCATTGTGCTAGGTGCTTTTCCTTGTAGGATGTCTAATAAAACATTATACACATGCCAATATAGCTAGACAATTTCACCAATAGAATAATAAATGAACCAATGGAAAATTGTTGAAATCAATAGAACATTGCTTTCCAACAATCCCCCCTGCAATGTTATATTGGTTCAATCTGGACTGGATCTGCAAACTATCAAAGCTGCAAACTACTACAAGCTTCAAGCTTATACTCCTGCACTGACCTTCAAACCTTTTCTTCAAAAGTCTCCTTCAAAACTGAACTGACTTTCGTTCAAAAAACCTAAACTTGCTGAATATGAACCATAATACTTGAGAAAATATGCAAACTAGATATCCAATAGTGTACACATCAAACAATCACTGCTTGACAACAAATGTAGCAAGGATAGAATCTGAACCTGCTATCTCCTGTCTTCATAAACCTGAAAACATACACTAGGATCTACATATTTGCATTTACCTTACGAAAAAGGTTTCTCAACGTACTTTTGCTACGTTATGTAAATACAGTAAACACTATCAAGAACTGAATCCTGGAACCTGTGATTGAAAATTCACAACTTAGTGCATTATGAACACTGATGTTCATCTCTGACAATTCTTCAAGTCAAGTCAACTCAACTCAATCCATGAGTCTCATCAAAAAATCCATGATGTCATCATGTCTTCATCCTTGTTCAATCTGTACATCCTTCATACCTCTTTCCTTCAGAACCTGGTATAAACATAAATGTGTGCACCTCTGAAACATACCTCTCTGAAATATCAAGCTTCTCTTCAATAGAACTCTAGAACCTTCTCTTGAACAGGAACACCCTAACAGGAACTTTTTCCAGACATTCTTCTTCTTCCTTCTTTTTTCAAAGCTGGAACATAAAGAGAACCTGACAAAGGAAATATAGGAATACCTGATATAGGAAATACCTATAAGTATGAATCTGCATTCTTTTACATATGGCTGAAAATAAGTCTTCATGTTTCATCACCCCCCTGGATGACTTAACACTAGTATCCAAAATTCTTCAAATATATCAGACTTTATGAAATCTGGAACGTCTTCCTTCTTTCAATAAATCTGATCTTTAGTAATCCATACCTGTATCTGAAACAAAAGTTTAGGATCCATAATCTTCTGCAACATAACAAGTATCTTCTTCTTTTTCTCTACAATACAAATCTGAAAGAATCTGAATCTTTGACTTACTTCCTCCAATGCTAAGAATCTTCACAAACAAAGGATAGACAACTGACTCATAAATACTTAAGATCTTCAAGACCTTCAAGATCATCCAAGATCATATAAGATCTATGATCTTTCCAACAAAATACCTGTGTAGAATCTGCTCTCATCAAACCTTCATGACTGAATGTTTGATTTGCTACCTGTATGTCTCTAAGTCCATGCTTCTTACATAAATATGTAAAACTTTTCTTCAACCAAATCCTTTCCTAAGAATTTGCAACTCCTACTTGAAACATAAGTGGACAAACTTCTCACCTTGAGAAATCCAAAAGCTGCAAGTTGATACTTCATCTTTTCATATTCTACCCAGGTGAAATGTGATAGTACCTGCTTGACTTTCTTTTGGCTAACTCCACTTCTCAATCAAGTAACAGGATCTAATGGAACACCTTTTTGAATACAAAAATGTATCCAAAATTCTAGACAATCATAGAAAGTAGATTCTCAAATTGACTTGTACATCAAAAAACTGAATTTTCTTGAAGTTTTCTGAAAATACTAAATATGACGTAACCTTTCCAAACACAAAACCTCAACCCAAGTCTTCAACATCTGCTACAAAAAACTCTTTTACCTCAAGAGTTAAATAAAGAAGAAATATCATTCTGTGCAACTTGTCATATACCAAGTAGCTTTGTATTGACACTTCAAGAATTCTTTGAGGGAACATATAAGCTGCATGCTCAAAAACTTTAACTAAAACATAACTCATACATATATGAGTCAAAACATATATCTACTGCTTTTCTTTCTCTCAATGCAATTCTTTGTCAAATCTACTAAATCATGATCAAGTGTAATGCAAAACAAGAAACTGCTTCTTCTTTAGACTATCTTCACACAAGATGTTCTCGTAGACTTGTCTTTGGGTGTAGAGGATAAAATAGGAAAAGTATATGGAAAATATATGAGAAAAGGAAGTCTTACTTTCCCTTTGGAAATGTTGGACTTTCTTCTTCTGCATCGTTCTTCCACCTGATGATGATATTGACATCTTCAAACTTTTCTTCCATACCTTTTGTTCTCTTCATCTTGAAGTAACAAGCACTCTTGACATCTTCAAATGAACTTTTCTCTTTCTCTAGTACTAAGAGTAAGAGACAAAACAAACATGGTTTTTAAATGGAAGTGAACATAGAATCATGTTTTATCATCTCCTCATATCTATGAATCAAAATTCTGCTTCAAATGTCTGCTATGACTAAATTCATCAACCTTTTTATCTGAATGATGAATTACCCTTCTAGAGTTACCTCTCTAGATACCTAGATTACATTTTGTACCTGGATATCCAACCAACTTACAACACAAAATTGGCTGAAAACAAAAAACTCATCCCATCTCCAAATTTGTCTTCTTAGATGAGCCTTCTTGCCATGAAAGAGATCTCTCAAAACTCTCTAGAAAAACCTCTAGATACCTGTTTTGATGTAGCCTTTAACTTTCAAAGAATGAAAGTGTATAAAAACATTCCTTGAATCCATCAAATCTCTTCATAACTGCTCTTCTAAGACATGACTTGCAAATGATAATCTGATAGTAGAAACTGATATCTATGATTTGATGTTGATCTGATTCCTTTATCTTCTCTAAACCATTGTTCTTCCTTGAATTTGAAGTAGTCTTCTCTTCATCAAGTATGGGTCTTCAAACAATACTTTTGTAAATTATTTGCATACTCTTCCAAAAATATTCAGCTGCTAACAGATCATCAACTTCATACTCCACACTGATGAATACACATGTGACTGAATTGTCTAATTTTCAAATCTCTACTCATCTAGATTAAGTGTGTATATCAAATGTCAAATGTTAGAAGATGCCCTTAAATCATATGTTGTAAACCTGGAAGACTAGAAAACCTGGGAATTTGAATGAGCCTTAATGCATTGATGCCAAAGACCTAAAGTTCTGAAACCAAAACCTTAGTGCTCTGATACCAAACGTTGGAAAAGATGTAGACCCATAGCTCATATCACAGGTCCATGGTTCTATAGGTCCAGCATATACAACATAGAATCTAGCAATCTTCCAATATTGACAAAACATTAAAATACTACATTTAATCATACAAATGATGAGACAAAGATAGAGAAGGAATAGCCGACATGTGTAAGGTGTTACGTAAGCCATCACTTACTCATAGTATCATATATACCAATGTTCAATGTACAATGTGGGAGAAAATTTCTCAACCACTCTATGTGAAGAGAAATAGATGGAAGAGTGAATGTACAAATGTAACAAACATATTCAGATGTATGGACATAAATCTGAATATACATGAGATGTGTGACCTTATAGGTTATAGAAGAGTGAATATGCATGACTGAAAGAGGAAGGATCAGTGTGAATCTGGTAATCAACAAACCCTCATCTAACCTTAGGCTATGGAAGACCCTAAGTCAGATACATATGTGAAAAGACACATACTTAAAAAGTAGCAAAGAATGATAACAACTTTGTTGTCGGAAATCCTCAAACTCATGTGAACACACCTTCTCAAACACCTCATCCAAATATGCATAAAGCATATACGTACTGATTCTCTTGTACCTATGCCGAATAGGACTCCTCCTGATATAGATGTTACTACCTCCATAAACTTCAAGAAGTACCTGTGTGCATAAAGAGAATATGTACCTGAATTCTTAACACAAGATGCAAATCTTATGTTAACCACCATCCAATGTCTTTGAAGTAACCCGAAATCTTCATGTAGAAGACATCCTTTAAATACTCCATGTAGATGGCCGATCCTCACCACCAAGCTGCTAATGACCAAGTCCTCTCCATGAGCAAGAGTGTGAGCACACTCTTCTCCTCCAAGAAGAACTCCATAGCAGCTCCTCAACATGCTTCAAGTTAGCACCATGGCTGCCCCATGTGCTAGACGAAACACTACCTCTATTGAGGTCCAAGCTCTCCAAAGCTTGTGTTGAATACTAGGTGAAGGATAAAAATAACAATGAGCTTGGCCTTCTTATATAGTATTGTTATACCTTGAGAAGCACCCAATAAAGCACATAAATAAAGCTATGCGATCGTACATGATCATATTAAAAAGCGATCGCCATCCGTCTTCGCAATTCATAAGAGAAGCCGTCGGTGAGTTTTGTTCGAAAAAGCTAACATAAAAAAACTCATTGTTACGCGATCTGTTGCCGCGAGGAATCGATCTCTGCTGTATTTGATATGAGGCCAACAACCTAACCATTGTGCTAGGTGTTTTTCCTTGTAGGATGTCTAATAAAACATTGTACACATGCTAATATAGCTGGACAATTTCACCAATAGAATAATAAATGAACCAATGGAAAATTGTTGAAATCAATAGAACATTGCTTTCCAACAGTAGAGATAAAATGGTAAATTTAAATTAATATTTGATAGATTTTTAAAGTGAATTTTTTTGAAACCAAACTAAAAACGTTAATCTACATTTGGACAAAAAAAAATTGAAATTATTTCATCATTCTAAGGGCTTCAAAAAGATAACCCTATACATTTTCAAACTTGGTCATCGTGTTTGACCCTTTGAGTAAATTGGCAATAAAACTTTGGGAAATGTCCAAATCAAGTGATTTTTGAGCCTAGTAAAAGCTTTGGATAAGATTTATGATTTTTAAAATTTTATAAATCTTGCATTAGTCAAAGATAGCTAAAGCAAAGTTTTAATCTACTACTATTGAGAATTGTTTAGGGAGGGAAGCTTCTTGAAAGAAAAGATTTTCCACAAGTTATTTGTCGCATTATTTGATATGGTGTGATCACCATGGTCTAGAAATGTCCTATATATGTGTTTATTAATGATTGGTTTATGATGAACATTCTCATTTGGAGAGATATATATGGTTCCATGAGAGCATGGAATAGGAGAAACTTAGTGGTTGTTCTCATTTCTTATGTTATGGATTGATACAAGTTGTGTCATTTCCCATTTTTTGTGAGTTGATATTTGATGAAAGCCTCATGAATTACTATTTGGTGCAAGCCACATCCTTTTGAGCTCTAGTTGAGTTGATTTATCACAGCATCTCTCATTTTTCAATTCTAGATGAGTTGATCCTACATATAGTTATGAATAATAGAGTCATAAGAATGACTTTATTCTTTAAGAAGAGGGAAGGAGAAACTTCATGATTTTATGTTTATTAGTTATGTTTGTGAGTACTCACTTGTTTATTCTTATCATGCTGAGAGAAGGGACTGAATTTAATCTCATACATGCATCTAAGTGGGGTATAAAGTTTGGTGGTATGGGACATCAAACTTTGTATTCTACTTAGGTGTAGAACAGATGGTATGGGAGAGAAGTCATTAAGACTAATTTTTATGGTTTTGAGGTCATTCATATGATCTTCTAACTATTAGACAACAGAGGAGAAGTTGAGGAAGTCACTTTGTATGTGATGGAAAACAAGGCAAGTCCATAAGCAAGTGGCCTAGAAGCAGAAAAGTATGGTTTGCACATAAGAGTTGTGAATAAATAATTGCATTAAGAATAAATTTGTAGAGTACATACTAATTTATTTTATATTTCTAAGATCAGGCCATGTTTCAACTATAGTATGTATGAGGCGAGCTAGATGGTTAGCCTAATGGGCTATGAGTGTGCACACATCTACTTACCATGTTTTCAGTGTATTTAGTAGACTCACATTATGGGACTTGATTATCTTTATGAGGGCCAGGGTACCACTAACCTATTCTATGAAAGTGGTTTACTAGAGAAATCATGTTCCTAGTTTGGTATGATTCGATCATAGTGATGGTCATATATGAAGAAAGTTTTATGCACTTGGAACAAGTTTCATTTTATCATTAACAAGGTGTTGGTAGTTCCACTAGTGTTTGTATTTTTTGAGCATGTCTTCATTTGGCATGAGAGACTTAGTTCCATAGTGTGGATTTGGATTTACTTTGTATGGGAGATATTTTGGTTCATAGTTTGGATCAATATATATTGGATATGATAGATTGAGATTTTGGTACATAGTTTGGATTATCATATCTTTGGTATGATAGATTAAATCTTGGATGCATATTTTCGATCAAGATATGATTTTCTTGAGTTTCATTTGATTACAGTGAAAAAATCAAGTAGATTTACTTGAGCTTAGAGATTAATCACTGTTTGGAAAAGATTTCCAGTAGTAATGAGAAATGTATGGTGAGAAAATAAAACTCCTTCATTCGTTTTGGTTATGATTGTATTTTCCTAGAGAGATTTGGGAGATAGTCAATTTTTCTAGGTAGTGTATACTCCACTATCCTAGTTACTGAACCAGTTTACCGAAGCTCCATAGATGATCTCATAGTTCTAGATGAGCATCGTCTAGACTAAGCTATTTTGTTTATTTGATAGCTATACTATTCGACATGTTGTCTATGAATATTTGAGGGAATCAAGGTCAATCCTCCAAGCTCTCTATAGGTGACAAGTCATCATATGTTAGTGGTTAGGGTCTAGGCATATGGACTTTGAGGATATTCGCAACACTTATACTACACTGATATGGACTCATTGGGCCTCAGAGGGATTCACATAGTATATCCAAGGCAAGAACTACTATCTCTTGATGGAAATGCTAGATAGGAAGCAGATAGACAACTATTTGAGCATATACTATTTCAGACACCCATCACACACTGCTCTTATAAGTTGGAATCATAGGTTTTGATTCCCATGTTTATAGATCCTTCTATATACAATGATGTTTACAAGGGGGAGAGAGTGTTCTATTCCAAAGATGCACATGCCTAGATGAACAAGAAGTTCCTCGCTCTGGGGATAGCCAAGGCCAAAAGCTAGAGACTTTAGACAAGGTGCCTAGTCATGATGGCCAAATGAGTAGAGGGACCTTAGAGAGAACTCTTGATCGTGACTATGCAAGGGCTATAAATAGGTTGGGTGGTGAGTCCTAGGTATGTCATTCTGTGCTTCTCACAACTTAACTGTTTTGGTCCATAAAATATGAAAAAGCCTCCATTAATGCTTTATGCTTTCTAAAAACTATCTTCTTCCTTTATGTGCATACATGAAAAACTTTTTATAGATCTAATCTACGTGATTAATATCACCCCTTAGATTAGAGTTATTTTTTAGATTAAATCTTAGCCATTAAATTCCTTTGTAACTTTATGTGAAAAGAACTTACAAAAACTAAGATGAAGATTTGATGTTTGAGCATCATAATGTGGTCAAATGACATACTGTAACACGGTTGGTTATCTCTCTTGAAGTTCTATAAGAATAAACAAAAAAAAATATTTTGACCATGTTTGACCAATTTTGATCATTTCCATTTTTAAAAATTGGTAACATATAATTTACGGTTTGCTGGAAAATGAGTTTAAATCCAATTTGACATTTTCTTCCAACAATCCCACCCTCAACTTCATATTTGAGTAAGGTTTGATAATATGCATAACCTATAATGTCTTTTCTTGATAATGCATATTCTCACTTGTAGGAACATGGATAAGTTTGATGTGTTTCTTTCATTAGATCCTCACATACATAGTGATAGTGAACCTCAAAATACTTTTTTCTCGCATGATGAACTAGGTCCTTCACTATAGCAATACCACTTTACTATCTAAAAATATCTCTATAGGTAAGTGAACATAAACATCACGATAGCTTAAAATTCTTTGTCACCATATAGCTTCAAGTGCACCTATAAAGGCTACCCTACTCTTCTTCAGTTGAAGATGTAGCTATTGTAGGTTGTTTCTTAGAATGACATAAACATTCTCAAACAAAGAGTCAATAGCCACTTGTTGATATTCTTGAGTCTTTTTCACATGTCCAATACAAATCTACAAATCCTTTAAGCGAATAATGGTGATTTTGGAAATACTACAAAAAATAATTTTTATCCTTCAAATATCCAAAAAATTAAATTAATTTTTTTTTGAGTTTTAACAGGTTTTTGCATGAACTTTGATGCTCGAGAAACAATAAATTGTATGTCAGATCATGTATTACAAAGATAAATAGCAAACAATTGCTTGAATATATATTTTAACATAAAAAAGTTTTGCATGTGATTTTTCCTATAAAGAAACATTAACATCCATAGGATTTTTCATAGGTTTTGAATCTTGCATTTCAAATCTTTCTTAAAGTTTCTTAATGTAGTTCTTGTATGATAAATATACAATCTTCCTTGTAAATAAGTTCAATATCAAGGTAATAATGTAGAGAACCAATATCATTCACATAAAATAATTTCTTAAGTTTTGATTTAAAATTGAAGGTCTATATATTTGGAACTTTTCATAATTATATCATCTGTTGGAGTTTGAGGTGTGCATAAGCACGCAAAAAACACAAGGAAGAAGAAGAAGAACTCAGAGCACAATACTCACTATTGAATGAATTACAAAGTGAATGTACAAAGATAAGTGATCCATTAAAGTTATAGGCATATATACAAGCTAGAGAAAGAAACCTCCTAACGAGGAAAAAGAGTGCCCCAATGGTCCTAATTGTGTTCATACACATCACTACTAAAATATATCAACAAATGCCCCCTGTAGTGATGCCATGAACAAGTAGGTGGAACTCACGTATAAGTTAGTGGCAAGCTATGTGTACAGAGATCAATCCATGAAAGGAAGTAAGCCCAAAGCTTTGTGGAAAGTTTCAAACTTCTCCCTAAGCAGCACCTTTGTGAAAAGGTATGCAATGTTATCCTTTGTGGGCACATATGCCAAACTAATCTCTCTAGTAGATAACGTCTCCCTAACATAATGATAATGTAACTCAATGTGCTTTCTGCAAGTATGGAACATAGGGCTCCTTGTAGCTACCAATGTACTCTGACTGTTAGTGAAGGTGGTGGTGGTAGAAGACTGACCAACACCCAAATCAACCAAAAGGCATATGAGCTACACACACTCAATAGTCATTATGAAATCTACCATATACTCATCCTCACAAGTAGAAGTTGTTGGGAGTGATGGTTGGATGCACTCAGAAGATTGAGTAGATGCTGCTAACCCTGCTTTGCACCAGCCCTCTTTGACTCCATATATGCTTAGTAGACTCCTTGAGCTTCCAAATGATACCAAAATATGCTATATTTACTTTGAAAGAGGTTTGAGTAATGACTTGATCAAAACAGATAAGTTTGTAAATCACAAGTCTCAAAAACTTTCTAATTTTGTCTTGATACCTGCTCAGTCTTTCACTCAGTATGACCAGTGTAATTACAATTGGCAAAATTCCTTCTAGAGATATTCTATTAGCTTAGTAAGCTACCATTTGCAAGTGGAATGAGATAAAATGATAGACTATACTCAGAGAAATCACTTTAGCAAAATCAGAGACACTCCCGACTTTTTAGGAGCTCTGCAGAAAATTACCAATGACCAGTTCGATGGCGATTTCTCGAAAATGGCTGAACCAATTTACTTAAAACTTTGTAGGTGTATAGAAGACTTTGAGCTGAATCCAATGTGCTTTGAATCACTTGATTTGGTTCAGTAGATCCTGAGATATGCTCCTTTGAAGTTGACAGACTTGGAGATGATGGCTCAGAGAAAACAGAGATAATGAATGTAGTGATATGTATTAATTCACATTGATGTACATTCCCATTGACATGATAAACATTGCCAAATGGTACTCAGAGGTGTAGGCTATGAAAGAGTCCTCACACACTCAAGTTTTGATCCACAATTGCCTCGGGATATGAGCTGAAGTGAACAAGCTAACGCGCGACTTTTTGATTGTGCCTTTTATAGAGAATGAGTTGAGATTTGAATTTGAATTCAAATTCAAATCTCCTATATTCTCTACTCTAAAAGTAAGGAGATATTCTCTCCAATCACACCATCCAAATTCCATGACTCTAGTCAATTAGGTGTGTATACATAATGCCAAGTTATTTAGACTTTTACAAGGAGTAAAATGTAATAACACATAGGCAAGTGTTCCTATGGTTCTAGCTTCACATAGTGATACCCTTCAAGGGTTCCAAGCCAATCTTCCAAAGTTCCAAGCCAAGTGTGAAGGCTTGAATTGCACCAACAGCTCCCCCTCAAGCCAAACACTTTGGCTTAAGTCTTCATATTCTTCATCTTTAGTCTTCAATCACATCCTGCAATCCAATCATGGATTTGAATCTGCATAGCTTGTTTCCATCCAATGCTTTAGTGAGTAAATCTGCACATTGCATATTAGTAGACACATAAGTCAATTGTATATCCTTGCTTAGTAACTTCTCCCTCACATAGTGGTAATGAACCTCTATGTGTTTGGTTCTGGCATGATATATTGGATTAGCTGCAAGGTGAAGAGAGCTAGTATTATCTCCAAAGATAATTGGAGGTCTAGTGTATAGACCTAACTCTGTATATAGAAGTTTCAACCAGATAGCTTCTTGAGTGGCATTGGCAAGCCCTCTATACTCTGCTTCAGTGGATGACAATGCCACTGTAGGTTGGTTTCTTGGCTGACCAAGAAATAGGTTTATCTCCTGCAAAACAAATGTAACCTGATGTGCTCCTCCTATCATCCTTGCATCCTGCCCAATCTGCATCTGATACACTTTAATGTCAATATCTGATGTATAGGGAAAGTACAAACCATGGTTCTGAGTTCCCTTCAAATACTTCAAGATCTTCTTTGCTGCCTCTAGGTGAGGTACCCTTGGTTTGTGCATGAATTGACTAAGCACACTAACTCCATATGCTATGTCAATTCTGGTCAAGGTAGCATAGTTCAAACTACCTACCATGCTTTGATATCCTGTGATGTCTTGGACTTCTTCCCCTTCATGAGCACTTAACTTTAGATTGACCTCCATTGGAGTAGTAGATACTTTAGCATCCTGCAAGCCAAACTTCTTGACCATATCCTGTACATACTTCTTTTGAGTGATATATATACCTAAGTTGGTGTAAACTAACTCAAGACCTAAGAAATACTTCAATAATCCAAGATCACTGATCTTGAATTCTTTCATCATCTGTCCTTTGATGTGTCTAATACCATTGACATCATTGCCTGTAATGATGATGTCATCAACATAAACACACAAGTAGATTACCTCTGTACTACTTCTCTTTATGAATAGAGAAGTGTCTGCTTTACTCATCACAAACCCTTGGTCTTGGAGGTAGGTTGTCAACCTGTAATTCCATGCTCTAGGTGCCTGCTTTAAACCATATAGAGCCTTCTTCAATTTACAAACATAGTTTACCTTCTTGGGGTCTTCATAGCCAGGTGGTTGTGACATGTAGACTTCTTCAGATATCCATCCATTCAAGAAAGCATTCTTGACATCTAATTGGTACATGTTCCAATTCTTGGATACAGCTACACTCACCAATATTCTGATAGTTGGCATCTTAGCCACAGGAGAAAAAGTCTCCTCATAATCAATGCCTTGGGTTTGTGCAAAACCCTTGGCTACCAACCTAGCTTTGTCCCTGTTGATTGTTCCATCTGAATTTCTCTTTAGCTTATAGATCCATCTGGATCCTATCACCTTCATAGAGTCCTTCTTGGGTACCAAGTCCTAAGTATCACTCTCCTTGAGAGCTTCCATTTCTTCATCCATAGCTTCTTTCCATTCTGGTTTTGTGATTGCTTCTTCATAGGTACCTGGTTCTTCATTCAACAAATCCTTTGCAAGATATACAGAATGTTTAGTTACAAGTGATGTGTCATACCCAAATCTGATTGGTCTTTTGCTTTCTCTCTAAGATCTTCTAATTGCTTGAGTTGAGGATTCTGGTATATCCTCTAGCTTCTTCATCTTCATCTTCCCTTTGGACTTCCATGCCTTGAATTCCTCAAGGTTAATTGTATCATCATCATCTGAGCTTGATTCATCTTTCTGGATTGGTTCCTCCTTGGTGAGCTTTGGGAAATCTTCTTCCATATCATAGGGTAGACTAACCTTCCTGCATTCATTCTCATACCAAGAGTCATTCTCATCGAAGATGACATCTCTGCTTACCTTGAAGCCTTTGTTTGTTGGGTTGTAGAATCTGTATCCCTTTTGGTTCAAATCATAACCAATGAAGATACATTTTTCAGCTTTAGGGTCTAGCTTTCCCCTTACCTGTGAGGGAATATGCACATAGGCTACACAACCAAAAATTTTGCAATGATCCAGAGAAGGTCTCTTACCATGCCAAGCTTCATATGGTGTCATGCCATCAAGTGATTTGGATGGCAACCTGTTTATGAGATAGGTGGCAGTGGATACACTCTGCCCAAAGATAATTTGGCAACTTCTTTTCATTAAGCATAGACCTAGCTGTTTCTACAATGAGTCTATTCCTTCTTTCAGCTACCCCATTTTGTTCAGGTGAGTACCTTGTAGTAATCTCCCTTTTGATGCCTCTTTCCTGCAAGAAATCTTCAAACTCATTTGAGAAGTATTCTCCTCCACCATCTGACCTTAACCTCTTCAAGCTTCTTCCTGTTTGATTTTCAACAAGTGCAAGATACCTCTTGAAACAATTAAACACTTCATCTTTATGCTTCATAAAGTATAAGATGGTCCATCTGCTATAATCATCAATGAAGGACACATAATACCTTGAACCTGAAATGGAAGGGTCCTTGCTAGGTCCCCAAACATCTGTGTGTACCAAGTCTAGGTAGTCTTCATGCATGAAACCTTTCCTTGAATATGGCAACCTGTGAGACTTACCAAACTGACATGCTCCACACTTGTAAATCATGTGTTGCTTGGACACATTAGGTATTCCAAGCACACATTGATCCCTGCACATTTGCTTTAGGGTTCTTTCACCTATGTGCCCTAACCTCTTGTGCCATATTTCTAACTCTGAAAGTGTTTGATCCTTGTAATTATACAAAGCAATGTTCTTGGTGTCTTCTAGCTCAAAAGTAAACAATCTACCTGATTTTTCTCCCTTGGCTATCCTTCTGAATCCATGTCTTGGGTCCTCCACATATGCTCCATGTTGTGTGAATCTGACCTGCAAACCTTTCTCCACAATCTGACCAACACTCATTAGATTCTTGGTGATGGTTGGTACATAGAGTACCCTGCTCAATAGGTTCTGGTTACCATCACATGTCTTCACATTTCCAATCTTTACAATAGAGTGTTTAGTATCATCACCTGTTTGTACCTGATGTTTGCCCTTGGGCTCTTCCAAATCAGAGAGTAGTGCCACATTGCCAGCTACATGGTTAGAACATCCTGAATCAATATAAAATAAATGATCATCATTTGTACCTGCCTTGGAGGTCATATTCATGATCAATAAGGAGTCATCTTGCTCCTCTGTATAATTGTTGTAATCTCTTCTGTTTTTGAATCCACCTTGGTAATTACCATTATGGTTGTTGTTGTAATTGTTGTTGTATTGATTGTTGTATCCATTGTAGCCTTGGTGTTGGTTGAACCTGCCTCTCCCTTGAGAGTATCCACCTCTTGAGTAGCCTCTTCCTCTCTGATTCTTGTAGTTCTTGTAGCATTCATCTGTGGTATGATTGGACAATCCACAAATGTTGCATGGTGATGAGTTGTAGGGTCTCCCCCTACCTCACTTACCTCCTCTGCCTCTTCCTCTAGATGATCTACCTCTCCCTGCATAGTTTGCTTGGGAGGTAGAACCTTCTTCATCCTGTTTCTTCCCTTTACCTTTATCCTTAACTTTCTTATCAGTATAGAGAGCAGAGGGGTTGTTACCTTTTGATTGATCTCCTCCCTTTGTAAACTTTGCTTCATGTGTGAATAGTTGGCCCATGAGTGTTGTGAGATCTGGGGTATGCATGTCCATATAGAGGTCCATTGCAGTGGTGAAACTTTCCCACTTATCATCTGCCTTGAGTCCATTTGTTACTTGCCTGACTATTTGCTCCTCTTCAATCTCCTCTCCAATGCTTGCTAATTGGTCTGCCACATCTTTAATCTTTGTCACATACTCTGAGACTGATTGCTTGGGCTGCTTCCTGAGGGTTGTGAATTCAATCCACAATCGATTCTTCCTAGCCCTTGTGTTGGAAGAAAAGTATGTTGACAGGGTTTCCCAAGTCTCTTGGGAAGTCTTACAATTCCTTACATGAGGTAAAAGAAAGTCAGATATAGAGTTAAGAAGGTAGGACCTTGCCAAAGCATCCTTTGCACACCATTGGTTGAGTCTTTCATGTTCATCCTTGGTAGGTAGTCCTCTAGTTTTGAATGAGGGCAATTCCTCATCTCCTGATATGTATCCAAATAAACTCCTTCCTTGTAGATAGGTCTTCATCCTCAGAGACCAAGCTTGGTAGTTGTTCCTGTCCAATTTGTCAATGAATGAAGGAAATCCATCTCCCATGTTTACCTTATTTGCTCTGATACCACTGTTGGGAGTGATGGTTGGATGCACTCAGAAGATTGAGTAGATGCTGCTAACCCTGCTTTGCACCAGCCCTCTTTGACTCCAGATATTCTTAGTAGACTCCTTGAGCTTCCAAATGATACCAAAATATGCTATATGTACTTTGAAAGAGGTTTGAGTAATGACTTGATCAAAACAGATAAGTTTGTAAATCACAAGTCTCAAAAACTTTCTAATTTTGTCTTGATACCTGCTCAGTCTTTCACTCAGTATGACCAGTGTAATTACAATTGGCAAAATTCCTTCTAGAGATATTCTATTAGCTTAGTAAGCTACCATTTGCAAGTGGAATGAGATAAAATGATAGACTATACTCAGAGAAATCACTTTAGCAAAATCAGAGACACTCCCGACTTTTTAGGAGCTCTGCAGAAAATTACCAGTGACCAGCTCGATGGAGATTTCTCGAAAATGGCTGAACCAATTTACTTAAAACTTTGTAGGTGTATAGAAGACTTTGAGCTGAATCCAATGTGCTTTGAATCACTTGATTTGGTTCAGTAGATCCTGAGATATGCTCCTTTGAAGTTGACAGACTTGGAGATGATGACTCAGAGAAAATAGAGATAATGAATGTAGTGATATGTATTAAATCACATTGATGTACATTCCCATTGACATGATAAACATTGCCAAATGGTACTCAGAGGTGTAGGCTATGAAAGAGTCCTCACACACTCAAGTTTTGATCCACAATTGCCTCGGGATATGAGCTGAAGTGAACAAGCTAACCCGCGACTTTTTGATTGTGCCTTTTATAGAGAATGAGTTGAGATTTGAATTTGAATTCAAATTCAAATCTCCTATATTCTCTACTCTAAATGTAAGGGGATATTCTCTCCAATCACACCATCCAAATTCCACGACTCTAATCAATTAGGTGTGTATACATAATGCCAAGTTATTTAGACTTTTACAAGGAGTAAAATGTAAAACACATAGGCAAGTGTTCCTATGGTTCTAGCTTCACATAGTGATACCCTTCAAGGGTTCCAAGCCAATCTTCCAAAGTTCCAAGCCAAGTGTGAAGGCTTGAATTGCACCAACAGAAGTGTCCACACTAGGCTGCTTCTTACTCAACTAAGATATGCATGAGCTGCCCAACATGGAGTGAGAACCAATAATGGACACAAAATTTTCATAGAAACCAACCCAATCTAAGTAAAAAAAGCATGTAAAATCTAGTAGCAGTGATGGCCCCTTGGCGTAAAGCAATCCAAGTAGTTGGATGCCATTCAAGTAGCGAAAAATGCATTTGGCAACCGACCAATGCTTGACACTGGGGAAATGCATAAACCTACTCATGTTTAAGAAATTAAACCGAATATCTTGTCGAGTTATGCATAAGTAAATCAAACATCCAACAAGCTACTGATACAGAACAACATCAAATGCATCTCGAGCATCATGAAGACTCAACCAACCATGAGCCTATTTCCATAGGAGTGGCAATAGGTTTACAATCTTGAAGGCCAAAATATTGCAATAATGTGTCAATATATTCGGTTTGACACAAATCTATTTCCCCATCAACTTGCATAAAGTAGATGTCCAAATAATAATGCAAATGCCCCAAATTTGTCATCTCAAAAGAGGCATGCAAGTCATCCTTAAATTCAGCAATATCCTAAGAGGAAGAGGAAGTGGCAGAAGTAGAGGAAGAGGCAGAAACAACAAGGATAATGTCAAACCTTTTTGGATATGTGGTAAGACTAATCATCTAGCTCATGAGTGTTGGCATAATAATCAAAGTGTAAGCATCTTTAATCAGAATTATAATCAAAGAGGTAGAGGTGGAAGAGCTCATAGAGGAAACTTCAGAGGTAGAGGTAGTAGAGGATTCTTTGAAGGAAATGGTGGAAGAAACTTTCAAGGACAATCCTACAACAATACCTACTACAATTATGCGTCAAGTCAGAAGGAAAATTCAATCCCAATCATGAATGAAACATGTGAAGTCCCAAGTGAAGACCAAAGAGTGTTTTATATTGATTCAGGATGTAGCAATCATTCGAGTGGCAATATTGCTTTAATGATTGATTTGGAGAATAAAGTAGTTAATCATACAATTCAAACAGGTTATAATACAAAGCACAAGGTGAAGTCTATTGGATCACTGAAGGCCAAAGATGGAAGTACTCTTTTGAGTAAGGTTGTGTATGTTCCTACAATTCCAAAGAATTTGATTAGTGTAGGACAAATTGTAGAAAAAGGATATGAGGTGAGGTTCACTAATGATGGAGTTTATGTTGAAGACCCTAGTCAAGGGTATAAGAAAATTGTTACAAGAAACAAAGAAAGAAGGCTTTTCACATTGAAGGTACAAGGTAATGTTGGACATGCCTTGTTCACATATGGAGAGCAAAAGATATCTGAGTTGGATCTTTGGCACAAAAGGCTTAGACACTTCAATGAAAGAGGTATTAAAGAAATGATTAACAATGGATCAATACTTGGATTACCTAATGTTGCAGGTCAACACATGACATATAGATGTGAAGCATGTCAATTAGGTAAGGCTCATAAGCAATCATATAACAAACAAGGTTTCATGTATTCAGAAAGACTTGAATTGGTGCATATAGATGTGTGGGGTCCTTCAAAGGACTTTAGCATAAATGGTTCAAGATATTATGTCATTTATGTTGATGATGCTACCAAGTGGATGACTATTTATGTGATCAAAGATAAGTCATAACTGTTTAGCACATTTAAACACTATCATGTATATGTAGAGAGGGTTACAGGACAAAAGTTGAAGAGATTGAGGTTGGATGGAGGGGGAGAGTATTTCTCAATGAATTCAGTGATTATTTGTGGAATTAAGGTATAAAAAGAGAAGTTACTTGTAGGTATTCTCCTCAACAAAATGGTGTAGCAGAAAGGAGAAATATAACTCTTTTTGAATTTGCAAGGTCAATGTTGAAAGAGAAGAATTTCCCTAACTATTTGTGGGCTGAGGCTCTAAATATAGCTACATACTTGGTTAATAGGTAACCACGTAAAGCTTTGCAGGGTATGACACCATATGAAGCTTGGTGGGGTAAGAGACCTACATTAGATCATTGCAAAGTATTTGGTTGTTTAGCCTATGCTTATGTTCCTTCTCAATTAAGGCATAAATTGGAACCAAAGGCTAGAAAATATGTGTTCATTGGTTATGATGACAAGAAAATGGGATACAGGTTGTGGAGTCCATCTACAAAGCAATTACTTGTGTCAAAGGATGTTAAATTTGATGAGCACAGTACTCATCATACAGGTACAAATAACGCTTATGCATGACTTGAAGAAGTATTGAGTCAAAAGAAGGGTAAATCAAAGGTTTAAATTTGTGATGAAGAAGAGAAGAATTGCCAAGGTTTGATCCAGATTATGGTGAACTAGAAATTTCAAGGAGTGGAGAACTTAGGAGATCATCAAGGAACAAAAAACAACCCATAAGGTATAGCTATGATACTTCATTCTTGACTACTAAAGACTATGCTTACATGATAAAAATAGATGAAGATCCTTCTACATATGATGAGGCAAAAGGAGAGGAGAATTGGGAGAAAGCTATGAAGGAAGAGTATGATGCACTCATTGAGAATGAGACTTGGGACTTAGTGCCCAAACTAAATAATCAAAAAGTGATAGGATGCAAATGGGTCCACAAAACAAAGAGGTATACAGATGGAAGTGTGTCTAGGTACAAAGCTAGACTTGTTGTAAAAGGATATGCATAGACACATGGTGTGGATTATGATGAAACCTATAGTCATGTTGCAAATATGACAACCATAAGAACTCTCATAACTATTGCTGCATGCAAAGGTTGGAAATTGTCTCAAGTTGATGTGAAGAATGCATTTTCAAAAGGTTATGTTTCAGATGAAGTTACATGGAACAACCAGATGGTTTTAAAGATCAATTTTATCCAGATCATGTGTGTAACCTCAAAAGAGATTTGTATGGCTTGAAGCAGGCCCCAAGGCCATGGAATTATAGGCTTGTAAAGTTCTTGAAGGAACTTGGTTTCCAAGCATCAAAGGTAGATAATAGCTTGCTAGTCAAAGCAAGTGAAGATGGATTTATCTATGTTTGTATTTATGTTGATGACATAATACTTACAGGTACAGATGAAAAAGGCATACAAATTCTTAAGAAGCATATGGAGAAAGAATTTAAGATCAATGACTTGGGAGATTTGTCATATTTCTTGGGAATGGAGATTCCATATACTCAACATGGAGTTTTAGGGTTTGGTGGGTAGCTTGATTTATGCTACATTAACAAGACCTGATTTATCGTATGCAATTTGAGTTCTATCTCAATTCATGCATTGTCCTAGAAAGGAACATTGGATTCCAGGTCAAAGGGTGCTAAGATATATCAAGGGCACACTTAAAGAAGGTTTGTATTATGGGTTCACTTCACATATAAGAATCAAGATATATAGTGATGCAGATTGGGCAGGTAACTCTGATAATAGAAGATCAACACATGGATATTTGTGTTATGTGGGAGATAAGTTAATTTCATGGTGTTCTAAGAAGCAACATACATTTTCTTTGTCATCTATAGAAGCATATTACAAAGGTATGGCTAAAAACTCTCATGAAGAGTTTTGATATCAATCAGGGTATTCCTATCATTTGTGGAGATAACATGAGTTCTTTGTATTTGGCAGCTAACCCTATGTTTCATGCTAAGACTAAACACATTGAGATTCAATAAAATTTTGTGAGAGAGAAGGTTATTGATAAAGAGATAATGTTATGCATACTCCTACAAAATATCAACTTGTAGATATGTTAACAAAGAGCTTGGATGGACCCAAGTTGCAGAGCTTTAGATATGGGAGGGATAAAGAAGATGTAGGCAATCACAATTGATGATTGAGGGGGAGATATTGGAGCAAGACAATCATCAATTAATGATTACATGAAGCTTAGGAGTGAATGAATGAAGAAAAGATTGAAGCTTGAAGTAGGAAGTGAAGTGGAAGTTCAGAAAGAAACGATCTTTATACACATGTACATTAATCTTGTAAATACTTCACATATACTTTGAAATAGTGTCGAATTCCATACTCATGTGGATAAATATACTTGTATATAGACGTGATACATATGAGAGATGAAGACTAGATAAAAAGTAGATGATTAGATCATAAGTTTAGTGTGTAATATCCATCAGATGAACTTCTTATCAGAATAGAAAAAGTTTTCAAGAAGTTGCACCCTGGATGTGTTCCTTCTCTCTCCTTCTGTGCTTAATCAATTGAGAAATCCTTATGTGTGTGTCTAAGTCTATAGTTAATGCATCTATGACCAAGTTTTGAGAGTCCAATTGTAATCAGGCAGAGAGAATTTTTTGTAGGGACATTTATATGTGTAACAAGTGATGAGTGACTCTTGAAATAAGCACAATCTCGATAGTCAAACATTTGACCGGATCTCAACCTACAGTGTAAAGTTTTGCATAGAAAAGCATTCAAAATTTAAGTTGGAAGGTAAGAAACTTACGTCTAAAAGCATTTGATCAAATGGGTTCTAAATTATGAGAACCATGTCTTTAAAGTTGCATATGTGATTGCTTGCAGAGGAAGCTTGTTTTAGACATAGGTTTACTTATTGAAGTAAATTTGAAGTTTTGCAAGTTGTTTTGAAGAACTTTCACTTGGTCTAGTTGCAAAAACATTAGAAGAGTACTGTGTCAAAGTTTTATAGAAGAATTTATCATTTCATAAGCCAACGAATGAGTTTTGTGAAGCAGATTTTTCTAAGTAGGACTATTGGTTCACAAAAGTGATTGATTGTTCATAATTTGAAAAGTTTTCCAAAATTGAAGAAGTTTTTGAGTTATACTTGATATAGAGGTGTTCTAAATTCAAGTATAGCTTGTCTTTTGGAGATTAATCATCTCCATCATATTTGAGGGAGTCAAGGGCAAGTATCCAAGGTTTCTATAGGTGAGAAGTCATCACAAGTTAGTGGTCACGGTCTAGGCATAGGGAGTTCGAGGATATTTGGAGTGCTTATGCTACACACATATGGACTCATTAGGCCCGAAAGGGATTCCCATAGTATGGCCAAGGCAAGGACTACTATCTCTTGATGGAAATGCTAGATAGGAAGCGGATACACAACTATTTGAGCATATAGTATTTCATACACCCATCATACACTACTCTCATTAGTTGGAATCATAGGTTTTGATTCCTAGGTTTATAACTCCTTCTATATACAATGATTTTTAGAAGGGGGAGAGAGTGTTCTATTCTAATGATACACATGCCTAGAGGAACAAGAAGTTCCTCGCTCTGGGGATATCCAAGGCCAAAGGCTAGAGAGTTCAAACAAGGTGCCTAGTCATGATGGCCAGATGAGTAGAGGGACCTTATAGAGAACTCTAGATCATGACTCTGCAAGAGCTATAAACATACTGGGAGGTGAGTCATATGTATGTTTTCATTGATGATTTTTCCAGGCATGCATGGGTATATCCATTGAAGGCAAAGTCCGAAGTGTTCATGTGCTTCAAACAGTTTTTGGTTTTGGCTAAAAATCTGTCAGCATGTAAAATGGGCACCCTCCGTTCTGACCGGGGGGGAATATATGTCTTCTAATTTTAATGCATTTGTGGCTGAACGTGGGATAAAACACCAGTGTACAGTGCCGTATACACCTCAACAGAATGGAGTTGCTGAACGAAAGAACAGGTCTCTCATGGAGATGGCGAGGTGTATGGTCAAGAGTCAGGCTTTACCTCATAGTTTCTAGCTTGAGGCTGTCATGTGTGTAGCATATGTATTGAACAGGTGTCCCACTAAAGCGCTGCAATCTATCACTCCATATGAGGCTTGGTATGATCGCAAGCCATCCGTTGCTCATCTACGTGTTTTTGGTTGTTTGGCTATGCACTAGTGCCTGAACAACATCGCAGAAAATTGGATGATAAGGCAGTAAAATGTATTTTAGTTGGGTACAGTTCTGAAAGTAAAGGCTATCGTCTGTATCATCCACATACTAAATGCATTCTGGTTAGCCGTGATGTTGTCTTTGTGGAAGATGCTATTCAGCAATTGCTTTCATGTACTAAGGAGACATATGTTAGCTCCAAAGACATGTATGATACTTTGATGCCTCTTTTTACAGGTGGACAATCTAGTGATGGTCCTAATGAGGCAACTTCTCAGCCTTTGCAGGTTTCATATGATGATGCAGATCATTCCATTTCTGATGCAAATTTACATGATGCACTTGTTGATGAGAGAGCTGATATTGAGCAGGCAAAGCTATGCCAAAATGGCTGGTGCAGACTTTGCGTGACAGCAAATTAGATGCACCTTTGTCATATCGTACTCGTCTAGGCTCTCATAGTGCCTCCTTTGCATCAGATTGCTATGCTATGGCTGCGTCTAGTCTCTGTGATGAGAATGAGCCTGTTTCTTTTGATGAAGCACAGAATTCAGAAAATTGGATGGCTGCTATGCAAACTGAATATGATGCTATAATGAAGAATGGTACATGGTCTTTATGTGACTTGCCTCTTGGCAAGAAGGCCATTGGCACTAAGTGGGTATACAAGCTGAAGCGTAAACCTGATGGTATAGTTGACATAAGGCTAGGCTTGTTGCAAATGGTTATGCGCAGGAAAGAGGCATTGATTTTGATGAGACCTTTGCACCTACATGTCGTATGACTACTATTCGGAGCATTTGTGCACTTGTAGCCCATCATGGTTGGAATGTACATTAGTTGGACATTAAAACAACATTTCTGAATGGTGACTTGCATGAAGAAGTGTATGTTTTTCAGCCCCGTGGCTTTGTGCAGAAAGGGCATGAAAACCAGGTGTGCAGGTTAAAGAAGGCATTATATGGTTTAAAGCAAGCACCACGTGCTTGGTATGAGAAGATACATGCCTATCTGGTTGCACATGGTTTTGAGAACAGTCCAACTAAAAGCACCTTATATGTTAAGCATGCTAATGATGTGCTTCTGATCATTGTTGTCTATGTTGATGACATGCTGCTCACTGGTCCTATTGAGAAGCATATTGCTGATTTCAAGGCTGATTTGCATGCCTCATTTGAGATGTCTGACTTGGGGCATTTGCATCACTATTTGGGCATTCAATTTATGCAAGTTGATGGTGGAATGGCTTTGTGTCAAACGAAATATATTGATACATTATTGCAGCGTTTTGGCCTTGACGACTGTAAGCCTATTGCCACTCCTATGGAGATAGGTTTACGATTGAGTCTTCATGATGCTGGAGATGCATTTGATGCTGTTCTCTATCAGCAGGCTGTTGGATGCTTGATTTACTTATGCATTACTCGGCCGGATATTCAGTTTGTTGTCTCACAGATGAGCAGGTTTATGCATTGCCCAGAAGTCACGCATTGGAAGGCGGTTAAGCGCATCTTTCGCTACTTGAGTGGTACTCGGCTACTTGGGTTGTTTTATCCCAAGCGGGGATCACTACCGCTAGATTTGCATGCTTTTTCTGACTCAGATTGGGCTGGTTGCTATGGCACTCGTGTGTCCACCAGTGGTTTTTGCTTCATGCTTGGTAGCTCATGTATATCTTGGTTGAGCAAGAAGCAGCCTAATGTGGCCACTTCCAGTTGTGAGGCTGAGTATAGGGCAGCTTTCACAGCGACTGCTGAGTGTGTGTGGCTCAGACACCTTATGGCTGATTTGGGTGTTGGCCAGGCTTCTGCCACCACCATCTTCACTGACAGTCAGAGCGCATTGGCAGTTGCGAGGAACCCTGTGTTCCATGCTCGCACTAAGCACATTGAGGTGCATTATCACTATGTCAGGGAGAGGTTCTCTGCTGAGGAGATCATCTTGGCATATGTGCCCACGCAGGAGAACATTGCAGACCTTTCATGAAGGCTCTGCCTAGGGAGAAGTTTGAAGCTTTCCGTAAAGCATTGGGCTTACTTCCTTTTGTGGAGTGATTTCCACATAGCTTGGCACTTCCTTATACATGAGTGCCAGCTCCTTGTTCATCGCATCACTCCCAGGGGGGATTTGTTGATATATTTAGGTAGTGATGTGTGTGAACACACTAGGACCGCAGGGGCACTTTTTTCCCTCTTTAGGAGGTTTTTTTCCCCCGGCTTGTATATACGCCTATTGCCCTAATGGGCTACTTATCTTTGTACATTCTCTAGTAATACATTTAGTATTGTGTGTTTGTGCTCCAAGCTTCTTCTTCTTCCTTGTGTTGTTCGCGTGCTTCCGCAGACGTCAATCTCCAACAATTTCCTCAATTTGATCTTTGTCTTCTCTCTTGTGCACTGAACTGCAAATCTGAGCTTCCTTTTCTACTTCTAGCTTTTCGTCATTAAATTTGAAATAGGTTTGCTGAGATGGTTTTGCCCATATTGCTTTAAACCCTATGTCCACCAATCCACTATTGAGCTCTTTTCTTGCTTCAACCTCTTCTTCCATCATTACTGCTTTACCTTTTAGCATCCTTTTTTCTTCTCCAAGACTAACCTGTTTTGGTGCTTCTTCTTGGACCTGTATTCCTTGTGACTTCTGACTCAAATCTTCTGATGTTTTACTTTTTTCAGAGGCTTGTACTGTCACAATTGGTGTGCTAGGTACTGAGAAATTTAAACTTTTCAAAAGAAAGTTCTCAATGTCACTATCTGAATCTGAAGAGAACTGTGAGGAACCAGCCATCCCACTAGCTATCCCTGATTTGTCCATTCTTTGCTCTTCTAATACAATGGATTCCTCCTGCTTTTTTCTTCTATTGACAATTTTTCTGTCTCCTTCCTTTGTGCTAGTTCAACTGCTTTTCCCTTATTCTTCTTGGTCAGCTTCCTTTTCTGCACTGGTTTTTTCTGAACCTTCTTCTTTACTACTACTGTAGTTCTGGTTTTCAGGAGGACCTTGTAACTCCTTGAAATAAGCCAACAATTCTACTTCCTTTTTAACAAAAACCTCTTCAGATTCTGCAGCCATCATCTGATCATGCAATTCTTCATAGTGTTCCACTTCTTCTTGTATCCAGTCAGTTGCTTTACATGAATAGTCTTCCAACATTTTTTGATATTGGGCTTCATAGATTGACCTCTTATTGTTTCCTTGAGTCAAATAAGTATTCAATTGTTCCTTACTTGTTTGAGGTGGATGAGGTTCCTTTGAAGACTATAGTTCCTTTTGAGCAGCTTCATGCTCTTCCTTTGTGGCTTCCTCCTGTTCCAATTCTACCTTTCTAGGATCTAATCTTCTCTTCTTTACTCGAACAACTTTTTTTCCTCTCTACTCCCCTCATGCTTGTTTGGGATTCTGTCTCTCTTACAGACCTCATTTTAGAAGGACTTTTAATCCCTGACATCAAACTTCTGAAGTATTGAGCTTCTAGAGCTAGCTTTAATTGATCCTCCATTCCTAAAATATGATATATAATCCTTGTTAAGAATTCTCCTCCATTCATGAACTTCCTTTGCTCCCAATGTTTGGCTGCTTCCTTCAATTGATCATGGTTGTATGGAGTTACATCCATTACTCCAAATGGCTTGGTTCTGTCCTTATTATTGAACATGATCAATGTCACTGGTTTGTGTGGCATGGTATATCTAGGTAGTTTTGGAAAACAAAAGTATTGAAGGAACATTTTGATAGCATATTCTTCATTCTCTTTCCCTTTGAAATCAGCAAATTTAGAATACCCTGCATAGGTTGCTTTATTCTTCTTGACAAAGCTATTATCCAACTTGGTTCCCATTGAATAGAACTGAAGGGCTGCCCTGATATGCTCTGCCTTTATAGTAATATTCACTTCTTTGTTTTCCTTATCCTTGAGTGAACACCTGAAATATGCATCATTGCCCTTTCCAACTTCCAGCAGACTGTTCATAACCTAGGATACGCTCTCAAAATCAATAAAGAATAAAGGTTCATCCAACAGTCTATGTAATCCCACTGCTTTCCATCTTTTATAATTAACGACAATTTTTTGAAATTTGTAAAATTCATGGCACAGCATGGTATACTTGTGACCTCCAACCCCTACTGTAAAAATGTGCTGACCAATGATACTAAGGGTTTCCTTTAGTTCCTTAGCTATCTTCTCTGCTTCTGGAATTTCCTGTTCCTCATCAGACTCGAGCTCCACCTGTTCCACTGTTGCTTCACTGTCTAAGAACCAATGTCCTCTAGACAAAGTTACTGAGTCTGCTTTGAAATCATGAATTGGCAGTTCCTTTGGATTCACCATTCTGGAGAAATATACATTACAAAAAAAGAAAACTCCACCCACATGAGTCACAAGAAAAATGAATGAAATCACATTTATCTTGAGATGTAATGGAAAAGAATGAAAATAAAATCTCAGATGAATGCTGACTTCCTTATTTGTCTCATAGATAAAACTCAATTGAAGTGATCATCACATGTGTAGCAAGATTTCTAGTGCTCTCTTCCCTTTTAACAGCTCTTTTTTATATATTTTTTAACAATAAAAGAAAAAATGAAAAAAGAAAAAAAAAGAATGAAAAATAGAAACCTGCTAAATTACAACCTATATCTTGCTTGTGCTATTTAACTTATATAAACAAAAGAATTGATAATTCTTCTCTCTCTCTTTTTTTTTCTTCCTCTTTTCTTTTTGTTTTCTTTTTTTTCCTATTCTCTTTTTTTTTTAATAATAATTTCCTCTACTTCTCTCTCTTCCCCTCCTATTTCTTTTCTTAGAAAGAGGATGAGGTAGAGTAAATGGAAATAAATTCCAAGATGTCATAATTTCCTTCTGGTAAAGTTCTGAATTCTTTATCAAGAATCCCATGCGTGTATTAGATGACCATTTTGCCTTTTCCTTCATTTGTAACTCTTCATGCTTTTGAGCTATTTTAGTATCTTCATCCTTATTTTCTTTCCATTGAATCAGATCTGGTTTTTTTACCCAATAATACTTGATTCCTGTGGACTTTGTTCTAGGAATAAAACAATCTTCTTTTGATAAACTGTACTTGGAAGTTTTTGGCTTCCATATCCATTTACTTCTGGAAAATTGTTTTGATGAGCAGTGCTTATATGTACTTTGTTTCCACATTCTTTCTATCTTGATGCTTAGATGCTTCTGATTATTCCACACTTTCCATCTTACTTCTCTCTTTTCAACATCTTTGGTTTCTTCAATTTCCTCCTTTTCTTGACTGGAGTAGATCTGAAAAAAAGCAGTTTTGTTTGTAATTCCTTTGTAGCTTCTAGTGAAAAAGTAAATCCCTCCAAGTCTGAGTCATGGATATCCTGTTGATCTTCCTGTTCTCAACACTCAACAAAAACATTAAAAACCTTTTGTCATTTATTGTCAACTTAAGCTTCATATTTTCAAAATCCAAAATTACTTTACCTTGCCTGAGCCATGGTTGTCCCAAAATCAATTTCTCAGTCATCATATGATCAGGCCATTCTTCACAATCTATTTTCATCTATTCTTAATTGAATTTAACTTCAATAGATGGTGAAGACAAGCTTTGTATTATCTGTCCTTCTAAGGTTTTGATAAATGTTTTACTTTCAGTACTTCTTAAGTTAAACTTATCCAACAAAACTGAACTGATCAAATTTACTTGTGCACCTGAATCTATCAAAACCTTGATTTTTTCATCATGAAAATTCATTGTTATTGCAGGCAAATGCTCTCTCACTCTCAAAGGTGTTTCACACAAAAGGAATTCTCTAAGCTCCTTAATCTTCCTTATTCTTTCCTTTGCCTCTTGTTGAGCCTCATACCTAATTTTTTCCTCTTCTTTTTTCTTTTTTTGAGCTTGATGTATTCTTCTCCATTCAGAAACAGTTAATGGTAGATCATACCTTTTTACCCTACATCCACTTATGAAATTTGGCATGATTTCTCCATCTATATTTGCTAATTGGATAGCTCCACTATTACTGATTTGGTTGATAATATAAGGCCCATGTCCTTTTTTCTAAAATTTTTTCTGATGTTCTTTTACTGTGTATGCCAAAACTAGATCTCCTTCTTGTAAGTCCTTTTCTTTAATATGAACGTCATGATAAGCTTTTTGCCTTCTCTTGTCTACATATATGCTCATGGTTGCTTGAAGTCTAGAAGCTCCTAGTTTTTCCAATTCCACCACTCTCTCAGACAATTCATGTCCAGTCCACTTGTATTGACTACCCACTTTTAGTGTTGGAATAAGGAATTCTAAAGGGAGAACTGCATTTTGTCCATATATCAAATTAAATGGTGTGGCTCCAAGTGCAGTTTTGTATGCCACTCTATAAGCCCATAAGACATGATTAAGTTGAAAATACCAATCATTCCTATTTGTATTTACCAATTTTGACAAAACAGTGCACAGTAGCTTATTAGTGCTTTCTGCCAATCCATTGGCTTGTGGGTGATATGGGGTTGACTTTCTATGACTGATCATGAAATATTCAGTTATGTTTTCTATTATTTGGTTCAAAAAATGAGTCCCCCTATCACTTACCAATTCAATTGGTAATCCAAATCTGGTGATAATATTTTCATAAAGAAATCTTGCAGTGGTCTGAGCATCATTCCTTTTTGTAGCCCTAGCCTCTGCCCATTTAATTAGGTAACTGTGGCTACTAGTATATATTCAGCATTGGATTGTTTTGCTGGAGGATGTATGGGTCCAATGAAATCCAACCCCCATTTACTAAATGCTCTTGCTGAAATCAGTGGTACTAATGGCATATTGTCTCTTTTATTTGGTTGACTCACTCTTTGACAAATGTCACATCTTTTTACATATGTTCTTGCATCAGGAAATAGAGTTGGCCACCAAAAACCAGAATATAATATGAGTTTAGCAGTCCTTTCACTTGAAAAATGTCCTCCTGACACTCAAGAATGTGCTATCTCTAATATTTCCATATATTTATTTTCAGGAACACAAATTCTTAAATATCCATCCATCCCTTTCTTGTACAATTGATCTCCTATCAGTTGATACTCCTCGGCAATCATTTGTGAATTCCTTGAGTCTGTACTATCTCTTACTGACTTTCCTTTCTTGTTTCTTTTCAACTCCTCAATTATGTTTGCACTCCAATCTGGATTTTTCTGAAACCAATATAAAGTTATAATTTCTGAATTTTGCAAGGATTGACATTCCCAGAAGTTGGAAATATACTTTTTTACATCTTGAATCTTTTCAAAACAATGTACTCCCATCCTATTGAGATTGTTTAGGGTGACTATCATGGAAGCATGAATACAGGGATTCCAACAATGAGCTCTTCTTAAATACTCCTGCTGCTCCTCTTCTGGGGTACAATATTCCAAAATGCCTATTTGATTGAGATGATACAAATGTCCAGCTAGCCGCATGAAATTCCTACTTTGTAATACCAGATGTGTGTTGTTTTCAAATGTTCTGCATGGTCCCATGGTTATCAAAGGTACTAAAGTCATGGCCAATTCAGGAATACTTTCTATTTTGAACAGATATGCATTTCGCAAGTCATCATCTAAAGGTGAACTTGGCTCTTTGGTTTGGATCCTGGACAAATGGTCTGCTCTCAAATGAGTTTTTCCTTGTCTGACCACTACCTCAAACTCAAATTCCATCAGTAGGAGAAACCATCTGACTATCCTACCAGTGTGACATGGCTTGTTTACCAAGTAGAGTAAAGCTTGGTGATCCACAAAGAATTTAAACTTTTTGGCTAAAAGATAATTTCTATATTTTTTCACAGCAAATATCATTTCCAACCCTTCCCTCTCAGTGGTTGTGTAATTTTTTTTTGCTGAATTCAATTGCCTACTAGCATAAGCAATTGGAAAATCTAATTTGCTTCCTTCTATTGGTTGTGCTAACACACATCCCAAAGCATAATTTGAAGCATCCACATGGACATGAAAAATTTTATCCCACTGTGGGGTTTTAAGAATTGGTGTTGTTACCAAACAAGTTTTTAAAGTTTCAAAAGCTTGGTCACACTCTTTGGTCCACTCAAATTTTGTGATCAAAGCATACAAGGGTTTTGCAATGTCTGCAAACTTGTGTACAAATTTTCTATAATACCCGCAATTTCCCATGAAAGTTTGAAGTTCCTTCACATTTGTTGGTCTTGGAAGTTCTACTATGGCCTTAATTTTTCTTTCATCAGTTGAAATTCCATTTCTGGAAACTATGTGACCCAACATTCTCCCTTGCCTCACAAAGAACACACATTTCTCTGGATTTAGACATACTCTGTATGTTCTACATTTTTTGAATATATTTTCCAGATCCTTCAAATGATCTTGTCTTTTTAATGAAAAAGTGCAAAAATCATCCACATAAATTTCCATTATACTTCTAAGGAATTCTTTGAATATGTGACACATTAGTCTTTGAAAAGTTGTTGGGGCATTAGTTAGACCAAAGGGCATAACCCTAAAAGCATAGATTCCCCATTCTGTGGAAAAGGCAGTTTTATGTTGGTCTTCCAAAGCTACGGGTACTTGATTATATCCTGAAAAACCATCCAAAAAACTATAGACCTCTTTACCTGCAACTCTTTCTAAGAGATGGTCTGTTATGGGTAATGGATAGCTATCCCTCATAGTTGCAGCATTCACTTTTTTCAAGTTAATGCATACCCTGAGTTTCCCATTCTTTTTAGGTACCACAACTATAAGACATATCCACTCTGTGTACTCAATCTCATAGATGAAATTGGCAGCCAACAACTTGTCATTTTCTTCCTTTATCTTAGCAGAGTATTTATCATTAAATGTATAGTGTCTTTGTTTGCTAGGTTTTGCATCAGGAGTAATAGGAATCTTATGTTCACAAATGTTAGGATAAATTCCTTTCAAATCTTTGTAACTGTAAGCAAACACATCTCTATATGTTTTTGCCGAATTTCATGTCTCTCTTCCCCTTCTTCTTGAGTGATCATCACCTTCTTAGTTTGTTCCTCATTGTCATATGCCTCCCCCTTTTTGTTTTCTCTTTTTGGTTTCATTTTTAGAAGTAGTCCCTCTTCTACTTCATAAGTCTTGAAATTTGAAGGTACATCAAACTGTTGATCTTTGTTTGTTATTCTTTTATTTTTTTCAACTTCTTAATCTTTTTCTATTTCCTTGTGTTTGTTTTTTCTATATTTTCTTGAGATTTTGTCTTTTATAGCATCTGTAGCTTCTACTTCTTCCAGATATTGTGTTTTCCCATTTTTTAATATTATTCCTTCCTCCTGGTCTTCCTCTGTTTTTGACACCTTTATCATTTGTATTCCTATGTGGAAGATATCATATCCTTCTTCATTTTGGAATTTTACCCCCACATACTCATCATTAGCTAGATCCATGGTGGTCAAAATCTGATTCCAACCATAAGGCTCAAATTCTTCATCTTTAAATTCTTGTGGTATGTAGCTTTCATCTTGTGATTTCCTTTCTCCTTGACAATCTCCTTTTCTTAACATCCTTTTTTTGTCTGTGTGTTTCCTTATCATATTACATTTCCAAATTGATGATTCTGTCTCATTCTGATCTTCACTCCCTGATTCTTCACTTAATTCCTGATTTTGATGTAGTTTGAACCATTCTTGAGGGGACATATCACAATATTGACCATTTCTTAAATTTACCCTAGTTATCCTTCCCTTGTTTTGAAGATATAGGCAATCATTACCCCAATCCTGCACAATTTGCATTTGTCTCATAAATGGTCTTCCTAGGATAATTTCATATGAAGTGGATTGTGGGAATTCAACTATGGCAAAAGTATGCTCTATCTCTATTCCAAATATTTCCACAATCACCTTTTCCCATATTCCTAGGGGTTTTTCTATGTGTCCATCTGCAAGTTGTAGTCTCATTTTAGTGGGTATTAACTCATTTTTTCCCCATTTTTCCCAAGTTTGTTTAGTCATGATAGCCACTCCCGATCCACTGTCTAATATAGCCTTGGCATGATTTTCACCAAATTGTATTCTCAGAGTTGAGTTTCCTTCTTCTCCTTCACAATATCCTCCTATTTTATCAATAGGTATGTACAACAACTCTTCCAATTCTTGTTGCTGTGGATCTAGGTTCTTTGGCTTTGTTTCCCATTTTTTCATATTGTGTTGTAAGTGAGGATTTTGTTCTACTATTTCCTCCATTGTGGTGTGGTATAAAATTGTACAGTGTTTGTTTATATTGATTTGGAAGGTTATTTGTGAATTATCTTCCTGATCAATAGTGTTCTTGGTTTCTGTTGCACTTGCTCCTTCAACTATTGTTTGATAATTTTCTGGTTCCCCCATTTTGAGTTGTGCTTCTTGTATGATTTGTTTGCATCTTTGCATCCTTTCATTCTCTAAATCTGGCATAGGATATGCCATCACATGGTCTGTAGGATTTGGTCCATCTTGAATTCTTCCTTTGTATGCTCTTATCAGAGTCTCCAGACTTTGTGAAATTTTTATCTCTTCCTGAGTTTGTGTGTTTTGTGGTTGGCTATTGTTTGACTGTTCCATAGTCTCTTCTTCCAAATTTTTACCCATTCTCATTTTTCTTTCCCATCTTCCTTTTTGTCTGTTTTTCTTTTCTTTTGGAAATGGAATTTTCTTATGATCTTGTGTATGTGTCTCCTTTTTTATTTCTTGTTGTTTAGCTTGTGCTCTTGTTATAGCATTTACAGCCATTTGACCATGGTCACTCAATTCTTCTTGCTCCATTATGTTTACTGTTTTTAATGGTATGTTACTAGATGTGTTCTGTTGTTTTTGAGGGTGTCTTGGACAATCCTTTATTAAGTGTTCCCTGCCACAATCCTTGCAATAGGCTCCTTCTATTCTTAGTGTAGGAGGTTGTGGGCAGTCTCTAATGAAATGTTCCCCCCCACATCTATAATAAGTTATCTTTTGACTCCCTTTGAATTGAGGTTTCTGATTGGACATGTAATTATTAGTTATGTACATAAATGTGGCTGTGTCCATTTCAATTCTCCCATTTCCCAAATCCAGGGCTTGCAGTTTTGGTTCTCTCTGTTCATATCCTTCCCATTCTTCATGATATCCTTCATTCCAATGATAATCCTCTTTGTAAGATGATCTAAGTCTTGAGCTTTCTTCCTCTGTTGGTGTGTATTTCACTGGTACTATATTTGTTGGTAATGGTGGTTGTTGTCCAAGTACAGGCCTTGGTTGCTCAACAAATCCAGATTCTCTTTGTAAATTGTGTTGATTCACCTATTCTCTTTCTTTAATGGGTTGTTTATTGTAAAAGCACTCTTCTCTAGTATGATTTGTCCATTTTCTTTCTAATGTACAATATTTGAGTGTTTTTCTATCTTGCAAATGTTGTGGTTTCTGATAAGGACATTGTTGAACCAAATGATTTTCTCCACAGTTATAGCATTTCTTATTTGTTGCTATCCTGGTGTTTATCAAATTTGTCTTGGTGCTAACTTCTAGGGCTTTAGGAATGGCTTGTGCTAATTCTTCTGCTGGTGGGATTTTATCTTCATTTGTTCTAGGTTGATCAAATGCTAATAGATCTTGTCCTCTGTTATCCTCCAAATCTATTGCCTCTTTCACACATGCTCCTAGGTCAGGACATCTCCTATAATACACCAAGGTTCTTAATTGTGCACTTCTCAGTCCTTCTATGAATAGAGATACTTGTCTTGCCAGGTACCTCCTCTCTGGGACATCTATCAATGTATTGCTTGAATCTCCTAGCTGCCTCTCTGACTGTTTCATCTTTTTGCTGTTTAAAGCTATGTATCAAGGTAGCTATACTATGTTTTATTCCAGTTTTTGAGAATTCCCCTATGAAGGCTTCAAGGAAAGATTCAATATCTGGATACATTTCCTTTCTCAAGGGAATGAACCAAGATAGTGCAGGTCCAGTTAGGGTTAGACCAAATGCTTCAAATTGTACTTTGTAATCCGCTACTTCTTCTGCCCTAATTAATTGTCTGAATTTTGCAACATGGCATGAGGATCAGAATATCCTTCATATTGATTCTTCATGCATTTAGCTACTTGATAGGGCCTAAGCATTCTTCCATGATTTTGCCACTGATGTCTCCTTCTGAATGGAAAATCATTCATTCCTTCTACTTCTCTTTCAAAAGGATTTGGGGAAGTGTGTACTCTCCTACCTTGTTGTTGTTCAATATTAATATGAGTTTCATTTTGTCTTGGCAAGTCTGGTTGCCCTAGGTTTTTTTTCCCAAGGTCTCTTGTCTGCGCAATGTCCTAAATCATTAGAGTTTTCTGGATCTGTGAGAATATGTATACACATCCCTGTCTATCCTCATATCTGCCATCCTTAAATTGTGCTACTGGTGTTATATTCAAGGGGACTTCTAAGTTTCTCAACCTAATGAGAAATTTATGCATTCCATCTTGATACACATAGGTTCCAAACCTATTTGTATACATATATTTGAGAATATTTCTATGATCACTAGTTTCAGAGGGTTCATTGGTTTCATTTAGGTTTTCCATGTTATTTTCCTACCCTAAATCTTTTTC
The DNA here is from genome assembly GCA_020310875.1 of Ceratopteris richardii. Lineage (NCBI taxonomy): Eukaryota > Viridiplantae > Streptophyta > Polypodiopsida > Polypodiales > Pteridaceae > Ceratopteris > Ceratopteris richardii. Next base: position 120,915 of record MU260158.1, on the reverse strand, counting down.
TTGTAAATCTCCGATTACTGGCTCTATCTCCTTCCTTTTTAACCCTCGTTTATCAGGTGTGAACAATTTATTACCAGATCTCAAAATCATCCAACTAATTCACGATTCTGTGAAGAGAATCGTGTTTTCCACGATGCTGTGAATGGAATCGTGTTTTTTATGATCTTGAGAGAATTCTAGATTTTCTCACGATTCTGTGAAAAAGATTTGTCTTTTTCACGATTGTGAAATTAGAATCGTCTTTCTCACAATTCTATGGATAAAATCGTGTTTTTCATGATTCTGTGGAAAGAATCGTGTTTTCCACGATTATGTGGATAGAATCGTGTTTTTCAGATTCTGTGGATAGAATCATGTTTTTCACGATTCTGTGGATGAAATCGTGTTTTTCACGATTCTGTGGATGAAATCGTGTTTTCACGATTCTGTGGAAAGAATCGTGTTTTCCACGATTCTGTGAATAGAATTGTGTTTTTCACGATTCTGTGGATGAAATCGTGTTTTTCACGATTTTGTGGAAAGAATCGTGTTTTTCACGATTCTGTGGAAAGAATCGTGTTTTTCACGATTTTGTGAATACAATCGTGAATTCCACGATCCTGTGAAGGAAGTCGTGATTTTCACGATTTTGTGAATACAATCGTGATTTCCACGATTTTGTGGAAACAATCGTGATTTCCACAATCTTGTGAAGGAAGTCGTGATCTTTCACGACCCTGTGAAGACAATCATGATTTCCACGATCCTGTGAAGGAAGTCGTGATTTTCACGATTTTGTGAATACAATCGTGATTTCCACGATTTTGTGGAAACAATCGCGATTTCCACAATCCTGTGAAGAAAGTCGTGATTTTTCAAGATCCTGTGAAGACAATTTCAGGCTTTTATAGTCTTCAGACAAATCGCGATTGTGTGTCTTTTTTACAGAATTTTAACTTTTCACTGTATGATTCTTGTCCCTTAGTAATTTTGTGGTTTTAATTCACAAATCTTATTCTTCCCAACAAAATTTGCTCTCTTTATGCTACTGATGAAAATCGCGATTCTATCCCAATTCTCCAATCTACTCATTTGATGCTCAATTCTTACTGAAATTTTGAAATTTTGATTTCTTTTACTCATGCAACTTATGAAACCTCTTAAAATCACTTACCTCTGAACCCAATAGTGCAACTAAGTAAAATTCTTCATCTTACTGGAAATCGCGATCCTCTGAAGAGAATCGTGTTTTTCTCTAAACTTCCAGCTTTTGCAGTTTTTGACTTTTCTTTCCACCTGGTCTTCTTCAATGTTCTTCACCAACTCCAAATCACTTGTCACCTGCAATTATGCACCATCAAACCCATTCAAAGAGATTTTTGAAAAAATTTAAATAGCAACTTTTACTCTAAACACATTTTTTTTATTTTCTTTCAATTTCCAGATTTTTCTTCCACTTTTACCTTTCCTCTTTCAAACAACAATCCTCCTGTCCAACTCTCTAAGAAAAAAGAAATTTGTTTGAGTTTTTAATGAATTTTAGATCCTAAGAAAGTAAAAGCATAGTTGACTGGCCTCCACCCAAATGTGTGAGAGATTTGAGAAGCTTCCTTTGTTTGGCACAATATGAGAGGGTACACATTAGGGAGTTTTCTCAAATTGCAAATCCTCTTACAGAATTGACAAAGAAAAATAGAGAGTTCACATGGAACGATGAGTGTCAAAATGCGTTTGATGAATTAAAACAGAAAATTATAAAAAATTGTGTGCTAAAGATACCTGAGTTAGGGAAGCCTTTTATTGTTGCATGTGATGCTATTGGAAGCCAAATCGGATGCGTACTTTCACAAGAAGGGAGGGTAGTGGCTTATGAGTCAAGGAAATTAAGGAAACATGAATTAAATTATACAACACATGATTTAGAAATGCTTGCAGTTGTTCATGCACTTAAACATTGGAGACACTTATTGCTTGGAGTAAAGTTTGAATTGAGAACAGATCATCAGAACCTTAAATACATATTTACTCAATCTTTACTTAATAATAGACAAAAACAATGGATCCAATTGCTAAGTGAATATGATTTTGATATTAAATACTTAGCAGGAAAAGAAGGTGGCCGATGCTTTGAGTCGTAAATCGTTATGCAGTTCAATTTCTATTTTATCCTCTGATTTTGATATGGGAAAATAATTAAAAGAGGATTTATTTTATGCAGCAATCTTAAAATTTTTGGGTATGAATCCAAGTTCTATGTTTCAGGGAAAATTTCATTTGAGAAATAATGATTTGTATTGTAATTCTGGTTTATGTATTTCTTCAGAATCCGTTTTGAAAGGAAAGATCCTGCATGACTGTCATGATGCACCTTTCTCTGCGCAACCTGGTTTTTCTAGAACTTATGCAAAAGTAAAAGCTTCGTATTACTGGCCACGTATGAAATATGATATTAAGAGGTATGTGGAAGAATGTCTAAAATGTCAACAGGTTAAGGCCGAATTTAAAAGGAGTCCTGCCATGTTACAACCACTAGATGTGCTTGATCAAAAATGGGAATCCATCTCTATGGATTTCATAACAAAGTTGCATGGGACCAGAACTGGGCATGATACCATCTTTGTTGTTGTGGACCGTCTTACAAAGATGGCACATTTTCTTCCCATGAGGAAAACTGATACAGCTTTGCATGTTGCTAAACTTTTCATAAAAGAAATCTTTAGGTTACATGGTATACCCAAAAGTATAATTTCTTATAGGGATGCAAGGTTCACATCTAATTTTTGGAAAGCAACATTTCAATCCAGAGGAACAGAATTACGCATGAGTACTGCATTTCATCCTCAAACCGATGGTGAGACCGAGAGGGTGAACAGGGTGCTTGAGGATATGTTACGCATGTATGTGAATGACAAGCAAAAGAATTGGACTGAATATTTGGCTTTGGTTGAGTATGCATATAATAGTGCATGGCATTCCTCTATTAAAATGACACCTTTTGAAGCAATGTATGGTTATAATTGCTTGCTACCGCATTCACTTTTTAATTCACAGAATCAAGTTGAAATATCCAAAGAGATGCTTGAAGACATGGATTTGGAGCTAAATAAGTAAGGAAAAACATGAAAGATGCATAGAAACGTCAAAAATTATATCATGATCTCAAAAAGAGACCCTTGGAATTTAGAACAAATGATCTGGTTTTTTTGAAAGTGAGTCCTTCTAAATCAAATCTGGTTTTAGGCAAAGATCGTTGATTGTCTCCTCGTTATGTTGGTCCTTTCAAAATCTTAAAGAAAGTTGGTTCTGTTGCATATTTACTTGACCTACCTAACACTTTGAAAACTCATCTAGTCTTCCATGTTGGATTACTCAAAAAGTATGTTCCTAGTGCTGATCATGTTTTGCAGGACAAATCTAAGTTGAAGGAAGATGCCACTTTTGAGCTTGAACCAGAAGTTATAATGGGTAGGAGAATTAGACATCTTAGGAATCATGAAATAGTGGAAATTTTAGTAAAGTGGTTTGCATATCCTATTGAAGAGTTGGTTTAGATGAGTTTATGGAACATTATCCTTCTTTCCAACTCTGAGGACAGAGTTCTTAAAACAGGGGGAGAATTGTAAGATGCCACATTGATTTTCCACATGAAAAAAAAAAGATGTGTAGGTAATAATGAAATTTTATGTTTAGGATATTGTGATAATATCTACAAAATTTTGTAGCAATAAGTTTTTCCATTCTCTCTCTAGAAAGTTGTCGCACGAAATTTGTATGTTAATTTCGAGCATGAAGATGAAGGAATCTGAAAAAGTGTTGTATGAGAGAAAGGTAGAGTACTCTTAGTAGGAAAACTTTACCTGCTTGAATTTTTCGTAGTTCCTATGTTTTATGTCTCATTTGGTTCCATGAAGATAGGTTAATGAAGAGATTTTTCATGTTTTTTCATCTCTCTCTAGAATTTTTGAGTGATATCTGGAAGTAGATTTGGACCTGAGACGTCTCTAACACTATTGTATAGATTTAAGAACTAAATATTTTTGTCTCTCACAAGCTCAAGCTGATTCCTCACCATTTTTGAGTTACACGGCTTCGAAAAGTGCCGTTTTCCAACACTTAAAAAAAAAAAGAAGTCTTCATTCATTCATCTTATTCATGTTCGTGGATTTAGAAAACGCACATGGGTATATAGGTTATTTTTGGGTGATTGACATGTGTGTGTGAGTGCGTTGCAGGGATCACCTCTATTTTTGCAGGTACGATTCTTGATGGTGGACATGAAAAGTAGATGCATGGGTGGTTTGGAAGTCTTGCATGAGACATGCGAAAAGACGCTATCTTGGAGCATGCAGATTCTAAAAGTGCGGGTCTAGGAAGGTGTGAGTAGTCGTGCGCTGGCGAAAGGTGGAGATCCAAAAAGACAAAGACTGAGAGATAGAAAGAGAGGATGGTCGTACAATCATTAGGATCGTTTTTCGGCGGCTGGAATTGCGATTGAGATTGAGATTGAGATTGTGATTGTGATTGAGATTGGGATTGAGATTCTGATTGTGATTGAGATTGGGATTGAGATCAGCTCGGGGGTGGTCGGGTGGATGAGGCTTCACATTGAAGCTATCTGATAGATTTTGTAACGCAGATCAGTACTACTTGTAAAACTGTGGTGGAAATCATCTACGAGGAGTCGCAAAACTGTGGTGGAAATCATACATACAGACAAGAACACGTGAAGGACGGATCCTCTGGAAAGAGTTTCGAGAGCAAGCAGAGAATCATTATTATTCTCCACATTATCGGATGGAAAAGAAAATGGAATTCTACTCTTTGAAGCAGTATGAGGATGATAGGTATAACTTGTCTGTTTAAGAATACAAGGAGAAATTTTTGCATTTACATAAGTATGCACTAGAAGTTTCTGGAGATCCCCTAAAAAGCAAGTTTATTGAGGGTTTGCAGGAAGAGCTTCGCTATCAAGTAAAGGGGTCCGGATGTGTACATTTTCTTGATGCGGTTGCAAAAGCAGAGAACTTTTAGAAGATAGAGAAGTTTACCACGAAAAAGGCATCCAAATCAAGAATTATCTCAATAGGACATCGACCCCCAAGACCTATTTCAATAAATCAGAATGGACAGAGATCGACTAACTCTATTAATGGTCAAGGAGGAAAAACTAAGCCGAAGCAAACACATACACTTAAGAAGCAAGAAGTTGTACTAGCAATGTGATTTTGATTTCTTGGAGCGGGCTAAAAGACTGGGACTTTGTATTCGATGTGGAGAACAAGGACATCGCACTTTTGAATGTTCAAACAAGGCCATCAACCGTTCTATGCAAGCGAAGATTGCTCATCTACAAGAAGAAAACATGACAATTGAGGAAGCGGATGATCAAGGTAAGTGTTCTAGCCCTAGACTTCAATGCATGAAAACTTCTTCTCATTCAAGGGCATCGGTGATTAGGATTATGGGGGACATATCCTCACGTAAGGTTAGTTTCTTGATTGATTCCGGTAGTATAAATTGTTTCCTTTCACTTAAGATGGCAGAAGCTTTAGGGTTGCATATTGAGATGCAGACTAAAAGACCTGTACATATGGCTAATGGTAGGATACACTATACTCGAGGTTGTATTGAGAATCTTGATTTTATGTTAGGAGAACATAAGTTTTTGGGTACCTTCCATGTAATTGAAATGAGAGAATGTGATGTAATCATCGGAATGGACTAGTTAGTTCATAACAGTGTCGTGATTGATTGTGAAAGCGGGATCCTTACTTTGAAAATAGAAGGGAAGGAACATCGTCTTGAAGGCAAGTGTAATTCAAGTTTTCCTCCTATTTCTGCAATAAAGTTCATTAGGGGTATTCGAGAGGGTTGTGAGACATATTTGGTTTATGTGCATGACCTTCAGGAGAAGAAGAAAGAAGAGGAAATACCTGAATATGTTAGAAAACTTTTAGATGAGTACGCAGATGTATTTCCTGATGATCTACCAGGCATGCCTCCTCCTAGGAAAATTGACCATCATATACACCTTTATCCAGGAAGTGAGCCTTATTCCACAACACCTTATAGGTTCAATATTGATGAATTGAAAGAGTTGAAGCTCCAACTGGATGACCTATTGAAGAAGGAGTTGATAAGACCTAGTGTTTCACCTTGGGGAGCACCTGTTTTGTTTCAAAAAAAGAAAGATGGTTCATACAGACTTTGTATCGACTATAGGGGATTGAACAAGAAAACCATTAAGAACAAGTATCCATTGCCACACATAGATGAACTATTGAGTCAATTGAGTGGTGCCACATTATTCACTCAAATTGACTTAAGATCAGGATATCATCAAATTAGAGTAAAGTCTGAGGACATACCCAAAACCGCTTTTAGAACACGATATGGTCATTATGAGTTCACGATTTTGCCTTTTGGATTGACAAATGCTCCTGCAACATTTATGTGTTTGATGTATAATGTGTTTCATGAATATCTCGATGAATTTATATTAGTTTTTCTTGATGATATTTTTGTGTATTCTAAGGATGATGATGAACATGCATTACATCTCCGGAAGACTTTACAAAAACTAAGAGAGCATAAACTATATGGTAAGATGAGTAAATGTTTTTTTGCAAAAGGGGAAGTGACTTATTTGGGGATTTTTGTTTCTAAGGAAGGGATTCATATAGATCCAGAGAAAGTTAAAAGCATAGTTGACTGGCCTACACCCAAATGTGTGAGAGATGTGAGAAGCTTCCTTGGTTTGGCACAATATGAGAGGGCACACATTAGGGAGTTTTCTCGAATTGCAAATCCTCTTATAGAACTGACAAAGAAAAATAGAGAGTTCACATGGAACGATGAGTGTCAAAATGGGTTTGACGAATTAAAACAGAAAATGATCAAAAATTGTGTGCTAAAGATACCTGAATTAGGGAAGGCTTTTATTGTTGCATGTGATGCTATAGGAAGCCAAATCGGATGCGTACTTTCACAAGAACGGAGGGTAGTGGCTTATGCGTGAAGGAAATTAAGGAAACATGAATTAAATTATACAACACATGACTTAGAAATGCTTGCAGTTGTTCATGCACTTAAACATTGGAGACACTTATTGCTTGGAGTAAAGTTTGAATTGAGAACAGATCATCAGAGCCTTAAATACATATTTACTCAACCTTTACTTAACAATAGACAAAAACGATGGATCCAATTGCTAAGTGAATATGATTTTGATATTAAATACTTAGCAGGAAAAGAAAACAAGGTGGCTGATGCTTTGAGTCGTAAACCCTTATGCAGTTCAATTTCTATTTTATCCTCTGATTTTGATATTGGAAAAGAATTAAAAGAGGATTTATTTTATGCAGCAATCTTGAAATTTTTGGGTATGAATCCAGGTTCTATGTTTCAGGGAAAATTTCATTTGAGAAATAATGATTTGTATTGTAATTCTCGTTTATGTATTTCTTCAGAATCTATTTTGAAAGGAAAGATCCTGCATGAGTGTCATGATGCACCTTTCTCTGCACACCCTGGTTTTTCTAGAACTTATGCAAAAGTGAGAGCTTTGTATTACTCGCCACATATGAAATATGATATTAAGAGGTATGTGGAAGAATGTCTGAAATCTCAACAGGTTAAGGCCGAATTCAAAAGGAGTCCTCGCATGTTACAACCACTAGATATGCCTGATCGAAATTGGGAATCCATCTCTATGGATTTCATAACAAAGTTGCATGTGACCAGAAGTGGGCATGATACCATCTTTGTTGTTGTGGACTGTCTTACAAAGATGGCACATTTTCTTCCCATGAGGAAAACTGATACAGCTTTGCATGTTGCTAAACTTTTCATAAAAGAAATATTTAGGTTACATGGTATACCCAAAAGTATAATTTCTGATAGGGATGCAAGGTTCACATCTAATTTTTGGAAAGCAACATTTCAATCCATAGGAACAGAATTACGCATGAGTACTGCATTTCATCTTCAAACGGATGGTGAGACCGAGAGGGTTAACAGGGTGCTTGAGGATATGTTACGCATGTATGTGAATGACAAGCAAAACAATTGGACTGAATCTTTGCCTTTGATTGAGTATGCATATAATAGTGCATGGCATTCCTCTATTAAAATGACACCTTTTGAAGCAATGTATGGTTATAATTGCTTGCTACCAAATTCACTTTTTAATTCAAAGAGTAAGGTTGAAATATCCAAAGAGATGCTTGAAAACATGGATTTGGAGCTAAATAAGGTAAGGAAAAACATGAAAGATGCACAGAAACATCAAAAATTATATCATGATCTCAAAAAGAGACCCTTGGAATTTAGAACAAATGATCTAGTTTTTTTGAAAGTGAGACCTTCTAAATCAAATATGGTTTTAGGCAAAGATCGTCGATTGTCTCCTCGTTATGCTGGTCCTTTCAAAATCTTAAAGAAAGTTGGTTCTGTTGCATATTTACTTGACCTACCTAACACTTTGACAATTCATCCAGTCTTCCATGTTGGATTAGTCAAAAAGTATGTTCCTAATGCTGATCATGTTTTGCAGGACAAATCTAAGTTGAAGGAAGATGCCACTTTGGAGCTTGAACCAGAAGTTATAATGGATAGGAGAATTAGACATCTTAGGAATCGTGAAATAGTGAAAATTTTAGTAAAGTGGTTTGCATATCCTATTGAAGATTCAACATGGGTTGGTTTAGATGAGTTTATGGAACATTATCCTTCTTTCCAACTCTGAGGACAGAGTTCTTAAAAGAGGGGGAGAATTGTAAGATGCCACATTGATTTTCCACCCGAAAAAAAAAGATGGGTAGCTAATAATGAAATTTTATGTTTAGGATATTCTGATCATATCTGCAAAATTTTGTAGCAATAAGTTTTTACATTCTCTCTCTAGAAAGTTATCGCATGAAATTTGTATGTTAATTTCGAGCATGAAGATGAAGGAATCTGAAAAAGTGTTGTATGAGAGAAAGGTAGAGTACTCTTAGTAGAAAAACTTTACCTGATTGAATTTTTTATAGTTCCTATGTTTTATGTCTCATTTGGTTCCATGAAGATAGGTTAATGAAGAGATTTTCCATGTGTTTTCATCTCTCTCTAGAATTCTCAACTTTGTAGGCACAAAAGTGATATCTGGAAACAAATTTGGACCTGAGACGTCTCTAACACTATTGTACATATTTAAGAACTGAATATTTTTGTCTCTCACAAGCTCAAGCTGATTCCTCACCGTTTTTGAGTTACAGGGCTTGGAAAAGTGCCGTTTTCCAACACTTAAAAAGAAAAGAGAAGCCTTCATTCATTCATCTTATTCGTGTTCGCGGATTTGAAAATGCACATTGGTATATAGGTTATTTTTAAGTGATTGACGTGTGTGTGTGAGTACGTTGCAGGGATCACCTCTATTTTTGCAAGTACGATTCTTGATGGTGGACATGAAAAGTAGATGCATGAGTGGTCTGAGTACTACTTGTAAATCTGCATAGATAATAATATTCTATCTCTTCTTGTTCTGCGTATACTCTGTTTTCCTTCTTTATATCTTGTGGTGTTGAGGCCTATTATTCTGTGTGGGATTGTGATTCAAGATTAGGGGACTTGTTACAAGTGGTATCAGAGCAGAGTTGGATTCCGGGCCAAGATGCAGGCTTTGAAGAAGAAGATAGAAGAACAAGAGGAGCTTATCCGTAGATTGAATGCAGAATTACATAAAGAAAGATCCAACAAACAAATAGAGGGTACTACAAATGCTTCCATGGACCTGAATAATTAAGGTGGTAATGGTGCGGGCACATCGAACGCACGTAGAGCTAGACCGCAATGTGAACCCGAAGAGAACGATGATGTAGGTAAATCTGCACTTAAGCAAGTGTTTAAAAGAGTGAAATTAAATGAATTTCATGGTGAGAAGAAAACTGGAGAGGATCTTGAAGCATGGATTGAGGAACTTGAAGATTTCTTTGACCTCTGCGTATTTAGTGAGGAATCAAAAGAAAAGGTGGCAAATCGGCATCTACGAGGAGTCGCAAAACAGTGGTGGAAATCATACATACAGACAAGAACACGTGAAGGTCCGATCCTCTGGAAAGAGTTTGGAGAGCAAGCAGAGAATCGTTATTGTTCTGCACATTATCGGATGGAAAAGAAAATGGAATTATACTCTTTCAAGCAGTATGAGGATGATAGGTATAACTTGTCTGTTGAAGAATGCAAGGAGAATTTTTTACGTTTACATAAGTATGCACTAGAAGTTTCTGGAGATGCCCTAAAAAGCAAGTTTATTGAGGGTTTGCAGGAAGAGCTTCACTATCAAGTAAAGGGGTCCGGATGTGTAGATTTTCTTGATGCAGTTGCAAAAGCAGAGAACTTTGAGAAGATGGAGAAGTTTACCACGAAAAAGGCATCCACATCAAGGTTTATCTCAACAGGACATCGACCCCCAAGACGTATTTCAATAAATCAGAATGGACAGAGATCGACTAACTCTATTAATGGTCAAGGAGGAAAAACTAAGACGAAGCAAACAGATACACTTAAGAAGCAAGAAGTTGTGCACTGGCAACGTGATTTTGATTTCTTGGAGCGGGCTAAAAGACTAGGAATTTGTTTTTGATGTGGAGAACAAGGACATGGCACTTTTGAATGTCCAAACAAGGTGATTACGATTATGGGGGACATATCCTCACGTAAGGTTAGTTTCTTGATTGATTCGGGTAGTACAAATTGTTTCCTTTCACTTAAGATGGAAGAAGCTTTAGCGTTGCATATTGAGATGCAGACTAAAAGACCTGTATAGATGGCTAATGGTAGGATACACTATACTCGAGGCTGTATTGAGAATCTTGATCTTATGTTTGGAGAACATAAGTTTCTGGGTACCTTCCATGTAATTGAAATCAGAGAATGTGATGTAATCATCGGAATGGACTAGTTAGTTCATAACAATGTCGTGATTGATTATGAAAGCGGGATCCTTACTTTGAAAATAGAAGGGAAGGAACATCATCTTGAAGGCAAGTGTAATTCAAGTTTTCCTCCTATTTTTGCAATAAAGTTGATTAGGGGTATTCAAGAGAGTTGTGAGACATATTCAAGAGAATCCTCTTACAAAACTGACAAAGAAAAATAGAGAGTTCACATGGAACGATGAGTGTCAAAATGCGTTTGACGAATTAAAATAGAAAATTATCAAAAATTGTGTGCTAAAGATACCTAAGTTAGGGAAGGCTTTTATTGTTGCATGTGATGCTAGTGGAAGCCAAATCGGATGCGTACTTTCACAAGAACGGAGGGTAGTGGCTTATGAGTCAAGGAAATTAAGGAAACATGAATTAAATTATACAACACATGATTTAGAAATGCTTGCAGTTGTTCATGCACGTAAACATTGGAGACACTTATTGCTTGGAGTAAAGTTTGAATTGAGAACAGATCATCAGAGCCTTGAATACATATTTACTCAACCTTTACTTAAAAATAGACAAAAACGATGGATCCAATTGCCAAGTGAATATGATTTTGATATTAAATACTTAGCAGGAAAAGAAAAGATGCAGGTGAATCTGCACTTAAGCAAGTGTTTAAAAGAGCGAAATTAAATGAATTTGATGGTGAGAAGAAAACTGGAGAGGATCTTGAAACATGGATTGAGGAACTTGAGGATTTCTTTGACCTACGCGTATTTAGTGAGGAATCAAAAGCAAAGGTGGCAATTCTGCATCTACGATGAGTCGCAAAACTGTGGTGGAAATCATACATACAGACAAGAACACGTGAAGGTCCGATCCTCTGGAAAGAGTTTTGAGAGCAAGCAAAGAATCGTTATTGTTCTCCACATTATCGGATGGAAAAGAAAATGGAATTCTACTCTTTCAAGCAGTATGAGGATGATAGGTATAACTTGTCTGTTGAAGAATGCAAGGAGAAATTTTTGCGTTTACATAAGTATGCACTAGAAGTTTCTGGAGATGCCCTAAAAAGCAAGTTTATTGAGGGTTTGCCGGAAGAGCTTCGCTATCAAGTAAAGGGGTCCCGATGTGTAGATTTTCGTGATGCGGTTGCAAAAGCAGAGAACTTTGAGAAAATGGAGAAGTTTACCACGAAAAAGGCATCCAAATCAAGGTTTATCTCAATAGGACATCGACCCCCGAGACTTATTTCAATAAATCAGAATGGAGAGAGATCGACTAACTCTATTAATGGTCAAGGAGGAAAGACTAAGCCGAAGAAAATGGATACACTTAAGAAGCAAGAAGTTGTGCACTGGCAACATGATTCTGATTTCTTGGAGCGGGCTAAAAGACTGGGACTTTGTTTTGGATGTGGAGAACAAGGACATCACACTTTTGAATGTCCAAACAAGGCCATCAACCGTTCTATGCAAGCAAAGATAGCTCATATACAAGAAGAATACATGACAAGTGAGGAAGCGGATGATCAAGGTAAGTGTTCTAGCCCTAGACTTCAATGCATGAAAACTTCTTCTCATTCAAGGGCATCGGTGATAAGGATTATGGAGGAAATATCCTCACGTAAGGTTAGTTTCTTGGTTGATTCGTGTTGGTGCAAACAAGCCTTAACACTTGGCTTTGTCTTGTACCTTGAAAAGCATTGGATACCTATCTTGAAGATGTTACAAAGTTCTTGGATTAATTCACTTGAAGGAAGACCATAGGAACACATGCCTATGGTTTATTATCTTTTATCCAAAGTAAAAGTCAATATGACTTAACTCACTTTTGTAAAATTCACCTACTTGAGGAAGTCGTGGAAAAGTAGATGAATGGTTGAGAGAATATCTCATTCACTTTTAGGTACATGATTTATGGAGATTGACATGGATTTGAAATTCAAAATTTACTCAATCTCTATATAAGTCACAAGTCAAAAGTCGCGGGTAATGAGACACTCTTCCCGAGGCTAATCCAAGCAAAATTGTGAGTGTGTGAGAGCTACTACCTAGCCTACACCTCAGAGTACCATTGTGCATTACATCTATTGCCAATGGGAATGTACATTTGATAGTATCAATACATATACACATAATTCTTTACTCTCTGTTTTTCTCTGAGTGACTACCTCCAAGTCTGTCAACTTCAACAGGACATATCTCAAGATCTACTGAACCAAATTTGATGATCAAGGGCTCATTGGAACCAGCTCAAAGCATTCTACAATACTGCAAAGTTTCAAGTCAATCTATTCAGCCAATTGGGAGAAATCTCAATCGAAGCAGTCACTGGTATATTTCTGTGTGTTTCCTGAAAAGTCGGGGGTGTTCCTAAGTTTGCTAAACATCATGCTCAGTGTATAGTTTGTCATTTGGAGTGATTTAACTTGCTAATGGTAGCTTGTTAAGTTAATTTAATACTCCCAGAAGGAATTAGACCAATTGTAAGTGTGCTGGACACACTGAGCTTAAGACTGAGCAGGTGTCATTACAGGAATAGCAAGTTTTTGGACTTATGAAGGTTCAAACTTATCTGTTTTGATTTGATCATTACTCAATCACTTTGTACAACACATATATAGTTTCTTGGTGTCATTTGGAAGCTCAAGAAGTCTCCTAACCATATCTGAAGAAAAGAAAGGGCAGGTGTGAAGCAGGTCTAGCAGCACCACCTTGGTCTTCTGATTGTACCCAGCCATCACATCCAACAGTGGTATCAGAGCAAAAGAAGGTAATCATGGGTGATGGTTTCCCTTCCTTTATTGACAAATTGGATAGGAATAACTACCAGGCATGGTCATTAAGAATGAAGACTTATCTACAAGGGAGAAGCTTGTATGGATACATATCAGGAGATGAGGAGTTGCCCTCATTCAAAACCAGAGGCCTACCTACAAAGGATGAGCATGAGAGACTTAATCAATGGTGTGCTAAAGATGCTTTAGCCAGGTCATATCTACTAAACTCTATCTCTGATTTCCTTCTACCTCATGTTAGGAACTGTAAGACTTCCCAAGAGACTTGGGAGACCTTGGCAACATATTTCTCATCAAGCACAAGGGCCAGAAAGAATCAGCTATGGATTGAGTTTACAACTCTTAGGAAGCAATCAAAACAATGTGTTTCAGATTTTGTCACCAAAGTCAAAGATATAGCAGATCAACTTGCAAGTGTTGGAGAAGAGATTGAGGAAGAGCAAATAGTTAGACAAGTGATCAATGGACTCAAAGCAGATGACAAGTGGGAGAGCTTTACCACTGCAATGGACTTGTACATGGACATCCAAGCACCTGATCTAACCACTCTGATTGGACAACTCTTCACACATGAAGCCAAGATCACAAAGAATGGAGAGCAATCAAAAGGTAACAATCCCTCTGCCCTATATACAGATAAGAAATCTAAAGATAAGGGTAAAAGCAAGAAGGTTGATGATGAAGGATCCACCTCCCAAGCAAACTATGCAGGGAGAGGTAGATCATCTAGAGGTAGGGGCAGAGGAGGTAAGTCAGGTAGGGGGAGACCCTATAATCAATCTCCATGCAATATTTGTGGCTTGTCTAATCACACTACAGATGAATGCTACAAGAACTACAAGAATCAAAGAGGAAGAGGTCACCAAAGAGGAGGATACTCCCAAGGTAGAGGCAGGTTCAATCAATCTCAAGGCTACCATGGCTACAACAATAATTACAACAACAATTACAACAATAGCTACAACCACAATGGCAATTATCAAGGAGGATACAGGAACAGAAAGGATTACAACAATTATGCAGAGGATCAAGATGATTCCTTGTTGATTATGAACATGACATCTAAATCAGGTATCAATGATGATCATTTGTTCTATATTGACTCAGGTTGCTCTAACCATGTAGCTGGGAATGTTGCCCTACTCTCTGATTTGGAAGAACCTAAAGGCAAGCACCAAGTGCAGACAGGTGATGACACTAAACACTCAGTGGTTAAAGTAGGTAATGTCAAAACAAGTGATGGTAATCAGAATTTGCTAAGCAAAGTATTGTATGTCCCAACAATCACCAAGAATCTGATGAGTGTAGGTCAGATTGTTGAAAAAGGTCTACAGGTCAGGTTCACTCAACATGGTGCATTTGTGGAGGATCCAAAACATGGATTCAGAAGGATAGCCAAGGGAGAGAAGTCAGGTAGACTATTTACCTTTGAACTTGAGGATACTAAAAATATTGCCTTGTACAACTATAGGGACCAAACCCTATCAGAATTGGAGATGTGGCACAAGAGATTGGGTCACATTGGAGAGAGAACCATAAAGCAGATGAGCAGAGATCAATGTGTGCTTGGGATACCTAATGTATCCAAGCAACACATGATATACAAGTGTGGGGCTTGTCAATTTGGTAAGTCACACAGGTTGCCATATACCAAGAAAGGATTTATGCATGAAGATTACTTGGAATTGGTGCATACAGATGTTTGGGGACCAAGCAAGGAGCCATCCATATCTGGATCAAGGTACTATGTATCTTTTATAGATGATTATAGCAGATGGACTATCTTGTACTTCATGAAACATAAAGATGAAGTATTTAATTGCTTCAAAAGGTATCTTGCATTAGTAGAGAATCAAACAGGTAGACAATTAAAGAGGTTAAGGTCTGATGGTGGTGGAGAATACTTCTCCAATGACTTTGAAGAGTTCTTGCAGGAAAGAGGCATCAAGAGGGAGATTACCACAAGGTACTCACCTGAACAAAATGGGGTAGCTGAAAGAAGAAATAGACTCATTGTGGAGACAGCTAGGTCTATGCTCAATGAGAAGAAACTACCAAATTATCTTTGGGCAGAGAGTGTATCTACTGCCACATACTTGATCAACAGGTTGCCATCAAAGACACTTGATGGAATGACACCCTATGAGGCTTGGCATGGTAAGAGACCTTCTCTGGATCATTGCAAGATCTTTGGGTGTGTTGCATATGTGCATATTCCCTCACAGGTAAGGGGAAAGCTAGACCCCAAGGCTGAGAAGTGTATTTTTATTGGTTATGATTTGAATCAGAAAGGATACAGGTTCTATAACCCCTCAAACAAAGGCTTCAAGGTAAGCAGAGATGTAATCTTTGATGAAAATGATTCATGGTATGATAATGAGTGCAGGAAAGTGAGCCTACCTTATGATATGGAAGAAGACTTTCCAAAGCTTGTCAGGCAAGAACCAACTCAGAATGAGGATACAAGTTCAGATGATGAAGACACCATCAACATTGAAGAATTCAAAGCTTGGAAATCAAAAGGGAAGATGAAGATGAAGCAACTTGAAGACAATCCAGAATCCTCAACTCAAGCTATGAGGAGATCTTCAAGGGAAAAGAAGAAACCTATTAGGTATGGATATGATACTTCACTTGTAAGCAAGCACTCTGTATATCTTGCAAAGGACATCTTAAGTGAAGAACCAGGTACATTTGAGGAAGCCATTACTAAACCAGAGTGGAAGGAAGCAATGGATGAAGAAATGGAAGCTCTCAAGGAGAGTGATACTTGGGACTTGGTACCCAAGAAGGACTCCATGAAGGTCATAGGATCCAGATGGATCTACAAACTCAAAAGGAACTCAGATGGTTCAATAAGCAGGTACAAAGCTAGGTTGGTGGCCAAGGGTTTTGCACAAACCCAAGGCATTGATTATGAGGAGACATTTTCTCTTGTGGCAAAGATGCCAACTATCAGGATTATGGTGAGTGTAGCTGCATCCAAGAATTGGAACATGTACCAATTGGATGTAAAGAATGCATTCTTGAATGGATGGATTTCAGAGGAAGTCTACATGTCACAACCACCTGGCTATGAAGATCCCAATAAGGAAAATCATGTTTGCAAATTGAAGAAAGCTCTGTATGGATTAAAGCAGGCACCTAGAGCATGGAACTATAGGTTGACAACCTATCTCTTGGATCAAGGATTTGTGATGAGTAAAGCAGATACTTCATTGTTTATAAAGAAGAACAATTCAGAGGTAATATACTTGTGTGTCTATGTTGATGACATCATTATTACAGGAAATGATGTGCAAGGAATCAGACACATCAAAGGTCAAATGATGAAGGAATTCAAGATCAATGATCTTGGATTATTGAAGTACTTCCTAGGGCTTGAATTGGTCTACACAAATTCAGGTATATACATTACTCAGAAGAAGTACATTCAGGACATGGTCAAGAAGTTTAACTTGCAGGAAGCTAAAGTCTCAAACATTCCTATGGAGGTCAATCACAAACTCAGTGCACATGAAGGAGAGGAACTCAAGGATATTACAGGTTACCAAAGTTTGGTAGGTAGTCTCAATTATGCTACCTTAACTAGGATTGATATCTCATATGGTGTTAGTGTACTTAGCCAATTTATGCATAAGCCAAGAGTACCACATTTGGAGGCAGCCAAGAAGATAGTTAAGTACCTTAAAGGAACACAAAATCATGGTTTGTATTATCCATATTCATCAGATATTGATATCAAGGTTTACTCAGATGCAGATTGGGCAGGTTGCAAGGATGATAGGAGGAGTACATCTGGTTATATATGCTTTGCAGGTGATAAACCAATTTCTTGGTCATCCAAGAAACAACCCACAGTGGCTCTATCATCTACTGAGGCAGAGTACAGAGGGCTAGCTAATGCCACTCAAGAATCAATATGGTTGAAGTTACTCTATTCAGAATTGGGCCTATACACAAGGCCACCTATCATATTTGGTGATAACACAAGTTCACTCCATCTAGCTGCTAATCCTGTGTATCATGCTAGGACAAAACACATAGAAGTGCATTACCACTATGTGAGGGAGAAACTACTTAGCAAGGAAATCCAATTATCATATGTGTCCACTAATATTCAATGTGCAGATTTGCTTACAAAAGCTTTGGATGGGAGCAAGCTATGCAGGTTTAAATCCATGATTGGATTACAGGATATCATTGAAGACTAAAGATGAAGACTCAAGCAAGTGTTTGGCTTGAGGGGGAGCTGTTGGTGCAAACAAGCCTTAACACTTGGCTTTGTCTTGTACCTTGAAAAGCATTGGATACCTATCTTGAAGATGTTACAAAGTTCTTGGATTAATTCACTTGAAGGAAGACCATAGGAACACATGCCTATGGTTTATTATCTTTTATCCAAAGTAAAAGTCAATATGACTTAACTCACTTTTGTAAAATTCACCTACTTGAGGAAGTCGTGGAAAAGTAGATGAATGGTTGAGAGAATATCTCATTCACTTTTAGGTACATGATTTATGGAGATTGACATGGATTTGAAATTCAAAATTTACTCAATCTCTATATAAGTCACAAGTCAAAAGTCGCGGGTAATGAGACACTCTTCCCGAGGCTAATCCAAGCAAAATTGTGAGTGTGTGAGAGCTACTACCTAGCCTACACCTCAGAGTACCATTGTGCATTACATCTATTGCCAATGGGAATGTACATTTGATAGTATCAATACATATACACATAATTCTTTACTCTCTGTTTTTCTCTGAGTGACTACCTCCAAGTCTGTCAACTTCAACAGGACATATCTCAAGATCTACTGAACCAAATTTGATGATCAAGGGCTCATTGGAACCAGCTCAAAGCATTCTACAATACTGCAAAGTTTCAAGTCAATCTATTCAGCCAATTAGGAGAAATCTCAATCGAAGCAGTCACTGGTATATTTCTGTGTGTTTCCTGAAAAGTCGGGGGTGTTCCTAAGTTTGCTAAACATCATGCTCAGTGTATAGTTTGTCATTTGGAGTGATTTAACTTGCTAATGGTAGCTTGTTAAGTTAATTTAATACTCCCAGAAGGAATTAGACCAATTGTAAGTGTGCTGGACACACTGAGCTTAAGACTGAGCAGGTGTCATTACAGGAATAGCAAGTTTTTGGACTTATGAAGGTTCAAACTTATCTGTTTTGATTTGATCATTACTCAATCACTTTGTACAACACATATATAGTTTCTTGGTGTCATTTGGAAGCTCAAGAAGTCTCCTAACCATATCTGAAGAAAAGAAAGGGCAGGTGTGAAGCAGGTCTAGCAGCACCACCTTGGTCTTCTGATTGTACCCAGCCATCACATCCAACAATTCGGGTAGTACAAACTGTTTCCTTTCACTTAAGATGGCAGAAGCTTTAGGGTTGCATATTGAGATGTAGACTAAAATACCTGTACAGATAGCTAATGGTAGGATACACTATACTCGAGGTTGTATTGAGAATCTTGATTTTATGTTAGGAGAATATAAGTTTTTGGGTACCTTCCATGTAATTGAAATGAGAGAATGTGATGTAATCATCGAAATGGACTGGTTAGTTCATAACAGTGTCGTGATTGATTGTGAAAGCAGGATCCTTACTTTGAAAATAGAAGGGAAGGAACATCGTCTTGAAGGCAAGTGTAATTCAAGTTTTCCTCCTATTTCTGCAATAAAGTTGATTAGGGGTATTCGATTGGGTTGTGAGACATATTTGGTTTATGTGCATGACCTTCAGGAGAAGAAGAAAGAAGAGGAAATACCTGAATATGTTCGAAAACTTTTAGATGAGTACACAGATGTATTTCCTGATGATCTACCAGGCATGCCTCCTCCTAGGAAAATTGACCATGCTATAGACCTTTATCCAGGAAGTGAGCCTTATTCCAGAGCACCTTATAGGTTCAATATTGATGAATTGAAAGATTCAAAGCTCCAACTAGATGATCTATTGAAGAAGGAGTTGATAGACCTAGTGTTTCACCTTGGGGAGCACCTGTTTTGTTTCAGAAAAAGAAAGATGGTTCATACAGACTTTGTATCAACTATAGGGGATTGAACAAGAAAACCATTAAGAATAAGTATCCACTGCCACACATAGATGAACTACTGAGTCAATTGAGTGGTGCCACAATATTCACTAAAATTGACTTAAGATCAGGATATCATCAAATTAGAGTAAAGTCCGAGGACATACCCAAAACCGCTTTTGAAACACGATATGGTCATTATGAGTTCACGGTTTTGCCTTTTGGATTGACAAATGCTCGTGCAACATTTATGTGTTTGATGAATAATGTGTTTCATGAATATCTCGATGAATTTATATTAGTTTTTCTTGACGATATTTTGGTGTATTCTAAGCATGATGATGAACATGCATCTCCGGAAGACTTTACAAAAACTAAGAGAGCATAAACTATATGGTAAGATGAGTAAATGTTTTTTTGCAAAAGGGGAAGTGACTTATTTGGGGAGAGTTGTTTCTAAGGAAGGGATTCATGTAGATCGTGAGAAAGTTAAAAGCATAGTTGACTGGCCTACACCCAAATGTGTGAGAGATGTGAGAAGCTTCCTTGGTTTGGCACAATATGAGAGGGCACACATTAGGGAGTTTTCTCGAATTGCAAATCCTCTTAGAGAATTGACAAAGAAAAATAGAGAGTTCACATTGAGCGATGAGTGTCAAAATGCATTTGATGAATTAAAACAGAAAATTATCGAAAATTGTGTGCTAAAGATACCTGAGTTAGGGAAGCCTTTAATTGTTGCATGTGATGCTAGTGGAAGCCAAATCGGATGCGTGCCTTCACAAGAAGGGAGGGTAGTCGCTTATGAGTCAAGGAAATTAAGGAAACATGAATTAAATTATACAACACATGACTTAGAAATGCTTGCAGTTGTTCATGCACTTAAACATTGGAGACACTTATTGCTTGGAGTAAAGTTTGAATTGAGAACAGATCATTAGAGCCTTAAATACATATTTACTCAACCTTTACTTAACAATAGACAAAAACGATGGATGCAATTGCTAAGTGAATATGATTTTGATATTAAATACTTAGCAGGAAAAGAAAACAAGGTGGCCGATGCTTTGAGTCATAAACCCTTATGCAGTTCAATTTCTATTTTATCCTCTAATTTTGATATTGGAAAAGAATTAAAAGAGGATTTAGTTTATGCAGCAATCTTGAAATTTATGGGTATGAATCTAGGTTCTATGTTTGAGGGAAAATTTCATTTGAGAAATAATGATTTGTATTGTAATTCTCGTTTATGTATTTCTTCAGAATCTCTATTGAAAGGAAAGGTCCTGCATGACTGTCATGATGCACCTTTCTCTGCACACCCTGGTTTTTCTAGCACTTATGCAAAAGTGAAAGCTTCGTATTACTGGCCACGTATGAAATATGATATTAAGAGGTATGTGGAAGATTGTCTATAATGTCAACAGGTTAAGGCCGAATTTAAAAGGAGTCCTGGCATGTTACAACCACTAGATGTGCCTAATCAAAAATGGGAATCCATCTCTATGGATTTCATAACAAAGTTGCATGTGACCAGAAGTTGGCATGATACCATCTTTGTTGTTGTGGACCATCTTACAAAGATGGCACATTTTCTTCCCATGAGGAAAACTGATACAACTTTGCATGTTGCTAAACTTTTCATAAAAGAAATCTTTAGGTTACATGGTATACCCAAAAGTATAATTTCTCATAGGGATGCAAGGTTCACATCTAATTTTTGGAAAGCAACATTTCAATCCATAGGAAGAGAATTACGCATGAGGACTGCATTTTATCCTCAAACCGATGGTGAGACCGAGAGGGTTAACAGGGTGCTTGAGGATATGTTACGCATGTATGTGAATGAGAAGCAAAACAATTGGACTGAATATTTGCCTTTGGTTGAGTATGCATATAATAGTGCATGGCATTCCTCTATTAAAATGACAACTTTTGAAGCAAAGTATGGTTATAATTGCTTGCTGCCACATGCACGTTTTAATTCATAGAATCAGGTTGAAATATCCAAAGAGATGCTTGAAAACATGGATTTGGAGCTAAATAAGGTAAGGAAAAACATGAAAGATGCACAAAAACGTCAGAAATTATATCATGATCTCAAAAAGAGACCCTTGGAATTTAGAACAAATGATCTGGTTTTTTTGAAAGTGAGTCGGTCTAATCAAATCCGGTTTTAGGCAAAGATCGTCGATTTTCTCCTCGTTATGCTGGTCCTTTCAAAATCTTAAAGAAAGTTGGTTCTGTTGCATATTTACTTGACCTACCTAACACTTTGAAAATTCATCCAATCTTCCATGTTGGATTACTCAAAAAGTATGTTCCTAATGCTAATGATGTTTTGCACGACAAATCTAAGTTGAAGGAAGATGCCACTTTTGAGCTTGAACCAGAAGTTATAATGGATAGGAGATTTAGACATCTTAGGAATCGTGAAATAGTGGAAATTTTAGTAAAGTGGTTTGCATATCCTATTGAAGATTCAACATGGGTTGGTTTAGATGAGTTTATGGAACATTATCCTTCTTTCCAACTCTGAGGACAGAGTTCTTAAAAGAGGGGGAGAATTGTAAGATGCCACATTGATTTTCCACCCGGAAAAAAAAAGATGTGTAGGTAATGATGAAATTTTATGTTTAGGATATTCTCATCGTATCTGCAAAATTTTGTAGCAATAAGTTTTTACATTCTCTCTCTAGAAAGTTGTCTCATGAAATTTGTATGTTAATTTCGACCATGAAGATGAAGGAATCTGGAAAAGTGTTGTATGAGAGAAAGGTAGAGTACTCTTAGTAGAAAAACTTTACCTGATTGAATTTTTTGTAGTTCCTATGTTTTCTGTCTCATTTTGTTCCATGAAGATAGGTTAATGAAGAGATCTTTTATGTTTTTTCATCTCTCTCTAGAATTTTCGATTTTGCAGGGCCCAAAAGTGATATCTGGAAGCAGATTTGGACGTGAGACGTCTCTAACACTATTCTAGAGATTTAAGAGCTGAATATTTTTGTCTCTCACAAGCTCAAGCTGATTCCTCACCGTTTTTGAGCTACAGGGCTTGGAAAAGTGCCGTTTTCCAACACTTGAAAAAAAAAGAGAAGCCTTCATTCATTCATCTTATTCATGTTCGCGGATTTAGAAAATGCACATGGATATATACGTTATTTTTGGGTGATTGACGTGTGTGTGTGAGTGCGTTGCAGGGATCACCTCTATTTTGTAGGTACGATTCTTGATGGTGGACATGAAAAGTAGATGCATGCGTGGTCTGGAAGTCTTGCATGAGACATGCGAAAAGACGCTATCTTGGAGCATGCAGATTCTAAAAGTGCAGGTCTAGGAAGGCGTGAGTGGTCGTGCGCTGGCGAAAGGTGCAGATCCAAAAAGACGAAGACTGAGAGATAGAAAAAGAGGATGGTCGTACAGTCATTAGGATCGCTTTTTGGCTTCTGGAATTGCGATTGAGATTGCGATTGAGATTGAGATTGTCATTGTGATTGAGATTGGGATTGAGATTGTGATTGTGATTGAGATTGGGATTGAGATCAGCTCGGGGGTGGTCGAGTGGATGGGGCTTCACATTGAAACTATCTGATAGATTTTGTAACGCAGATCAGTACTACTTGTAAATCTGCACAGATAATAAAACTCTCTCTCTTCTTCTTCTACATATACTTTGTTTTCCTTCTTTATATCTTGTGGTGTTGAGGCCTATTATTCTGTGTGGGATTGTGATTCAATATTAGGGGACTTGTTACAAGTGGTATCAGAGCAGAGTTGCATTCCGGGACAAGATGCAGGCTTTGAAGAAGAAGATAGAAGAACAAGAGGAGCTTATCTGTAGATTGAATGCAGAATTACATAAAGAAAGATCCAACAAACAAAAAGAGGGTACTGCAAATGCTTCCACGGACCTCAATGATGAAGGTGGTAATGGTGCGGGCACATCAAACACATGTAGAGCTAGACGACAACGTGAACCCAAAGAGAACGATGATGCAGGTGAATTTGCACTTAAGCAAGTGTTTAAAAGAGCGAAATTAAATAAATGTGATGGTGAGAAGAAAACTGGAGAGCATCTTGAAGCATGGATTGAGGAACTTGAAGATTTCTTTGACCTGTGCATATTTAGTGAGGAATCAAAAGCACATACAGACAAGAACAAGTGAAGGTCCGATCCTCTGGAAAGAGTTTCGAGAGCAAGCAGAGAATCGTTATTGTTCTCCACATTATCAGATGGAGAAGAAAATGGAATTCTACTCTTTCAAGCAGTATGAGGATGATAGGTATAACTTGTCTGTTGAAGAATACAAGGAGAAATTTTTTCTCTTACATAAGTATGCACTAGAAGTTTCTCGATATGCCCTAAAAAGAAAGTTTATTGAGGGTTTGCTGGAAGAGCTTCGCTATCAAGTAAAGGGGTCCGGATGTGTAGATTTTCTTAATGCGGTTGCAAAAGCAGAGAACTTTGAGAAGATGGAGAAGTTTACCATGAAAAAGGCATCCAAATCAAGGTTTATCTCAACAGGACATCGACCCCCAAGACCTATTTCAATAAATCAGAATGGACAGAGATCGAGTAACTCTATTAATTGTCAAGGAGGAAAAACTTAGCCGAAGTAAACGGATACACTTAAGAAGCAAGAAGTTGTGCACTGGCAACGTGATTCTGATTTCTTAGAGCAGGCTAAAAGACAGGGACTTTGTTTTCGATGTGGAGAACAAGGACATCGCACTTTTGAATATCCAAACAAGGCCATCAACCGTTCTATGCAAGCGAAGATAGCTCATCTACAAGAAGAAAACATGACAATTGAGTGAGCGGATGATCAAGGTAAGTGTTCTAGCCCTAGAATTCAATGCATGAAAACTTCTTCTCATTCAAGGGCATCAGTGATTAGGATTATGGGGGACATATCCTCACGTAAGGTTAGTTTCTTGATTGATTCGGGTAGTACGAATTGTTTCCTTTCACTTAAGATGGCAGAAGCTTTAGGGTTGCATATTGAGATGTAGACTAAAAGACCTGTACAGATGGCTAATGGTAGGATACAGTATACTTGAGGCTGTATTCAGAATCTTGATTTTATGTTAGGAGAACATAAGTTTTTGGGTACCTTCCATGTAATTGAAATGAGAGAATGTGATGTAATCATCAGAATGGACTGGTTAGTTCATAACAGTGTCGTGATTGATTGTGAAAGCGGGATCCTTACTTTGAAAATAGAAGGGAAGGAACATCGTCTTGAACACAAGTGTAATTCAAGTTTTCCTCCTATTTCTGCAATAAAGGTGATTAGGGGCATTCGTCAGGGTTGTGAGACATATTTGGTTTATGTGCATGACCTTCAAGAGAAGAAGAAAGAAGAGGAAATACCTGAATATGTTAGAAAACTTTTAGATGAGTACGTAGATGCATTTCCTGATGATCTACCAGGCATGCCTCCTCCTAGGAAAATTGACCATGCTATAGACCTTTATCCAGGAAGTGAGCCTTATTCCAGAGCACCTTATAGGTTCAATATTGATGAATTGAAAGAGTTGAAGCTCCAACTGGATGATCTATTGAAGAAGGAGTTGATAAGACCTAGTGTTTCACCTTGGGGAGCACCTGTTTTGTTTCAAAAAAAGAAAGATGGTTCATACAGACTTTGTATCGACTATAGGGGATTGAACAAGAAAACCATTTAGAACAAGTATCCACTGCCACACATAGATGAACTACTGTGTCAATTGAGTGGTGCCATAGTATTCACTAAAATTGACTTAAGATCAGGATATCATCAAATTAGAGTAAAGTCTGAGGACATACCCAAAACCTCTTTTAGAACACGATATGGTGATTATGAGTTCACGATTTTTCCTTTTGGATTGACAAATGCTCCTGCAACATTTATGTGTTTGATGCATAATGTCTTTCATGAATATCTTGATGAATTTATATTTGTTTTTCTTGACGATATTTTTTTGTATTCTAAGGATGATGATGAACATGCATTGCATCTCCGGAAGACTTTACAAAAACTAAGAGAGCATAAACTATATGGTAAGATGAGTAAATGTTTTTTGCAAAAGTGGAAGTGACTTATTTGGGGAGAGGTGTTTCTAAGGAAGGGATTCATGTAGATCCAGAGAAAGTTAAAAGTAGAGTTGACTGGCCTACACCCGAATGTGTGAGAGATGTGAGAAGCTTCCTTGGTTTGGCACAATATGAGAGGGCACGCATTAGGGAGTTTTCTCGAGTTGCAAATCCTCTTACAGAGCTGATAAAGAAAAATAGAGAGTTCACATGGAACGATGAGTGTCAAAATGCATTTGACGAATTAAAACAGAAAATTATCAAAAATTGTGTGCTAAAGATACCTCAGTTAGGAAAGCCTTTTATTGTTGCATGTGATGCTAGTGGAAGCCAAATCGCATACGTACTTTCACAAGAAGGGAGGGTAATGGCTTATGAGTCAAGGAAATTAAGGAAACATGAATTAAATTATACAACACATGACTTAGAAATCCTTGCAGTTGTTCATGCACTTAAACATTGGAGGCACTTATTGCTTGGAGTAAAGTTTGAATTGAGAACAGATCATTAGAGCCTTAAATACATATTTACTCAACCTTTACTTAACAATAGACAAAAACGATGGATCCAATTGCTAAGTGAATATGATTTTGATATTAAATACTTAGCATGAAAAGAAAATAAGGTGGTCGATGCTTTGAGTCGTAAACCCTTATGCAGTTCAATTTCTATTTTATCCTCTGATTTTGATATTGGAAAAGAATTAAAAGAGGATTTATTTTATGCAACAATCTTGAAATTTTTGGGTATGAATCCAGGTTCTATGTTTTAAGGAAATTTCATTTGAGAAATAATGATTTGTATTGTAATTCTCGTTTATGTATTTCTTCAGAATCTGTTTTGAAAGGAAAGATCCTGCATGACTGTCATGATGCACCTTCCTATTACTGGCCACATATGAAATATGATATTAAGAGGTATGTGGAAGAATGTCTGAAATGTCAACAGTTAAGGCCGAATTTTAAAGGAGTCCTGGCATGTTACAACCACTAGATGTGCCTGATCAAAAATGGGAATCCATCTCTATGGATTTCATAACAAAGTTGCATGTGACCAGAAGTGGGCATGATACCATCTTTGTTGTTGTGGACCGTCTTACAAAGATGGCACATTTTCTTCCCATGAGGAAAACTAATACAGCTTTGCATGTTGCTAACCTTTTCATAAAAGAAATCTTTAGGTTACATAGTATACCCAAAAGTATAATTTCTAATAGGGATGCAAGGTTCACATCTAATTTTTGTAAAGCAACATTTCAATCCATAGGAACAGAATTACGCATGAGTACTCAATTTCATCCTCAAACGGATGGTGAGACCGAGAGGGTTAACAGGGTGCTTGAGGATATGTTACGCATGTATGTGAATGACAAGCAAAACAATTGGACTGAATATTTGCCTTTGGTTGAGTATGCATATAATAGTGCATGGCATTCCTCTATTAAAATGACAGCTTTTGAAGCAATGTATGGTTATAATTGCTTGCTGCCACATTCACTTTTTAATTCATAGAATCAGGTTGAAATATCCAAAGAGATGGTTGAAAACATGGATTTGGAGCTAAACAAGGTAAGGAAAAACATGAAAGATGCACAGAAATGTCAGAAATTATATCATGATCTCAAAAAGAGACCCTTGGAATTTAGAACAAATGATCTGGTTTTTTTGAAAGTGAGTCCTTCTAAATCAAATCTCGTTTTAGGCAAAGATCGTCGATTGTCTCCTCGTTATGCTGGTCCTTTCAAAATCTTAAAGAAAGTTGGTTCTGTTGCATATTTACTTGACCTACCTAACACTTTGAAAATTCATCCAGTCTTCCATGTTGGATTACTCAAAAAGCATGTTCCTAATGTTGATCATGTTTTGCAGGACAAATCTAAGTTGAAGGAAGATGCCACTTTTGAGCTTGAACCACAAGTTATAATGGATAGGAGAATTAGACATCTTAGGAATCGTGAAATAGTGGAAATTTAAGTAAAGTGGTTTGCATATCCTATTGAAGATTCAACATGGGTTGGTTTAGATGCGTTTATGGAACATTATCCTTCTTTCCAACCCTGAGGACAGAGTTCTTAAAAGAGGGGGAGAATTGTAAGATGCCATATTGATTTTCCACCCAAAAAAAAAAAAGATGTGTAGGTAATAATGAAATTTTATGTTTAGGATATTCTGATCATATTTGTAAAATTTTGTAGCAATAAGTTTTTACATTCTCTCTCTAGAAAGTTGTCGCATGAAATTTGTATGTTAATTTCGAGCATGAAGATGAAGTAATCTGAAAAGTGTTGTATGAGAGAAAGGTAGAGTACTCTTAGTAGAAAAACTTTACCTGATTGAATTTTTTGTAGTTCCTATGTTTTATGTCTCATTTGGTTCCATGAAGATAGGTTAATGAAGACATTTTTCATGTTTTTTATCTCTCTCTAGAATTTTCAATTTTGCAGGGCCCAAAAGTGATATCTGGAAGCAGATTTGGACTTGAGACGTCTCTAACACGATTGTACAGATTTAAGATTTGAATATTTTGGTCTCTCACAAGCTCAAGCTGATTCCTCATCGTTTTTGAGTTACAGGGCTTGGAAAAGTGTCGTTTTCCAACACTAAAAAAAAAAAGAGAAGCCTTCATTCATTCATCTTATTCATGTTCGTGGATTTAGAAAATGCACATGGGTATATAGGTTATTTTTGGGTGATTGACGCGTGTGTGTGAGTGCGTTGCAGGGATCACCTCTATTTTTGCAGGTACGATTCTTGATGGTGGACATGAAAAGTAGATGCATGGGTGGTCTGGAAGTCTTGCATGAGACATGCGAAAAGACGCTATCTTGGAGCATGCAGATTCTAAAAGTGCGGGTCTAGGAAGGCGTGAGTGGTCGTGCGTTGGCGAAAGGTGGAGATCCAAAAAGACGAAGACTGAGAGATAGAAAAAGAGGATGGTCATACAGTCATTAGGCTCGTTTTTCAGCTTCTGGAATTGCGATTGAGATTGAGATTGAGATGGAGACTGAGATTGTGATTGTGATTGAGATTGGGATTGAGATTGTGATTGTGATTGAGATTGGGATTGAGATCAGCTCGGGGGTGGTCGGGTGGATGAGGCTTTACATTGAAGCTATCTGATAGATTTTGTAACGCAGATCAATACTACTTGTAAATCTGCACAGATAATAAAATTCTCTCTCTTCTTGTTCTGCGTATACTCTGTTTTCATTCTTTATATCTTGTGGTGTCGAGGCCTATTATTCTGTGTGGGATTGTGATTCAAGATTAGGGGACTTGTTACAAGTGGTATAAGAGCAGAGTTGGATTCCGAGAGAAGATGCAGGCTTTGAAGAAGAAGATAGAAGAACAAGAGGAGCTTATCCATAGATTGAATGCAAAATTACATAAAGAAAGATCCAACAAACAAAAAGAGGGTACTGCAAATGCTTCCACGGACCTCAACGATGAAGGTGGTAATGGTGCGGGCACATCGAACACACGTAGAGCTAGACGGCAACGTGAACCCAAAGAGAACGATGACGCAATTGAATCTGCACTTAAGCAAGTGTTTAAAAGAGCGCAATTAAATGAATTTGATGGTGAGAAGAAAACTGGAGAGGATCTTGAAGCATGGATTGAGGAACTTGAAGATTTCTGTGACCTGCACGTATTTAGTGAGGAATCAAAAGCAAAGGTGGCAATTCTGCATCTACGAGGAGTCGCAAAACTGTGGTGGAAATCATACATACAGACAAGAACACGTGAAGGTCCGATCCTTTGGAAAGAGTTTTGAGAGCAAGCAGAGAATCGTTATTGTTCTCCACATTATCGCATGGAAAAGAAAATGGAATTCTACTCTTTCAAGCAATATGAGGATGATAGGTATAACTTGTCTGTTGAAGAATAGAAGGAGAAATTTTTGTGTTTACATAAGTATGCACTAGAAGTTTTTGGAGATGCCGTAAAAAGCAAGTTTATTGAGGGTTTGCGGGAAGAGCTTCGCTATCAAGTAAAGGGGTCCGGATGTGTAGATTTTCTTGATGCGGTTGTAAAAGCAGAGAACTTTGAGAAGATGGAGAAGTTTACCGCAAAAAAGGCATCCAAATCAAGGTTTATCTCAACAGGACATCGACCCCCAAGACCTATTTCAATAAATCAGAATGGACAGAGATCGACTAACTCTATTAATGGTCAAGGAGGAAAAACTAAGCCGAAGCAAACGGATACACTTAAGAAGCAAGAAGTTGTGCACTAGCAACGTGATTCTGATTTCTTGGAGCGGGCTAAAAGACTGGGACTTTGTTTTCGATGTGGAGAACAAGGACATCGCACTTTTGAATGTCCAAACAAGGCCATCAACCGTTCTATGCAAGCGAAGATAGCTCATCTACAAGAAGAAAACATGACAATTGAGGAAGCGGATGATCAAGGTAAGTGTTCTAGCCCTAGACTTCAATGCATGAAAACTTCTTCTCATTCAAGGGCATCAGTGATTAGGATTATGGGGGACATATCCTCACGTAAGGTTAGTTTCTTGATTGATTCGGGTAGTACAAATTGTTTCCTTTCACTTAAGATGGCAGAAGCTTTAGGGTTGCATATTGAGATGTAGACTAAAAGACCTGTATAGATGGCTAATGGTAGGATACACTATGCTCGAGGCTGTATTGAGAATCTTGATTTTATGTTAGGAGAACTGCAAGGAATTGAACTCACAACCTCTTGGTTAGGAATGTGATGGGCTAACCACTTGCCCCAAAAGCCATGGTTCAGGATTACTTCCTAATCCTCTCACTTAGGGTGTAGTTCAACCATCTCCTATCTGTCAAGGGTGTGGCTCAATCCTCTCCTACTTATCACTTTATTACATTCTTCCCCCCTTGGTCAATCATTGTCCTCAATGATCTGCTCTTGTATCCCTCTAGCCTTAGTGATCAGCCCCTTGAATTGATGTCCCTCAACCTCGCATAGTTTCTTGAACCTTGTTCGCAACCTTGGTCTCTTGAACCCTTGCTCTCAACCTTGGTGTCTTGAACCTTCTTGTTCCCAACCTTGGTTTCTTGAGCCCTTGTTCTCAACCTCAGTTTTGAACCCTCAATCAAGTGCTTCCCTCTCGAGATGTACCCTTGCACTATGTACCCTGGCACCGTGTACCCTGCGATGCGCTATGCCGTGCCGCGCCACCTTGCCCAAGCCTACTTCCTAGGCTCTGATACCAATGCAAGGAATTGAACTCACAACCTCTTGGTTAGGAATGTGATGGGCTAACCACTTGCCCCAAAAGCCATGGTTCAGGATTACTTCCTAATCCTCTCTCTTAGGGTGTAGTTCAACCATCTCCTATCTGTCAAGGGTGTGGCTCAATCCTCTCCTACTTATCACTTTATTACATTCTTCCCCCCTTGGTCAATCATTGTCCTCAATGATCTGCTCTTGTATCCCTCTAGCCTCACTGATCAGCCCCTTGAATTGATGTCCCTCAACCTCGCATAGTTTCTTGAACCTTGTTCGCAACCTTGGTCTCTTGAACCCTTGCTCTCAACCTTGGTGTCTTGAACCTTCTTGTTCGCAACCTTGGTGTCTTGAGCCCTTGTTCTCAATCTCAGTCTTGAACCCTCAATCAAGTGCTTCCCTCTCGGGATGTACCCTCATAGGATGTACCCTGGCACTATGTACCCTAGCACCGTGTACCCTGCGATGTGCTACGTCGCGCCACGCCACCTTGCCCAAGCCTACTTCCTAGGCTCTGATACCAATGCAAGGAATTGAACTCACAACCTCTTGGTTAGGAATGTGATGGGCTAACCACTTGCCCAAAAAGCCATGGTTCAGGATTACTTCCTAATCCTCTCTCTTAGGGTGTAGTTCAACCATCTCCTATCTGTCAAGGGTGTGGCTCAATCCCCTCCTACTTATCACTTTATTACAAGAACATAAGTTTTTGGGTACCTTCCATGTAATTGAAATGAGAGAATGTGATGTAATCATCGGAATGGACTGGTTAGTTCATAACAATGTCATGATTGATTGTGAAAGCGGGATCCTTACTTTGAAAATAGAAGGGAAGGAACATCAAGACATATTTGATTTATGTGCATGACCTTCAGGAGAAGAAGAAAGAAGAGGAAATACCTGAATATGTTAGAAAACTTTTAGATGAGTATGCAGATGTATTTCCTGATGATCTACCAGGCATGCCTCCTCCTAGGAAAATTGACCATGCTATAGACCTTTATCCAGGAAGTGAGCCTTATTCCAAAGCACCTTATAGGTTCAATATTGATGAATTGAAAGAGTTGAAGCTCCAACTGGATGATCTATTGAAGAAGGAGTTGATAAGACCTAGTGTTTCACCTTGGGTAGCACCTGTTTTGTTTCAGAAAAAGAAAGATGGTTCATACAAACTTTGTATCGACTATAGGGGATTGAACAAGAAAACCATTAAGAACAAGTATCCACTGCCACACATAGATGAATTACTGAGTCAATTGAGTGGTGCCACAGTATTCACTAAAACTGACTTAAGATCAAGATATCATCAAATTAGAGTAAAGTCTGAGGACATACCCAAAACTGCTTTTAGAACACGATATGGTCATTATGAGTTCACGGTTTTTCCTTTTGGATTGACAAATGCTCCTGCAACATTTATGTGTTTGATGAATAATGTGTTTCATGAATATCTCTATGAATTTATATTAGTTTTTCTTGACGATATTTTTATGTATTCTAAGGATGATGACAAACATGCATTGCATCTCCGGAAGACTTTACAAAAACTAAGAGAGCATAAACTATATGGTAAGATGAGTAAATGTTTTTTAGCAAAAGGGGAAGTGACTTATTTGGGGAGAGTTGTTTCTAAAGAAGGGATTCACATAGATCCCGAGAAAGTTAAAAGGATAGATGACTGGCCTACACCCAAATGTGTCAGAGATGTGAGAAGTTCATTGG
Organism: Ceratopteris richardii; assembly: GCA_020310875.1. Taxonomy (NCBI): domain Eukaryota; kingdom Viridiplantae; phylum Streptophyta; class Polypodiopsida; order Polypodiales; family Pteridaceae; genus Ceratopteris; species Ceratopteris richardii. Next base: position 88,155 of record MU260158.1, on the reverse strand, counting down.
TTTGGCACAATATGAGAGGGCACACATTAGGGAGTTTTCTCGAATTGCAAATCCTCTTACAGAATTGACAAAGAAAAATAGAGAGTTCACATGGAAGGATGAGTGTCAAAATGCGTTTGACGAATTAAAACAGAAAATTATCGAAAATTGTGTGCTAAAGATACCTAAGTTAGGGAAGCCTTTTATTGTTGCATGTGATGCTAGTGGAAGCCATATCGGATGCGTACTTTCACAAGAAGGGAGGGTAGTGGCTAATGAGTCAAGGAAATTAAGGAAACATGAATTAAATTATACAACACATGACTTAGAAATGCTTGCAGTTGTTCATGCACTTAAACATTGGAGACACTTATTGCTTGGAGTAAAGTATGAATTGAGAACAGATCATGAGAGCCTTAAATACATATTTAATCAACCTTTACTTAACAATAGACAAAAATGATGGATCCAATTGCTAAGTGAATATGATTTTGATATTAAATACTTAGAAGGAAAATAAAACAAGGTGGTTGATGCTTTGAGTCGTAAACCCTTATGCAGTTCAATTTCTATTTTATCCTCTGACTTTGATATTGGAAAAGAATTAAAAGAGGATTTAGTTTATTTAGCAATCTTGAAATTTTTGGGTATGAATCCAGCTTCTATGTTTCAGGGAAAATTTCATTTGAGAAATAATGATTTGTATTGTAATTCTCGTTTATGTATTTCTTCAGAATCTGCTTTGAAAGGAAAGATCCAGCATGACTGTCATGATGCACCTTTCTCTACACACCCTGATTTTTCTAGAACTAATGCAAAAGTGAAAGCTTCGTATTACTGGCCACGTATGAAATATGATATTAAGAGGTATGTGGAAGAATGTCTGAAATGTCAACAGGTTAAGGCCGAATTTAAAAGGAGTCTTGGCATGTTACAACCACTAGATGTGCCTAATCAAAAATGGGAATCCATCTCTATGGATTTCATAACAAAGTTGCATGTGACCAGAAGTGGGCATGATACCATCTTTGTTGTTGTGGACCGTCTTACAAAGATGGCACATTTTCTTCCCATGAGGAAAACTAATACAGCTTTGCATGTTGCTAAACTTTTCATAAAAGAAATCTTTAGGTTACATGGTATAGCCAAAAGTATAATTTTTGATAGGAATGCAGGGTTCACATCTAATTTTTGGAAAGCAACATTTCAATCCATAGGAACAGAATTACGTATGAGTACTGCATTTCATCCTCAAACCGATGGTGAGACCGAGAGCGTTAAGAGGGTGCTTGAGGATATGTTACGCATGTATGTGAATAACAAGCAAAACAATTGGACTGAATATTTGCCTTTGGTTGAGTATGCATATAATAGTGCATGGCATTCCTCTATTAAAATGACAGCTTTTGAAGCAATGTATGGTTATAATTGCTTGCTGCCGCATTCACTTTTTAATTCACAGAATCAGGTTGAAATATCCAAAGAGATGCTTGAAAACATGGATTTGGAGCTAAATAAGGTAAGGAAAAACATGAAAGATGCACAGAAACGTCAAAAATTATATCATGATCTCAAAAAGAGACCCTTGGAATTTAGAACAAATGATCTGGTTTTTTTGAAAGTGAGTCCTTATTAATCAAATCTGGTTTTAGGCAAAGATCCTCGATTGTCTCCTCGTTATTCTGGTCCTTTCAAAATCTTAAAGAAAGTTGGTTATGTTGCATATTTACTTGACCTACCTAACACTTTGAAAATTCATCCAATCTTCCATGCCGGATTACGCAAAAAGTATGTTCCTAATGCTGATCATGTTTTGCAGGACAAATCTAAGTTGAAGGAAGATGCCACTTTTGAGCTTGAGCCAGAAGTTATAATGGATAGGAGAATTAGACATCTTAGGAATCGTGAAATAATGGAAATTTTAGTATATTGGTTTATGGAACATTATCCTTTTTTCCAACTCTGAGGACAGAGTTCTTAAAAGAGGGGGAGAATTGTAAGATGCCACATTGATTTTCCACCCAGAAAAAAAAAAGATGTGTAGGTAATAATGAAATTTTATGTTTAGGATATTCTGATCATATCTACAAAATTTTGTAGCAATAAGTTTTTACATTCTCTCTCTAGAAAGTTGTCGCATGAAATTTGTATGTTAATTTTGAGCATGAAGATGAAGGAATCTCAAAAAGTGTTGTATGAGAGAAAGGTAGAGTACTCTTAGTAGAAAAACTTTACTTGATTGAATTTTTTGTAGTTCCTATGTTTTATGTCTCATTTGGTTCCATGAAGATAGGTTAATGAAGTGATTTTTCATGTTTTTTCATCTCTCTCTAGAATTTTCGATTTTGCAGGGCCCAAAAGTGATATCTGGAAGCAGATTTGGACCTAAGACGTCTCTAACACTATTGTATAGATTTATGAACTGAATATTTTTGTCTCTCACAAGCTCAAGCAGATTCCTCACCGTGTTTGAGTTACAAGGCTTGGAAAAGTACCGTTTTCCAACACTTAAAAAAAAAAAAAGAGAAGCCTTCATTCATCCATCTTATTCATGTTCACGGATTTAGAAAACACACATGGGTATATAGGTTATTTTTGGGTGATTGACGTGTGTGTGTGAGTGCGTTGCAGGAACGATTCTTGATCGTAGACATGAAAAGTAGATGCATGGGTGGTCTGGAGGTCTTGCATGAGACATGCGAAAAGACGCTATCTTGGAGCATGCAGATTCTAAAAGTGCGGGTCTAGGAAGGCGTGAATGGTCGTGCGCTGGCGAGAGGTGGAGATCCAAAAAGACGAAGACTGAGAGATAGAAAAAGAGGATGGTCGTACAGTCAATAGGATCGTTTTTTGACTTCTGGAATTGCGATTGAGGTTGAGATTGAGATTGTGATTGTGATTGATATTGGGATTGAGATTGTGATTGTGATTGAGATTGGGATTGAGATCAGCTCGGGGGTGGTCGGGTGGATGAGGCTTCACATTGAAGCTATCTGATAGATTTTGTAACCCAGATCAATACGACTTGTAAATCTGCACAGATAAGAAAATTCTCTCTCTTCTTGTTCTGCATATACTCTGTTTTCCTTCTTTATATCTTGTGGTGTCGAGGCCTATTATTATGTGTGGGATTGTGATTCAAGATTAGGGGGCTTGTTACAAGTGGTATCAGAGGAGAGTTGGATTTCGGGACAAGATGCAAGCTTTGAAGAAGAAGATAGAAGAACAAGAGGAGCTTATCCGTAGATTGAGTGCAGAATTAATTAAAGAAAGATCCAACAAACAAAAAGAGGGTACTGCAAATGCTTCCACGGACCTCAATGATGAAGGTGGTAATGGTGCGGGCACATCGAACGCATGTAGAGCTAGACGGCAACATGAACCCGAAGAGAACGATGATGCAGGTGAATCTGATTTTAAGCAAGTGTTTAGAAGAGCGAAATCAAATGAATTTGATGGTGAGACGAAAACTGGAGAGGATCTTGAAGCATGGATTGAGGAACTTGAAGATTTCTTTGACCTGCACGTATTTAGTGAGGAATCAAAAGCAAAGGTGGCAATTCTGCATCTAAAGGAGTCGCAAAACTGTGGTGGAAATCATACATACACACAAGAACACGTGAAGGTCCGATCCTCTGGAAAGAGTTTCGAGAGCAAGCAGAGAATTGTTATTCTTCTCCACATTATCCGATGGAAAAGAAAACGGAATTCTACTCTTTCAAGCAGTATGAGGATGATAGGTATAACTTGTTTGTTGAAGAATACAAGGAGAAATTTTTGCGTTTACATAAGTATGCACTAGAAGTTTCTGGAGATGCCCTAAAAAGCAAGTTTATTGAGGGTTTGCGGGAAGAGCTTCGCTATCAAGTAAAGGGGTCCGGATGTGTAGATTTTCTTGATGCGGTTGCAAAAGCAGAGAACTTTGAGAAGATGGAGAAGTTTACCACGAAAAAGGCATCCAAATCAAGGTTTATCTCAACAGGACATCGACCCCCAAGTCCTATTTAAATAAATCAGAATGGAAAGAGATCGACTAACTCTATTAATGGTCAAGGAGGAAAAACTAAGCGGAAGCAAACGGATATACTTAAGAAGCAAGAAGTAGTGCACTGGCAACATGATTATGATTTCTTGGAGCGGGCTAAAGGACTAGGACTTTGTTTTCGATGTGGAGAACAAGGACATCGCACTTTTGAATGTCCAAACAAGGCCATCAACCGTTCTATGCAAGGGAAGATAGCTCATCGACAAGAAGAAAACATGACAATTGAGGAAGCGGATGATCAAGGTAAGTGTTCTAGCCCTAGACTTCAATGCATGAAAACTTCTTCTCATTCAAGGGCATCGGTGATTAGGATTATGGTGGACATATCCTCACATAAGGTTAGTTTCTTGATTGATTCGGGTAGTACAAATTGTTTCCTTTCACTTAAGATGGCAGAAGCTTTAGGGTTGCATATTTAGATGCAGACTAAAAGACATGTACAGATGGCTAATGGTAGGATACACTATACTCGAGGCTGTATTGAGAATCTTGATTTTATGTTAGGAGAACATAAGTTTTTGGGTACCTTCCATGTAATTGAAATGAGAGAATGTGATGTAATCATCGGAATGGACTGGTTAGTTCATAACAGTGTCCTGATTGATTGTGAAAGCGGGATCCTTAGAAGGGAAGGAACATCGTCTTGAAGGCAAGTGTAATTCAAGTTTTCCTCCTATTTCTGCAATAAAGTTGATTAGGGTATTTGACAGGGTTGTGAGACATATTTGGTTTATGTGCATGACCTTCAGGAGAAGAAGAAAGAAGAGGAAATACCTGAATATGTTAGAAAACTTTTAGATGAGTACGCAGATGTATTTCCTGATGATCTACCAGGCATGCCTTCTCCTAGGAAAATTGACCATGCTATAGTCCTTTATCCAAGAAGTGAGCCTTATTCCAGAGCACCTTATAGGTTCAATATTGATGAATTGAAAGAGTTGAAGCTCCAACTGGATGATCTATTGAAGAAGGAGTTGATAAGACCTAGTGTTTCACCTTGGGGAGCACCTCTTTTGTTTCAGAAAAAGAAAGATGGTTCATACAGACTTTGTATCGACTATAGGGGATTGAGGAAGAAAACCATTAAGAACAAGTATCCACTACCACACATAGATGAATTACTGAGTCAATTGAGTGGTGCCACAGTATTCACTAAAATTGACTTAAGATCAGGATATCATCAAATTAGAGTAAAGTCTAAGGACATACCCAAAACGGCTTTTAGAACACGATATGGTCATTATGAGTTCACGGTTTTGCCTTTTGGATTGCCAAATGCTCCCGCAACATTTATGTGTTTGATGAATATCTCGATGAATTTATATTAGTTTTTCTTGACGATATTTTTGTGTATTCTAAGGATGATGATGAACATGCATTGCATCTCTGGAAGACTTTACAAAAACTAAGAGAGCATAAACTATATGGTAAGATGAGTAAATGTTTTTTTGCAAAAGGGGAAGTGACTTATTTGGGGAGAGTTATTTCTAAGGAAGGGATTCATATAGATCCAGAGAAAGTTAAAACTTGACTAGCCTACACCCAAATGTGTGAGAGATGTGAGAAGCTTCCTTGGTTTGGCACAATATGAGAGGGCACACATTAGGGAGTTTTCTCGAATTGCAAATCCTCTTACAAAATTGACAAATAAAAATAGAGAGTTCACATGGAACGATGAGTGTCAAAATGCATTTGACGAATTAAAACAGGAAATTATCAAAAATTGTGTTCTAAAGATACCTGAGTTAGGGAAGCCTTTTATTGTTGCATGTGATGCTAGTGGAAGCCAAATGGGATGCGAACTTTCACAAGAAGGGAGGGTAATGGCTTATGAGTCAAGGAAATTAAGAAAACATGAACTAAATTATACAACACATGACTTAGAAATGCTTGCAGTTGTTCATGCACTTAAACATTCATGAATTGAACGATTTGAAGCTCCCTGTGGATGATCTATTGAAGAAGAGTTGATAAGACCTAGTGTTTCCCCTTCGGGAGCACCTGTTTTGTTTCAGAAAAAGAAAGATGGTTCATACAGACTTTGCATCGACTATAGGGGATTGAACAAGAAAACCATTAAGAACAAGTATCCACTACCACACATAGATGAACTACTGAGTCAATTGAGTGGTGCCACAGTATTCACTAAAATTGATTTAAGATCAGGATATCATCAAATTAGAGTAAAGTCTGAGGACATACCCAAAACCGCTTTTAGAACACGATATGGTCATTATGAGTTCACGATTTTGCCTTTTGGATTGAAAAATGGTCCTGCAACATTTATATGTTTGATGAATAATGTGTTTCATGAATATCTCGATGAATTTATATTAGTTTTTCTTGAAGATATTTTTGTGTATTCTAAGGATCATGATGAACATGCATTGCATCTCCGGAAGACTTTACAAAAACTAAGAGAGCATAAACTATATGGTAAGATGAGTAAATGTTTTTTTGCAAAAGGGGAAGTGACTTATTTGGGGAGAATTGTTTCTAAGGAAGGGTTTCATATAGATCCAGAGAAAGTTAAAAGGATAGTTGACTGGCCTACACCGAAATGTGTGAGAGATGTGAGAAGCTTCCTTGGTTTGGCACAATATGAGAGGGCACACATTAGGGAGTTTTCTCGAATTGCAAATCCTCTTACAGAACTGACAAAGAAAAATAGAGAGTTCACATGGAACGATGAGTGTCAAAATGCATTTGACGAATTAAAACAGAAAATTATCGAAAATTGTGTGCCAAAGGTACCTGAGTTAGGGAAGCCTTTTATTGTTGCATGTGATGCTAGTGGAAGCCAAATCGGATGCGTACTTTCACAAGAAGGGAGGGTAGTGGCTTATGAGTCAAGGAATTAAGGAAACATGAATTAAATTATACAACACATGACTTAGAAATCCTTGTAGTTGTTCATGCACTTAAACCTTGGAGGCACTTATTGCTTGGAGTAAAGTTTGAATTGAGAACAGATCATCAGAGCCTTAAATACATATTTACTCAACCTTTACTTAACAATAGACAAAAGCTATGGATCCAATTGCTAAGTGAATATGATTTTGATACTAAATACTTAGCAGGAAAAGAAAACAAGGTGGCCGATGCTTTGAGTTGTAAACCCTTATGCAGTTCAATTTCTATTTTATCCTCTGATTTTGATATTGGAAAAGAATTAAAAGAGGATTTATTTTATGCAACAATCTTGAAATTTTTGGGTATGAATCCAGGTTCTATGTTTCATGGAAAATTTCATTTGAGAAATAATGATTTGTATTGTAATTCTCGTTTATGTATTTCTTCAGAATCTGTTTTGAAAGGAAAGATCCTGCATGACTGTCATGATGCACCTTTCTCTGCACACCAGGGTTTTTCTAGAACTTATGCAAAAGTGAAAGCTTCGTATTACTGGCCACGTATGAAATATGATATAAAGAGGTATGTGGAAGAATGTCTGAAATGTCAACAGGTTAAGGCCAAATTTAAAAGGAGTCCTGGCATGTTACAACCACTAGATCTGCCTGATCAAAAATGAGAATCCATATCTATGGATTTCATAACAAAGTTGCATGTGACCAGAAGTGGGCATGATACCATCTTTGTTGTTGTGGACCGTCTTACAAAGATGGCACATTTTCTTCCCATGAGGAAAACTGATACAGCTTTGCATGTTGCTAAACTTTTCATAAAAGAAATGTTTAGGTTGCATGGTATACCCAAAAGTATAATTTCTGATAGGGATGCAAGGTTCACATCTAAGTTTTGGAAAGCAACATTTCAATCCATAGGAACATAATTACGCATGAGTACTCCATTTCATCCTCAAACCGATGGTGAGACCGAGAGGGTTAAGAGGGTTCTTGAGGATATGTTACGCATGTATGTGAATGACAAGCAAAACAATTGGACTGAATATTTGCCTTTGGTTGAGTATGCATATAATAGTTGTTGGGAGTGATGGTTGGATGCACTCAAGAAATGAGTTGATGCTGCAAAACCTGCTTCACACCTGCCCTCCTTTGATTCCAGATATACTTAGTACACTTGCTTAGCTTCCAAATGACACAAAGAAACCATATATGTACTTTGGAAATGGTTTGTGTAATGATCAAACCAAAATAGATATCTTGGTTCCTTCACAAACTCAAAAACTTACTATTTCTGTAATGATACCTGCTCAGACTTTCACTCAGTGTGACCAGCACACTAACAATTGATCTAATTCCTTTTGGGAGTATTAAATTAACTTAACAAGATACCAATCACAAGTGGAATCACTCAAATTGATAAACTATGCACTGAGAAATAAGTTTAGCAAAATTCTAATTACCCCCGACTTTTTAGGAACTCTGCAGACACAGACCAGTGTGCACTTCGAAGCGGATTTCTCTCAAATGGCTGAATGAAATCCTCTGAGATTTTGTATGCTTGTAGTTGACCTTGAGCTGGTTCCAATGAGCTATAGATCTTTTGATTTGGTTTAGTAGATCCAGAGATATGCTCCTTTGAAGTTGACAGACTTGAAGAAGAGAACACAGAGAACCAGAAATGATAAATGTGTATATATCTATTGATTGATAAGATTGTACAAGCTCAATAGCATGAAAAGCATAGCTAATTGAGGTGTGGTGGTGTAGGCTATGGAGTAGCACTAAAACACACTCAGTTACAATGATAATATGCCTCGGGGAGTGAGCTGAAGTGACTGGACTAACCGCGACTTTTCAAGTGTAGTCTTTATAGGAGTTGGATGGTGATTTGAATTTCAAAATTCAAACTTAGGCTCCCTAGAATATCTCTACTAAAAGTAGGGAGATATTCTCTCCATTTACAACATTCAATTTCCAGGACTAATCAAGTAGGTAACTGATTTTAAGTAGATGCCAAGTCACTAAGACTTTTATAATGAGTAAAAAGTAAGAACTCCTAAGCATATGTTCATATGATCCTTGCTTCAAGTGAAGCCTTGATAAGGCTTTGTCCAAGTTAATCTTCCATGATTCCAAGCCAATGTGTGAAGGCTTGATATGCACCAACAGCTCCCCCTCAAGCCAAACACTTTGGCTTAAGTCTTCTCTTTCATTCTTCAATTACTTCCTGCAATCCAATCATAGATTTGAATCTGCATAACTTGTTTCCATCCAATGCCTTTGTAAGTAAATCTGCACATTGCATATTAGTAGATACATATGTCAATTGAATCTCTTTGCTAAGTAATTTTTCTCTCACATAGTGGTAATGAACCTCTATGTGTTTGGTTCTGGCATGATAAATTGGATTAGCTGCAAGGTGAAGAGAGCTAGTGTTATCTCCAAAGATAATTGGTGGTCTTGTATGTAGACCTAACTCTGTATATAGAAGCTTCAACCAGATAGCTTCTTGAGTTGCATTTGCAAGCCCTCTATACTCTGCTTCAGTGGATGACAATGCCACTGTAGGTTGCTTCTTGGCTGACCAAGAAATAGGCTTATCTCCTGCAAAACAAATATAACCAGATGTGCTCCTCCTATCATCCTTGCATCCTGCCCAATCTGCATCTGAGTAAACTTTAATGTCAATATCTGATGTATAAGGAAAATACAAACCATGACTTTGTGTTCCCTTCAGATACTTCAAGATCTTCTTTGCTGCCTCTAGGTGAGGTACCCTTGGTTTGTGCATGAATTGACTAAGCACACTAACTCCATATGCTATGTCAATTCTTGTCAAGGTAGCATAGTTCAAACTACCTACCATACTTTGGTATCCTGTAATATCTTTGATTTCTTCTCCTTCATGAGCACTTAGCTTTAGATTGACCTCCATTGGAGTAGTAGATACCTTAGCATCTTGCAAGCCAAACTTCTTGACCATATCCTGCACATACTTCTTTTGAGTGATGTAAATACCTGTATCTGTATAGATCAATTCAAGACCTAGGAAATACTCAAGATCACTAATCTTGAATTCTTTCATCATCTGTCCTTTGATGTGTCTAATCCCATTGACATCATTGCCTGTAATGATAATGTCATCAACATAGACACACAAATATATTACTTCTGTACTACTCCTCTTTATAAACAGAGAAGTGTCTGCTTTACTCATCACAAATCCTTGATCTAGAAGGTAGGTTGTCAACCTGTAATTCCATGCTCTGGGTGCTTGCTTTAAACCATACAGAGCCTTTTTCAATTTGCAAACATAATGTACCTTTTTTGGATCTTCATAGCCAGGTGGTTGTGACATGTAGACTTCTTCAGATATCCATCCATTCAAGAAAGCATTCTTGACATCTAATTGGTACATATTCCAATTCTTGGATGCAGCTACACTCACCAATATTCTGATAGTTGGCATCTTGGCCACAAGAGAAAATGTATCCTCATAATCAATGCCTTGGGTTTGTGCAAAACCCTTGGCTACCAACCTAGCTTTGTACCTGTTTATTGTTCCATCTGAATTCTTCTTTAGTTTGTAGATCCATCTGGATCCTATCACCTTCATAGAGTCCTTCTTGGGTACCAAGTCCCAAGTATCACTTTCCTTGAGAGCTTCTATCTCTTCATCCATGGCTTCTCTCCATTCTGGTTTGGTAATTGCTTCTTCATAGGTACCTGGTTCTTCATTCAACAAGTCTTTTGCTAGATATACAGAATGTTTAGTTACAAGTGATGTGTCATACCCAAATCTGATAGGCTTCTTCTTTTCTCTTTGAGATCTCCTCATTGCTTGAGTTGAAGTTTCTGGCTTATCTTCTAATTGCTTCATCTTCATCTTTCCTTTGGACTTCCAAGCCTTGAACTCTTCAAGGTTTATTGTATCATCATCATCTGAGCTTGAATCTTCTTGCTGAGTTGGTTCTTCCTTAGTGAGCTTTGGGAAATCTTCTTCCATGTCATAGGGTAGACTCACTTTCCTGCATTCATTCTCATACCATGAGTCATTCTCATCAAATATGACATCTCTGCTTACCTTGAACCCTTTGTTTGTTGGGTTGTAGAATCTGTATCCGTTTTGGTTCAAGTCATAACCAATGAAGATGCATTTTTCAGCTTTAGGGTCTAGCTTTCCCCTTACCTGTGAGGGAATATGCACATATGCCACACAACCAAAGATTTTGCAATGATCCAGAGAGGGTCTCTTACCATGCCAAGCTTCATATGGTGTCATGCCATCAAGTGATTTGGATGGCAACCTATTGATGAGATAAGTGGTAGTGGATACACTTTCTGCCCAAAGATAGTTTGGCAACTTTTTCTCATTAAGCATAGACCTAGCTGTTTCTACTATAAGTCTATTCCTTCTTTCTGCTACCCCATTTTGTTCAGGTGAGTACCTTGTAGTGATCTCCCTTTTGATGCCTCTTTCCTGCAAGAAATCTTCAAACTCATTGGAGAAGTACTCTCCTCCACCATCTGACCTTAGCCTCTTCAAGCTTCTTCCTGTTTGATTTTCAACAAGTGCAAGATACTTCTTGAAACAATTAAACACTTCATCCTTATGCTTCATAAAGTATAAAATGGTCCATCTGCTATAGTCATCAATGAAGGACACATAATACCTTGAGCCAGAAATGGAAGGGTCCTTGCTAGGTCCCCAAACATCTGTATGTACCAAGTCTAGGTAGTCTTCATGCATGAAACATTTCCTTGAGTAGGGTAATCTGTGAGACTTACCAAATTGACATGATCCACACTTGTAAATCATGTGTTGCTTGGACATATTAGGTATCCCAAGCACACATTGATCCCTGCACATTTGCTGTCTTGGGTCTTCCACATATGCTCCATGTTGTGTAAATCTGACCTGCAAACCTTTCTCCACAATCTGACCAACACTCATTAGATTCTTAGTTATTGTTGGTACATAGAGTACTCTGCTCAATAGATTCTGGTTACCATCACATGTCTTCACATTTCCAATTTTGACAACAGAGTGTTTAGTGTCATCACCTGTTTGTACCTGATGTTTGCCCTTGGGCTCTTCCAAATCAGAAAGTAGTGCCACATTGCCAGCTACATGGTTAGAACATCCTGAGTCAATATAAAATAAATGATCATCATTTGTACCTATCTTGGAGGTCATATTCATGATCAATAGGGAGTCATCTTGCTCCTCTGTGTAATTATTGTAGTCTCTTCTATTTCTGAATCCACCTTGGTAGTTACCATTGTGGTTGTTGTTGTAGTTGTTGTTGTAGTTGTTGTTGTATTGGTTGTTGTATCCATTGTAGCCTTGGTGTTGATTGAATCTGCCTCTCCCTTGAGAGTATCCACCTCTTGAGTAGCCTCTTCCTCTCTGATTTTTGTAGTTCTTGTAGCATTCATCTGTGGTATGATTGGACAATCCACAAATGTTGCATGGTGATGAGTTGTAGGGTCTCCCCCTACCTGACTTACCTCCTCTGCCTCTTCCTCTAGATGACCTACCTCTCCCTGCATAATTAGCTTGAGAGGTAGAGCATTCTTCATCCTGTTTCTTCCCTTTACCTTTATCTTTAACTTTCTTATCAGTATAGAGAGCAGAGGGGTTATTACCTTTTGATTGATCTCCAGCCTTTGTAAACTTTGCTTCATGTGTAAATATTTGGCCCATGAGTGTTGTGAGATCAGGGGTATGCATGTCCATATAGAGGTCCATTGCAGTGGTGAAACTTTCCCACTTATCATCTGCCTTGAGTCCATTTGTTACTTGCTTGACTATTTGTTCCTCTTCAATCTCCTCTCCAATGCTTGCTAATTGGTCTGCCACATCTTTGATCTTTGTCACATACTCTGAGACTGATTGCTTGGGCTGCTTCCTAAGGGTTGTGAACTCAATCCATAATTGATTCTTCCTAGCCCTTGTGTTGGAAGAAAAATAATTTGACAAGGTTTCCCAAGTCTCTTGGGAAGTCTTACAATTCCTTACATGAGGTAAAAGAAAGTCAGATATAGAGTTTAGAAGGTAAGACCTTGCCAAAGCATCCTTTGCACACCATTGGTTGAGTCTTTCATGTTCATCCTTTGTGGGTAGTCCTCTGGTCTTGAATGAGGGCAATTCCTCATCTCCTGATATGTATCCAAATAAGCTTCTCCCTTGTAGATAGGTCTTCATTCTCAATGACCAAGCCTGATAATTGTTTCTGTCCAATTTGTCAATGAAGGAAGGGAAACCATCACCCATGATTACCTTATTTGCTCTGATACCACTGTTGGGAGTGATGGTTGGATGCACTCAAGAAATGAGTTGATGCTGCAAAACCTGCTTCACACCTGCCCTCCTTTGATTCCAGATATACTTAGTACACTTGCTTAGCTTCCAAATGACACAAAGAAACCATATATGTACTTTGGAAATGGTTTGTGTAATGATCAAACCAAAACAGATAACTTGGTTCCTTCACAAACTCAAAAACTTACTATTTCTGTAATGATACCTGCTCAGACTTTCACTCAGTGTGACCAGCACACTGACAATTGATCTAATTCCTTTTGGGAGTATTAAAGTAACTTAACAAGATACCAATCACAAGTGGAATCACTCAAATTGATAAACTATGCACTGAGAAATAAGTTTAGCAAAATTCTAATTACCCCCGACTTTTTAGGAACTCTGCAGACACATACCAGTGTGCACTTCGAAGCGGATTTCTCTCAAATGGCTGAATGAAATCCTCTGAGATTTTGTATGCTTGTAGTTGACCTTGAGCTGGTTCCAATGAGCTATAGATCTCTTGATTTGGTTTAGTAGATCCAGAGATATGCTCCTTTGAAGTTGACAGACTTGAAGAAGAGAACACAGAGAACCAGAAATGATAAATGTGTATATATCTATTGATTGATAAGATTGTACAAGCTCAACAGCATGACAAGCATAGCTAATTGAGGTGTGGTGGTGTAGGCTATGGAGTAGCACTAACACACACTCAGTTACAATGACAATATGCCTCGGGGAGTGAGCTGAAGTGACTGGACTAACCGCGACTTTTCAAGTGTAGTTTTTATAGGATTTGGATGGTGATTTGAATTTCAAAATTCAAACTTAGGCTCCCTAGAATATCTCTACTAAAAGTAGGGAGATATTCTCTCCATTTACAACATTCAATTTCCAGGACTAATCAAGTAGGTAACTGATTTTAAGTAGATGCCAAGTCACTAAGACTTTTATAATGAGTAAAAAGTAAGAACTCCTAAGCATATGTTCATATGATCCTTGCTTCAAGTGAAGCCTTGATAAGGCTTTGTCCAAGTTAATCTTCCATGATTCCAAGCCAATGTGTGAAGGCTTGATATGCACCAACAATAGTGCATGGCATTCCTCTATTAAAATGACACCTTTTGAAGCAATGTATGGTTATAATTGCTTGCTGCCGCATTCACTTTTTAATTCACAGAATCAGGTTGAAATATCCAAAGAGATGCTTGAAAAAATGTATTTGGAGCTAAATAAGGTAAGGAAAAACATGAAAGATGCACAGAAACGTCAGAAATTATATCATGATCTCAAAAAGAGACCCTTGGAATTTAGAACAAATGATCTGGTTTTTTTGAAAGTGAGTCCTTCTAAATCAAATCTGGTTTTAGGCAAAGATCGTCGATTGTCTCCTCGTTATGCTGGTCCTTTCAAAATCTTAAAGAAAGTTGGTTCTGTTGCATATTTACTTGACCTACCTAACACTTTCAAAATTCATCCAGTCTTCCATGTTGGATTACTCAAAAAGTATGTTCCTAATGCTGATCATGTTTTGCAGGACAAATCTAAGTTGAAGGAAGATGCCACTTTTTAGCTTGAACCAAAAGTTATAATGGATAGGAGAATTAGGCATCTTAGGAATCGTGAAATAGTGGAAATTTTAGTAAAGTGGTTTGCATATCCTATTGAAGATTCAACATGGGTTGGTTTACATAAGTTTATGAATATTATCTTTCTTTCCAACTCTGAGGACAGAGTTCTTAAAAGAGGGGGAGCATTGTAACATGCCACGTTGATTTTCCACCCGAAAAAAAAAAAGATGTGTAGGTAATAATGAAATTTTATGTTAAGGATATTTTGATCATATCTGGAAAATTTTGTAGCAATAATTTTTTACATTCTCTCTCTAGAAAGTTGTCGCATGAAATTTGTATGTTAATTTTGAGCATGAAGATGAAGGAATCTGAAAAAGTGTTGTATGAGAGAAAGGTAGAGTACTCTTAGTAGAAAAACTTTACCTGATTGAATTTTTTGTAATTCCTATGTTTTATGTCTCATTTGGTTCCATGAAGATAGGTTAATGAAGAGATTTTTCATGTTTTTTCATCTCTCTCTAGAATTTTTGATTTTGCAGGGCCCAAAAGTGATATCTAGAAGCAGAATTGGACCTGAGACGTCTTTAACACTAATGTACAGATTTAAGAACTCAATATTTTTGTCTCTCACAAGCTCAAGCTGATTCCTCACCATTTTTGAGTTACAGGGCTTGGAAAAGTGCCGTTTTCCAACACTTAAAAAAAAAAGAGAAGCCTTCATTCATTCATCTTACTCATGTTCGCGGATTTAGAAAGCGCACATGGGTATATAGGTTATTTTTGGGTGATTTATGTGTATGTGTGAGTGCGTTGCAGGGATCACCTCTATTTTTGCAGGTACGATTCTTGATGGTGGACATGAAAAGTAGATGCATGGGTGGTCTGGAAGTCTTGCATGAGACATACGAAAAGAAGCTATCTTGGAGCATGCAGATTCTAAAAGTGCGGGTCTAGGAAGGCGTGAGTGGTCGTGCGCTGGCAAAAGGTGGAGATCCAAAAAGACGAAGACTGAGAGATAGAAAAAGAGGATGGTCGTACAGTCATTAGGATCATTTTTCGGCTTTTGAAATTGCGATTGAGATTGAGATTGAGATTGTGATTGTGATTAAGATTGGGATTCAGATTGTGGTTATGATTGAGATTGGGATTGAGATCAGCTCGGGGGTGGTCGGGTGGATGAGGCTTCACATTGAAGCTATCTGATAGATTTTGTAACACAAATCAGTACTACTTGTAAATATGCACAGATAATAAAACTCTCTCTCTTCTTGTTCTGCGTATACTCTGTTTTCCTTCTTTATATCTTGTGGTGTCGAGGCCTATTATTCTGTGTGGGATTGTGATTCAAGATTAGGGGACTTGTTACAAGTGGTATCAGAGCAGAGTTGGATTCCACGACAAGATGAAGGCTTTGAAGAAGAAGATAGAAGAACAAGAGGAGCTTATCCGTAGATTAAATGCAGAATTACATAAAGAAAGATCCAACAAAAAAAAAGAGGGTACTGCAAATGCTTCCACGGACCTCAATGATAAAGGTGGTAATGGTGCAGGCACATCGAACGCACGTAGAGCTAGACGGCAACATGAACCCGAAGAGAACAATGATGCAGGTGAATTTGCACTTAAGCAAGTGTTTAAAAGAGCAAAATTAAATGAATTTGAGGGTGAGAAGAAAACTGGAGAGGATCTTGAAGCATGGATTGAGGAACTTGAAGATTTCTTTGACCTGCGCGTATTTAGTGAGGAATCAAAAGAAAACTCCATCTACGAGGAGTCCCAAAACTGTGGTGGAAATCATACGTACAGACAAGAACACGTGAAGGTCCGATCCTCTGGAAAGAGTTTTGAGAGCAAGCAGAGAATCGTTATTGTTCTCCACATCATCGGATGGAAAAGAAAATGGAATTCTACCCTTTCAAGCAGTATGAGGATGATAGGTATAACTTGTCTGTTGAAGAATACAAGGAGAAATTTTTGCATTTACATAAGTATGCACTAGAAGTTTTTGGAGATGCCCTAAAAAGCAAGTTTATTGAGGGTTTGCGGGAAGAGCTTTGCTATCAAGTAAAGGGGTCCGGATGTGTAGATTTTCTTGCTGCGGTTGCAAAAGCAGAGAACTTTGAGAAGATGGAGAAGTTTACCAGGAAAAAGGCATCCAAATCAAGGTTTATCTCAACAGGACATCGACCCCCAAGACCTATTTCAATAAATCAGAATGGACAGATATCGACTAACTCTATTAATGGTCAAGGAGGAAAAACTAAGCCGAAGCAAACGGATACACTTAAGAAGCCAGAAGTTGTGCACTGGCAACATGATTTTGATTTCTTGGAGCGGGCTAAAAGACTGGGACTTTGTTTTTGATGTGGAGAACAAGGCCATCGCACTTTTGAATGTCCAAAGAAGGCCTTCAACCGTTCTATGCAAGCGAAGATAGCTCATCTACAAGAAGAAAACATGACAATTGAGGAAGTGGATGATCAAGGTAAGTGTTCTAGCCCTAGACTTCAATGCATGAAAACTTCTTCTCATTCAAGGGGATCGGTGATTAGGATTATGGGGGACATATCCTCACGTAAGGTTAGTTTCTTGATTGATTCGGGTAGTACAAATTGTTTCCTTTCACTTAAGATGGCAGAAGCTTTAGGGTTGCATATTGAGATGCAGACTAAAAGACCTGTACAGATGGCTAATGGTAGGATACACTATACTCGAGGCTGTATTGAGAATCTTGATTTTATGTTAGGAGAACATAAGTTTTCGGGTACCTTCCATGTAATTGAAATGAGAGAATGTGATGTAATCATCCGAATGGACAGGTTAGTTCATAACAGTGTCGTGATTGATTCTGAAAGTGGGATCCTTACTTTGAAAATAGAAGGGAAGGAACATCGTCTTGAAGGCAAGTGTAATTCAAGTTTGCCTCCTATTTCTGCAATAAAGTTGATTAGGGATATTCGACAGGGTTGTGAGACATATTTGGTTTATGTGCATGACCTTCAAGAGAAGAAGAAAGAAGAGGAAATACCTAAATATGTTAGAAAACTTTTAGATGAGTACGCAGATGTATTTCTTGATGATCTACCAGGCATGCCTCCTCCTAGGAAAATTGACCATGCTATAGACCTTTATCCAGGAAGTGAGACTTATTCGAGAGCACCTTATAGGTTCAATATTGATGAATTGAAAGATTTGAAGCTCCAATTGGATGATCTATTGAAGAAGGAGTTGATAAGCCCTAGTGTTTCACCTTGGGGAGCACCTGTTTTGTTTTAGAAAAAGAAAGATGGTTCATACAGACATTGTATCGACTATGGGGGATTGAAGAAGAAAACCATTAAGAACAAGTTTCCACTGCCACACATAGATGAACTACTGAGTCAGTTTAGTGGTGCCATAGTATTCACAAAAATTGACTTAAGATCAGGATATCATCAAATTAGAGTAAAGTCTGAGGACATACCCCAAACCGCTTTTAGAACACGATATGGTCATTATGAGTTCACGGTTTTGCCTTTTGGATTGACAAATTCTCCTTCAACATTTATGTGTTTGATGAATAATGTGTTTCATGAATATCTTGATGAATTTATATTAGTTTTTCTTGACGATATTTTTGTGTATTCTAAGGATGATGATGAACATGCATTGCATCTCCGGAAGACTTTACAAAAACTAAGAGAGCATAAACTATATGGTAAGGTGAGTAAATGTTTTTTTGCAAAAGGGGAAGTGACTTATTTGGGGAGAGTTGTTTCTAAGGAAGGGATTCATATAGCTCCTGAGAAAGTTAGAAGCATAATTGACTGGCCTACACCCAAATGTGTGAGAGATGTGAGAAGCTTCCTTGGTTTGGCACAATATGAGAGGGCACACATTAGGGAGTTTTCTTGAATTGCAAATCCTCTTACAGAACTGACAAAGAAAAATAGAGAGTTCACATGGAACGATGATTGTCAAAATGCGTTTGACGAAATAAAATAGAAAAATATTGAAAATTGTGTGCTAAAGATACCTGAGTTAGGGAAGCCTTTTACTGTTGCATGTGATAGTGGCTTATGAGTCAAGCAAATTAAGGAAACATGAATTAAATTATACAACAGATGACTTAGAAATGCTTGTAGTTGTTCATGCACTTAAACATTGGAGACACTTATTGCTTGGAGTAAAGTTTGAATTGAGAACAGATCATGAGAGCCTTAAATACATATTTACTCAACCTTTACTTAACAATAGACAAAAACGATGGATCCAATTGCTAAGTGAATATGATTTTGTGCTGATCATGTTTTGCAGGACAAATCTAAGTTGAAGGAAGATGCCACTTTTGCGCTTGAACCAGAAGTTATAATGGATAGGAGAATTAGACATCTTAGGAATCGTGAGATAGTGGAAATTTTAGTAAAGTGGTTTGCATATCCTATTGAAGATTCAACATGGGTTAGTTTAGATGAGTTTATGGAACATTATCCTTCTTTCCAACTCTGAGGATCGAGTTCTTAAAAGAGGGGGAGAATTGTAAGATGCCACATTGATTTTCCACCCGGAAAAAAAAAAGATGTGTAGGTAATAATGAAATTTTATGTTTAGGATATTCTGATCATATCTACAAAATTTTGTAGCAATAAGTTTTTACATTCTCTCTCTAGAAAGTTGTCACATGAAATTTGTATGTTAACTTCGAGCATGAAGATGAAGGAATCTGAAAAAGTGTTGTATGAGAGAAAGGAAGAGTACTCTTAGTAGAAAAACTTTACCTGATTGGATTTATTGTAGCTCCTATGTTATATGTCTCATTTGGTTCCATGAAGATAGATTAATGAAGAGATTTTCATGTTTTTTCATCTCTCTCTAGAATTTTCGATTTTGTAGGGCCCAAAAGTGATACCTGGAAGCAGATTTGGACCTGAGTTGTCTCTAACACTATTGTACAGATTTAAGAACTGAATATTTTTTTCTCTCACAAGCTCAAGCTGATTCTTCACCGTCTTTGAGTTACAGGGCTTGGAAAAGTGCTGTTTTCCAACACTAAAAAAAAAAAAGAGAACCCTTAATTCATTCATCATATTCATGTTCGCGGATTTAGAAAACGCACATGGGTATATAGGTTATTTTTGGGTGATTGATGTGTGTGTGTGAGTGCGTTGCAGGGATCACCTCTATTTTTGAAGGTACGATTCTTGATGGTGGACATGAAAAGTAGATGCATGGGTGGTCTGGAACTCTTGCATGAGACATGCAAAAAGACGCTATCTTGGAGCATGCAGATTATAAAAGTGCGGGTCTAGGAAGGCGTGAGTGGTCATGCGCTGGTGAAAGGTGGAGATCCAAAAAGATGAAGACTGAGAGATAGAAAAAGAGAATGGTCGTACAGTCATTAGGATCGTTTTTTGGCTTCTGGAATTGCGATTGAGATTGAGATTGAAATTGAGATTGAGATTGTGATTTTGATTGAGATTGGGATTGAGATTGTGATTGTGATTGCGATTGGGATTCAGATCAGCTCGGGGGTGGTCGAGTGGGTTCGTCTTCACATTGAAGCTATCTGATAGATTTTGTAACACGGATCAGTACAACTTGTAAATCTGCGCAGATAATAAAATTCTCTCTCTTCTTGTTCTGCGTATACTCTATTTTCCTTCTTTATATCTTGTGGTGTCGAGGCCTATTATTCTGTGTGGGATTGTGATTCAAGATTAGGGGACTTGTTACAAGTGGTATCAGAGCAGAGTTGGATTCCACGACAAGATGCAGGCTTTGAAGAAGAAGATAGAAGAACAAGAGGAGCTTATCCGTAGATTGAATGCAGAATTACATAAAGAAAGATCCAACAAACAAAAAGAGGGTACTGCAAATGCTTCCACGGACCTCAATGATGAAGGTGGTAATGGTGCGGGCACATCGAACGCACGTAGAGCTAGACGACAACGTGAACTCGAAGAGAACAATGATGCAGGTGAATCTGCACTTAAGCAAGTGTTTAAAAGAGCAAAATTAAATGAATTTGATGGTGAGAAGAAAAATAGAGAGGATCTTGAAGCATGGATTGAGGAACTTGAAGATTTCTTTGACCTGCGCGTATTTAGTGAGGAATCAAAAGCAAAGGTGGCAATTCTGCATCTACCAGGAGTCGCAAAACTGTGGTGGAAATCATACATACAGACAAGAACACATGAAGGTTGTTGGTGCAAGACAATCAACAATTGAAGGTCTTTAAGTCCGCAGAGAAGTCAGCAAAAATTTCCTTAAAAAAGGGTCACCGGAAGGCACCGGAACAGTACCGGAAGGCACCGGAACAACACCGGAAGATTACAGGAAAGTCACCGGAATGTTATCAGAAATGATCATTTTTACAGTTTTCAGTTCATGAAGAGTTGAAGGATGAAAGGAGGAAGAAAAGAACAAAGTTTGAAGCTTGGAAGAAGAACCGGGAAAAAGTTGTACACATATGTACAGTAGTATAGTCCGCGTTATAAGCTTGTACAAATTTATCTATAAATACCTGAAAAATGTAAAGGCGCATAAGTGAGAGAAAGCTAGAGAAAGCTAGGTAGGCCAGGAAGGCGAGGGAAGAATGAGAGGCATAGAATAAGAGAGAATGAGAAGTTAGATGTCATGAGACATATGAGAAGTTAGTTGAGTTTTCCTCTCATCACTCAACTGTAACTTTCTGAATAATCGAAGAAAAGTTGCGCCGAAATTTCTGTGTGTTCTTCATCTGTGTTAGATGATTTGTGAAATCCTTTTGAGGATATCTAAGTCTATAGTTAATCAATCTATAGCTTAAGTTTCAGAGTTTGATTGTAAACAGAAACTGAGAATTGTCAGTAGGAACATTCATATGTGTTGAGTGTTCAAAGTTTACTGAAACAGGCGCATTTTCGGTGATCAATGTTTTGATAATTTCTCAGTGCATACTTTAAAGTTTTGCATGAGTGAGAGCTTAATCTTTAAGTTAGAAGATAAGCTACTCGTAACCAGAAGCATTTGCTTAAACGGGTTCTATTCAAGGAGAATTAAGTCTTAGAAGTTACAGGTGTAAAGTCGACTGTTTAGAGTAACAGTTTCAGACAAAAGTAACCTGTGAAGATTAATTTGAAGAAAGTGTGCAGCAGACTTATGTGTTGTGAAGGTTTTGACTTACTCTTGGTATAGAAGTGTTCTAATCTCAAGAGTAGGTTATTCTGAAGGAGATTAACATTCTCCGACAGTGGTATCAGAGCAGGTACAGTGATATCAGAACAGGTAAAGTGGTATCAGAGCAGGTAAAGGTCCGAAAGTGGTATCAGAGCAGGTAAAGGTCCGAAAGTGGTATCAGAGCAGGTAAAGGTCCGAAAGTGGTATCAAAGCAGGTATCAGTCCAGCAGTGATATTAGAGCAGGAGACACCAAAATCAAAGAAAGGAGGTTTCCGACTGCTGCGGTTACAAAGAATTCTACAACCGAAGAACTAAAAGGTGAAAGCTTGAAGGCGAAACCTGAAGAAGAGATCATACGGCATCAAGAAAGACAAACGGAGTCTAATTCGAAGTAAAGGTACATACATTACTTGTAAAGCTTGAAGTTTTCAATACACAGGTGGACACAAGATGGGAGATTCTCTACAGATAGAGAAACTGGATAGAGAAAACTATCCTGTGTGGTCAATGAGGATGGAAGCTCATCTTATGAGCAAAGATTTGATAGCTTATATCACAGGAGAAGAAGAAAAGCCACAGTTCAAAGATCCTAGTGTTCCGACTAGGGAGGAGTTAGCAGATTTGAAAAACTGGATGAAGAAAGATGCGCAAGCTAGAAGCATTATCTATATGGCAGTAAATGATTACTTGCTACCTCATATTCGAGGTCTTGAAAGTGCAACGGACATTTGGAATGCTTTGGAGGAGCATTTCCAGAATACTACTAAGTCAAGAAAGGCATCCTTATGGGCAGAGTTTACAACCTTCAAGAAGAAGGCTTCTCAGTCCGTTTCAGACTATGTGACAAGAATGAAAGACATTGCAGATGCATTAGGTGCTGTTGACGAAGATATCGAAGAAGATAAATTGGTAAGACAAATTCTTACAGGCTTAAGAGGTGATGACAAATGGAAGCCGTTTATTTTGTCTACAGAATTATCCCTTGATCATTTCACTCCAGATTTAAATCAGTTGTTAGGTCACATGCTAACATTTGAGAATGATGTTAAAGGAGATGGTGACAAGAGTGCAGGTCACGCAATGTACTCGAAAGATAAAAAGAAGAATAGCAAAGGAAAGCAACAAGCAAATGAAGACGAAGGAACAACTAGCCAAGCCAACTTCCTAAGAGGAAGAGGAGGTGGCAAAGGTAGAGGAAAAGGCAGAAATAACAAAGATGGAGGCAAAGCTTGCTGGATTTGTGGTAAGACAAATCATTTAGCTAATGATTGTTGGCACAATACTCAAAGTAATAATGGATATAGTCAAAGTTACAATGCAAGAGGAAGAGGTGGCAGAAATCAAAGAGGAAATTTCAGAGGAAGAGGTGGTAGGAGTTACTTTGGAAGAAATACAGGTAGAGGATTCCAAAGTCAACAATATAACAATACCTACTACAATTACGCTTCAGAACAGAAGGAAGATTCAACGATGATATTGAATGCTACTTGTGAAAGTCAGAATGAAGATCAAAGAGTCTTCTACATTGACTCAGGATGTAGCAATCACCTGAGTGGAAACATATCATTGATGACTGATTTGGAGAATAAAGTTTCTAATCATGTTGTTCAAACAGGTGACAACACAAAGCATAAAGTGCAGTCGATTGGATCAGTGAAAGCCAAAGACGGCAGTACCTTATTGGGTAAGGTTCTGTATGTTCCTACAATTCCTAAGAATTTGATAAGTGTAGGACAAATTGTTGAAAAAGGATATGAAGTAAGATTCACTAATGAAGGAGTATACGTGGAAGATCCCAGTCAGGGGTATAAACAGATTGTTTCAGGAAAGAAAGAAGGAAGACTGTTTACACTGAAGATTCAAGGTAACATTGGTCAGGCCATGTTTACATATGAAGGACAGAAAATTTCTGAGTTAGATCTTTGGCACAAAAGGCTCGGACATTTTAATGAAAGAGGTATAAAAGATATGGTTAACAATGGTTCAGTGCTTGGATTGCCTAATGTTGCAGGTCAACATATGACATACAAATGTGAGGCATGTCAATTTGGTAAGGCTCATAAGAATTCTTATACCAAGCGTGGTTTTATGCACTCAGAGAAGCTTGAGTTGGTACACACAGATGTGTGGGGACCATCAAAGGATTTCAGTATAAATGGATCAAGATATTATGTGATTTATGTTGATGATGCTACCAGATGGATCACTATCTATGTGATCAAGGATAAGTCAGAAGTATTCAATACATTCAGACATTATCATGCGTATGCAGAAAGAACTACAGGTCATAGACTGAAGAGACTAAGATCAGATGGAGGGGGAGAGTATTTTTCCAACGAGTTCAGTGACTACTTATGGAATGCAGGTATAAAAAGGGAAGTTACTTGCAGATATTCTCCTCAACAAAATGGTGTTGCAGAAAGAAGGAACAGGACTATTGTTGAGTTTGCGAGGTCCATGATGAATGAGAAAAAGTGCCCTAATTATTTGTGGGCTGAAGCTGTAAACACAGCTACTTATTTGGTCAATAGGTTACCATGCAAAGCCCTGCAAGGTATGACACCATATGAAGCTTGGTGGGGTAAAAGACCTACCTTAGATCATTGCAGAGTTTTTGGGTGTGTGGCATATGCATATGTGCCATCACAATTAAGACAAAAATTGGAACCTAAAGCTGAAAAATATGTTTTCATTGGTTATGATGATAGACAGATGGGATACAGGTTGTGGAATCCATCCACGAAACATTTTCTGGTATCGAAAGATGTTACGTTTGATGAGCAAAGTTCTTGGTATGCAGGAACAGTTAATAACAATACAGGTGATGAAGAAGAAGTGAATCAGAAGAAAGGTAAATCAAAGGTTCAAATAATTGATGAAGAAGAAAATTATGAAGTGCAGGAAGAAGCTGAAGAAAGGCCAAGATTTGATCCTGAGTGTGAAGAACCAGAAACCTCAAGGACCGGAGAACTCAGAAGGTCATCAAGAAATAGATGGCAACCTACAAGGTACAGTTATGATACTTCATTTTTGGCTACGAAAGATTATGCTTACATAGTGAAAGCAGATGAAGACCCTTCTACATATGAAGAGGCAAAAGGTAAGGAAAAATGGGAAAAAGCTATGCAGGAAGAACATGATGCATTGGTAGAAAATCAAACATGGGATTTAGTTCCTAAACCAAATAGCCAGAAGATTATTGGATGCAAGTGGGTCTACAAGACCAAAAGATTTGCAGATGGAAGCGTGTCTAGATACAAAGCTAGACTAGTTGTCAAAGGGTTTGCTCAGACTTATGGAGTTGATTATGATGAGACTTATAGTCCAGTAGCAAAGATGACAACTATCAGAACACTCATAGCTGTTGCTGCGAGCAAAGGTTGGAAGTTATGTCAGTTAGATGTGAAAAATGCTTTTCTGAATGGTTATATTTCAGATGATGTGTTCATGGAGCAACCTCAAGGGTTCAGAGATAAAAAATATCCAGAACATGTGTGCAAGCTCAAGAGAGCTTTGTATGGCTTGAAGCAAGCGCCAAGAGCGTGGAACTATAGACTGGTAAAGTTCTTGAAAGAACTTGGTTTCCAGGTGTCTGAAGCAGATAGTAGTCTGCTTATAAAATCAAGTGATAATGGTTTCATATACATGTGCATATATGTTGATGATATTTCTTACAGGAACAGATGAGTCAGGTATACAAAGACTCAAGAAGCAAATGGAAAAGGAGTTCAAGATAAGTGACTTGGGAGACTTGTCTTATTTCTTGGGTATGGAGATCACATATACTCAGCACGGAGTATTCGTGACCCAAGAAAGATATTTGAAGAACTTGTTAATCAAGTTTAAAATGAATGATTGCCGGATAGCACCTACTCCAATGGAGGTGAACCACAAACTGAGTAAGTTTGGTGGAGAAGAATTCAAGGATGTGAGACAATATCAGAGTTTGGTTGGTAGTCTTATCTATGCTACGTTAACCAGACCTGATTTATCATATGCAGTAGGAGTATTGTCTCAATTCATGCACTGTCCAAGGAAAGAACACTGGATTGCAGGACAAAGGGTGTTGAGGTACATTAAGGGTACACTCAAAGAAGGTTTGTATTATGGTTTTACATCAGATACAAACATCAAAATATACAGTGACGCAGATTGGGCAGGTAATCCAGATGACAGAAGGTCAACCTATGGATACATGTGTTATGTGGGAGATAAGCTAATCTCCTGGTGCTCCAAGAAGCAACATACAGTTGCTTTGTCGTCTACCGAAGCCGAGTACAAAGGCATGGTTGAAGCCGCAAAGGAAGTGATTTGGCTAAAGACTTTAATGAAGAATTTTGACGCTATACAGAGGACTCCAATCATATTTGGAGATAACATGAGTTCATTATATTTAGCTGCTAATCCTGTTTTTCATGCCAGGACTAAACACATTGAGATTCAGTATCACTTTCTAAGAGAGAAGGTGATGGATAAAGAGATTGAAGTAATTCATACTTCAACGAAAGATCAGATAGCTGATATGCTTACAAAAAGTTTGGATGGACCTAAGTTACAAAGGTTTAAAGATATGGCAGGAATAAAGAAGACAGAGAAAACCTCAATTGATGATTGAGGGGGAGCTGTTGGTGCAAGACAATCAACAATTGAAGGTCTTTAAGTCCGCAGAGAAGTTAGCAAAAATTTCCTTAAAAAAGGGTCACCGGAAGGCACCGGAACAGTACCGGAAGGCACCGGAACAACACCGGAAGATTACAGGAAAGTCACCGGAATGTTATCAGAAATGATCATTTTTACAGTTTTCAGTTCATGAAGAGTTGAAGGATGAAAGGAGGAAGAAAAGAACAAAGTTTGAAGCTTGGAAGAAGAACCGGGAAAAAGTTGTACACATATGTACAGTAGTATAGTCCGCGTTATAAGCTTGTACAAATTTATCTATAAATACCTGAAAAATGTAAAGGCGCATAAGTGAGAGAAAGCTAGAGAAAGCTAGGTAGGCCAGGAAGGCGAGGGAAGAATGAGAGGCATAGAATAAGAGAGAATGAGAAGTTAGATGTCATGAGACATATGAGAAGTTAGTTGAGTTTTCCTCTCATCACTCAACTGTAACTTTCTGAATAATCGAAGAAAAGTTGCGCCGAAATTTCTGTGTGTTCTTCATCTGTGTTAGATGATTTGTGAAATCCTTTTGAGGATATCTAAGTCTATAGTTAATCAATCTATAGCTTAAGTTTCAGAGTTTGATTGTAAACAGAAACTGAGAATTGTCAGTAGGAACATTCATATGTGTTGAGTGTTCAAAGTTTACTGAAACAGGCGCATTTTCGGTGATCAATGTTTTGATCATTTCTCAGTGCATACTTTAAAGTTTTGCATGAGTGAGAGCTTAATCTTTAAGTTAGAAGATAAGCTACTCGTAACCAGAAGCATTTGCTTAAACAGGTTCTATTCAAGGAGAATTAAGTCTTAGAAGTTACAGGTGTAAAGTCGACTGTTTAGAGTAACAGTTTCAGACAAAAGTAACCTGTGAAGATTAATTTGAAGAAAGTGTGCAGCAGACTTATGTGTTGTGAAGGTTTTGACTTACTCTTGGTATAGAAGTGTTCTAATCTCAAGAGTAGGTTATTCTGAAGGAGATTAACATTCTCCGACAAAGGTTCGATCCTCTCGAAAGAGTTTCGAGAGCAAGCAGAGAATCGTTATTGTTCTCCACATTATCAGATGGAAAAGAAAATGGATTTCTACTCTTTCAAGCAGTATGAGGATGATAGGTATAACTTTTCTGTTGAAGAATACAAGGAGAAATTTTTGTGTTTACATAAGTATGCACTAGAAGTTTCTGGAGATGCCCTAAAAAGAAAGTTTATTGAGGGTTTGCGGGAAGAGCTTCGCTATCAAGTAAAGGGGTCTGGATGTGTAGATTTTCTTGATGCGGTTGCAGAAGCAGAGAACTTTGAGAAGATGGAGAAGTTTACCACGAAAAAGGCATCCAAATCAAGGTTTATCTCAACAAGACATCGACCCCCAAGACCTATTTCAATAAATCAGAATGGACAAAGATCGACTAACTCTATTTCAATAAATCAGAATGGACAAAGATCGACTAATTCTATTAATGGTCAAGGAGGAAAAACTAAGTCGAAGCAAACGGATACACTTAAGAAGCAAGAAGTTGTGCACTAGCAACGTGATTTTGATTTCTTGGAGCGGGCTAAAAGACTGGGACTTTGTTTTCAATGTGGAGAACAAGGACATCGCACTTTTGAATGTCCAAACAAGGCCATCAACCGTTCTATGCAAGCGAGGATAGCTCATCTACAAGAAGAAAACATGACAATTGAGGAAGCGGATGATCAAGGTAAGTGTTCTAGCCCTAGACTTCAATGCATGAAAACTTCTTCTCATTCAAGGGCATCGGTGATTAGGATTATGGGGGACATATCCTCACGTAAGGTTAGTTTCTTGATTGATTCGAGTAGTACAAATTGTTTCCTTTCACTTAAGATGGCAAAAGCTTTAGGGTTGCATATTGAGATGCAGACTAAAAGACCTGTACAGATGGCTAATGGTAGGATACACTATACTCGAGGCTGTATTGAGAATCTTGATTTTATGTTAGGAGAACATAAGTTTTTGGGTACCTTCCATGTAATTGAAATGAGAGAATGTGATGTAATCATCGGAATGGACTGGTTAGTTCATAACAGTGTTGTGATGGATTGTGAAAGCGGGATCCTCACTTTGAAAATAGAGGGGAAGGAACATCGTCTTGAAGGCAAGTGTAATTCAAGTTTTCCTCCTATTTCTGCAACAAAATTGATTAGGGGTATTCGACAGGGTTGTGAGACATATTTGGTTTATGTGCATGACCTTCAGGAGAAGAAGAAAGAAGAGGAAATACCTAAATATGTTAGAAAAATTTTAGATGAGTACGCAGATGTATTTCTTGATGATCTACCAGGCATGCCTCCTCCTAGGAAAATTGACCATGCTATAGAGCTTTATCTAGGAAGTGAGCCTTATTCCAGAGCACCTTATAGGTTCAATATTGATGAATCGAAAGAGTTGAAGCTTCAATTGGATTAGCTATTGAAGAAGGAGTTGATAAGACATAGTGTATTACCTTGGGGAGCACCTATTTTGTTTTGGAAAAAGAAAGATGGTTCATACAGACTTTGTATCGACTATAGGGGATTGAACAACAAAACCATTAAGAACAACTATCCACTACCACACATAGATGAACTACTGAGTCAATTGAGTGGTGCCACACTATTCACTAAAATTGACTTAAGATCAGGATATCATCAAATTAGAGTAAAGTCTGAGGACATACCCAAAACCACTTTTAGAACACGATATGGTCATTATGAGTTCACGGTTTTGCCTTTTGGATTGGTAAATGCTCCTGCAACATTTATGTGTTTGATAATTAATGTGTTTCATGAATATCTCGATGAATTTATATTAGTTTTTCTTGACGTTATTTTTGTGTATTCTAAGGATGATGATGAACATGCATTGCATCTCCGGAAGACTTTACAAAAACTAAGAGAGCATTAACTATATGGTAAGATGAGTAAATGTTTTTTTGCAAAAAGGGAAGTGACTTATTTTGTTGTTTGTAAGGAAGGGATTCATATAGATCCTGAGAAAGTTAAAAGCATAGTTGACTAGCCTACACCCAAATGTGTGAGAGATGTGAGAAGCTTCCTTGGTTTGGCACAATATGAGAGGGCACACATTAGGGATTTTTCTCGAATTGCAAATCCTCTTACAGAACTGACAAAGAAAAATAGAGAGTTCAGATGGAACGATGAGTGTCAAAATGCGTTTGACGAATTAATACAGAAAATTATAAAAAATTGTGTGCTAAAGATTCCTGAGTTAGGGAATCCTTTTATTGTTGCATGTGATGCTAGTGGAAGCCAAATCAGATGCGTACTTTCAAAAGAAGGGAGGGTAGTGGCTTATGAGTCAAGGAAATTAAGGAAACATGAATTAAATTATACAACACATGACTTAGAAATGCTTGCAGTTGTTCATGCACTTAAACATTGGAGACAGTTATTGCTTGGAGTAAAGTTTGAAATGTGAACAGATCATCAGAGCCTTAAATACATATTTACTCAACCTTTACTTAACAATAGACAAAAATGATGGATCCAATTGCTAAGTGAATATGATTTTGATATTAAATACTTAGCAGGAAAAGAAAACAAGGTGGCTGATGCTTTGAGTCGTAAACCCTTATGCAGTTCAATTTCTATTTTATCCTGTGATTTTGAAATTGGAAAAGAATTAAAAGAGGATTTATTTTATGCAGCAATCTTGAAATTTTTGGGTATGAATCCAGGTTCTATGTTTCAGGGAAAATTTCATTTGAGAAATAATGATTTGTATTGTAATTCTCATTTATGTATTTCTTCAGAATCTGTTTTGAAAGGAAAGATCCTGCATGACTGTCATGATGCACCTTTCTCTGCACACCCTGGTTTTTCTAGAACTCATGCAAAAGTGAAAGCTTTTTATTACTGGCCACGTATGAAATATGATATTAAGAGGTATGTGGAAGAATGTCTGAAATGTCAACAGGTTAAGGCCGAATTTAAAAGGAGTCTTGGCATGTTACAACTACTAGATGTGCCTGATCAAAAATGGGAATCCATCTCTATGGATTTCATAACAAAGTTGCATGTGACCAGAAGTGGGCATGATACCATCTTTGTTGTTGTGGACAGTCTTACAAAGATGGTACACTTTCTTCCCTTGAGGAAAACTGATACAGCTTTGCATGTTGCTAAACTTTTCATAAAAGAAATCTTTAGGTTACATGGTATACCCAAAAGTATAATTTCTGATAGGGATGCAAGGTTCACATCTAATTTTTGGAAAGCAACATTTCAATCCATAGGAACAGAATTACGCATGAGTACTGCATTTCATCCTCAAACCGATGGTGAGACCGAGAGGGTTAACAGGGTGCTTGAGGATATGTTACGCATGTATGTGAATGACAAGCAAAACAACTGTACTGAATATTTGCCTTTGGTTGAGTATGCATATAATAGTGCATGGCATTCCTCTATTAAAAGGACACCATTTGAAGCAATGTATGGTTATAATTGCTTGTTGCCGCATTCACTTTTTAATTCACAGAATCAGGTTGAAATATCCAAAGAGATGCTTGAAAACATGGATTTGGAGCTAAATAAGGTAAGGAAAAACATGAAAGATGCACAGAAACGTCAGAAATTATATCATGATCTCAAAAAGAGACCCTTGGAATTTAGAACAAATGATCTGGTTTTTTTGAAAGTGATTCCTTCTAACTCAAATCTGGTTTTAGGCAAAGATCGTTGATTGTCTCCTCGTTATGCTGGTCCTTTCAAAATCTTAAAGAAGTTGGTTCTGTTGCATATTTATTTGACCTACCTAACACTTTGAAAATTCATCTAGTCTTCCATGTTGGATTACTCAAAAAGTATGTTCCTAATGCTAATCACGTTTTGTAGGACAAATATAAGTTGAAGGAAGATGCCACTTTTGTGCTTGAACCAGAAGTTATAATGCATAGGAGAATTAGACATCTTAGGAATCGTGAAATAGTGGAAATTTTAGTAAAGTGGTTTGCATATCCTATTGAAGATTCAACATGGGTTGGTTTAGATGAGTTTATGGAACATTATCCTTCTTTCCAACTCTGAGGACAAAGTTCTTAAAAGAGGGGGAGAATTGTTAGATGCCACATTGATTTTCCACCCGAAGAAAAAAAGATGTGTGGGTAATAATGAAATTTTATGTTTAGGATATTCTGATCATATCTCCAAAATTTTGTAGCAATAAGTTTTTATATTCTCTCTCTAGAAAGTTGTCGCATGAAATTTGTATGTTAATTTCGAGCATGAAGATGAAGGAATCTGAAAAAGTGTTGTATGAGAGAAAGGTAGAGTACTCTTAGTAGAAAAACTTTTCCTGATTGAATTTTTTGTAGTTCCTATGTTTTATGTCTCATTTGGTTCCATAAAGATAGGTTAATGAAGAGATTTTTCATGTTTTTTCATCTCTCTCTAGAATTTTCGATTTTGCAAGGCCCAAAAGTGATATCTAGAAGCAGATTTGGGCCTGAGACATCTCTAATACTATTGTACAAATTTAAGAACTGAATATTTTTGTCTCTCACAAGCTCAAGCTGATTCCTCACCGTTTTTGAGTTACAAGGCTTTGAAAAGTGCCATTTTCCAACACTTAAAAAAAAAAAGAGGGAAGCCTTCATTCATTCATCTTATTCATGTTCGCGGATTTAGAAAATGCACATGGGTATATA
This sequence comes from Ceratopteris richardii, assembly GCA_020310875.1. Classification (NCBI taxonomy): domain Eukaryota; kingdom Viridiplantae; phylum Streptophyta; class Polypodiopsida; order Polypodiales; family Pteridaceae; genus Ceratopteris; species Ceratopteris richardii. The sequence goes on along the minus strand of MU260158.1, from coordinate 55,918 downwards.
TGTTATTTTTGGGTGATTGATGTGTGTGTGTGAGTGCGTTGCATGGATCACCTCTATTTTTGCAAGTACGATTCTTGATGGTGGACATGAAAAGTAGATGCATGGGTGGTTTGGAAGTCTTGCATGAGACATGCAAAATGACGCTATCTTGGAGCATGCAGATTCTAAAAGTGCGGGTCTAGGAAGGCGTGAGTGGTCGTGCGCTGGCGAAATGTGGAGATCCAAAAAGACGAAGACTGAGAGACAGAAAAAGAGGATGGTCGTACAGTCATTAGGATCGTTTTTCGGCTTCTAGAATTGCGATTGATATTGAGATTGAGATTGAGATTGAGATTGTGATTGTGATTGAGATTGGGATTGAGATTGTGATTGTGATTGAGATTGGGATTAAGATCAGCTCAGGGGTGGTCGGGTGGATGAGGCTTCACATTGAAGCTATTTGATAGATTTTGTAACACAAATCAGTACTACTTGTAAATCTGCAGAGATAATAAAATTCTCTCTCTTCTTATTCTGCGTATACTCTGTTTTCCTTCTTTATATCTTGTGGTGTCGAGGCCTATTATTCTGTGTGGGATTGTGATTCAAGATTAGGGGACTTGTTACACTTCCCATAAGAGCATCCTCTGTAGCTCTGCATTATCTTGTATATATATTTTTCCCTTCCGGTATAACATGTTGTTCATGATTACATATTTCCCTTTGTGGTCCAATCTTGAGTGCACATCTTTTATAATCCGCTGTACTTCTAAATCTGTTTGTTGGAGTCTACGTATTTGATCCTTTGTCTTGCTTTCCGCCATGGAAAGGGCCGCCAACGTTGGTCTTCTACTCAATGCATCGAGAATCACATTCTGCTTCCCCGGTTTATGGATGATATCTATATCAAATTCTCCCAAAAAGTCTTGCCAGCACGCTTGCTTGGGAGACAACTTTGGCTGAGTACAAAAGTATTTCAACGATATGTAGTCTGTGTATATTTTGGTGTGTTTGTCTTGTACGTAGTGACGCCACTTCCTTAGAGAGTGGATCATTGTGAGCATCTCCTTCTCATGAGTGCTCCATCTCAGTTCTGTACTTGAAAACTTGTGTGACTCATATGCCACAGGGCATCCATCTTGCATAAGGACCCCTCCAATTGCTAATCGAGAAGCATCTATATGAATCTCAAACTCTTGTTCAAACTCTCGCAACTCCAACAAAGGAGCTTCACACGTCACTTGTTTGAGTTGCTCAAAGGCATCCTATTCTTTAGGTCCCCACACAAAGCACCCTTTTCCTTTAGTTAACTCTGTGAGCGGAGCTGCTACTTTGCTAAAATCCTTTATGAACAAAAACCTATAAATTCTCTTACTTCTCTTACTGTTTGAGGCAGCGCCCATTGACGTACTGCAGTGATCTTGTGAGGATGGATCATCACCCGTTTGTCTGAGACTATGAAACAAACTCAAGTGATGTCATAGCAAACAGGCACTTTTCAGGTTTGGCATAAAGTTTTTGTTCTCTCAAATGTTGTAGTACTGCTCTTACATGATCCAAATTCTCTTCAAGAGTTCAGCTATAGATTAATAGGTCGTCGATGTAAATGATCAAGAACTCATCTAGCATGTCTCGGAATCCATTGTTCATCTCTCAGCAAAATGTGCCTGGAGCCCCTGTGAGTCCAAAAGCCATGAACAACCATTCATAGCTACCATAGCGGGTTCGGAATGTGGTCTTCTCAATGTCCTCTTCTGCTATGCGTATTTTGTGATATCCGAATCTCAAATCTATTCGAGTGAAGAACTTGGCCTGACCCAAACGGTCCATCAATTCATCCATGATTGGCATGAGATATTTTGTCTTGATAGTAATCTTGTTCAATGCACGGTAGTCCACACATAACCGCATGCTGCCGTCTTTCTTCTTAACAAATAAGACAAGAGCGTCGTAGGGTGAACTACTAGGTCGAATGAATCCTTGTTGTTCAAGTTTCACTAGTTGTCGCTTTAACTCTTTTAGATCTGTCTCATTCATCCTGTAGGGCACCTTGGCTAGTGGAGCCTCGCCTGGCATCACTTCAATTTTGTGTTGGACTTGCCTTAGTGGAGGCAGCCCCACTTGGTAGATGGCTCAGCAGAACATCCTCGAACTCTCTCAATACTTCATGTATTCGTTGATCGTCCACTTTCATCTTATCGTTTTCCCTTTCATCTATGTCAATCGAATTGCATTTTATCACACACAGGTGGGCTTCAGCCCCTTGCTTCACCGCTTTCTCTACTTGTTTGGCCGTGAGCCGTCCCTGTGTGTGTTGTCTTTGCTCGACTCTTGTCACTGCAACCACTTACTTCATCTTTCCTGATTGTAAGTTCATTGCCTTGTTCCCTTTTCCTTGACTACTTGATGGTAAACTATCTTGATGCATAGGTGCCTTCCCTTTCCTTTTCTTGTCATATTCCTCCTTTGAAGTGGAAGAAGGAGCGGGGTTGTTGTTGGTCTCTTGCGGTACTGATCCTGGTCTCTTTATCTTTTCTGAATTGCCTTGAGTGTCTTTACTTGGATCGCCGTTTCTCTTAGGAGCTCTATGACAATCCACCACTACAATGTTCCCTTGCATGTCAAGCAAAAGTTTATCTATCCCCCGACCCAACATGCTCACCATGTAGCGGTCCATGAATGATAGCCCGACTATGACATCGAATGCCTCTAGCGGGACTATTAGGAAATCTAACTTTGCAGACCATTCTCCCACTGGCATACGTACATTTAGAGCAATCTTCACGTTGTCATCTCGGCCCTGAGCAAAAGTAACTTACATCTCAGGATGCTTGCTCAAAGCCAATTGCAAACTTGCTGCACACTGTGGTGACATAAAGTTATGTGTGGTGCCCGAATCTACGAGCATTGCTTTGCGTGTGTTCCCAAAAGTACCCCAAAAGTACATATTCTGTATCATTTGGAGTGTCATTGGCAAGCATCTCGGCATTGCTGCCACGGTCCTGACATGAGGAGCACTGTTGCTTGCTTGCATTTCATCCTCATTATCATCCAGTTCTGTTAAAACCACATTTGTATTGCGTCTTTGTGGCTCTTCTTTCACTTGAGCCATTTGCACTCATGTCTGATTGTTATTGCGCGTACATTGGTGCATCCAGTGATTCCCACGGCATACTCTACAAAAAGGCCGGGGATCGTTTTGTTGCCACTGGGGCACTAGCAATGCCCTTTGTTGATTGTTCCCATAGGTGTTTGGGCTTCTTTGGGCATGTTGGTTGCCCATGTTCTGAGTAGGTGCAGGGCGGTTCTTAGTGTTTGTGTTCCCCACACCCTGCTGGTTCCTCTTTGGAGATATATTTTCTGTCTTCTGTAGATTTTGAACTCGTCGGTTGCTCTCCGTGCCCTAATATCGTTCTGCCATTACGATCACCTCTTCCCA
>MU260158.1:20000-45000 GCA_020310875.1 Ceratopteris richardii | reverse complement strand
CTAACTTATCTCCAATATAACAGAGATACCCATGAGTAGACCTTCTATCATCTGAATCACCTGCCCAATCTGCATCACTAAATACTTTGATTCTTGTATCAAAATAAATCCATAGTACAAACCTTTACTTAGGGTTCCTTTGATATATCTGAGTACCCTTTGAGCTGCAATCCAATGAGTCTTCTTTGGACAATGCATAAATTGTGATAACACACCTACTGCATATGATAGATATGGCCTTGTCAAGGTAGCATAGATTAAACTACCTACCAAACTCTGATATTTCTTCATGTCATTGAATTCTTCACCTCCATACCTACTCAACTTATGATTTACCTCCAATGGTGTGCTTGAAGGCTTGCAATCCTCCATGTTAAATTTGACCAGAAGATTCTTCAAGTACCTCTCTTGTGTAACATATACTCCATGTTGAGTATACACAATCTGCATTCCTAAGAACTAAGATAAGTTTCCCAAATCACTTATCTTAACTCCTTCTCTATTTGTTTCTTAAGCTCATTGATTCCTTGAGCATCTGTACCTGTGACAATCATATCATCAACATAAATAAACACACACACACACACATATATATATATATATATATATATATATATATATATATATATATATATATATATATATATATATATATATATATATATATATATATATATATATATATATATATATATATATATATATATTTTTTTTTTTTTTTTTTTTTTTTTTTTTTCACTTGCCTTCACTAGCAAGCCACTATCTGCCTTTGATGCTTGAATTCTACATTCATTCAAGAACTTAACAAGCCTGTAATTCCATGCTCTTGGAGCCTGCTTCAACCCATACAAAGCTCTCTTGAGCTTACACACATAATCTGATCCAATTGAATCCATGAAGCCTTCTGGTTGCTCCATATATACTTCATCTGCAATATACCCATTCAAAAATGCATTCTTCAAATCTAATTATGATAGCTTCCATCCTTTAAAAGTAGCAATAGCAATCAATGATCTAATTGTAGACATCTTAGCAACAGGACTAAAGGTTTCATGATAATCTACCCCATAAGTTTGGGCATAACCTTTGACCACAAGTCTAGCCTAGTATCTAGACACCTTACCATCTGCAAACCTTTTTTTTTTTTACACCCACTTACATCCAATGACCTTCTGATTCTTTGGTCTTGGCACTAACTCCCATGTTTCATTTTCAAGTAGAGCATCATACTCTTCTTGCATTGCCTTCTCCCAATTATGTTTACCTTTAGCTTCTTCATATGTGATTGGATCCTCTTCTGTCTTCACAATGTAAGCATAATCTTTTGTTGTTAAGAAAGATGTGTCATAACTATACCTGATAGGCTCTTTCCTTTCTCTTAAGGATCTTCTAACCTCTGCACTTCTTGAAGTCTCAGCCACACTTGATTCTGGATCAAATCTTGGCCCATCTTCAACATTATTCTGCAATTTACTTTTACAATCAACATCATCAATATCTTCTTCATACACACTTACTTTTGTCTTCCCTTTCCTTTGTATTTCTTTGTCATCTACATAATCATTTGTTGACCCTGTATACCATGTGCTTTGTTCATCAAATGTAACATCTTTGGTAACAAGAAATTGCTTTGTAGATGGACTCCACAATCTGTAAGCCATCTGTCTATCATCATACCCAATAAACACATACTTCTCTGCTTTGGGTTCTAACTTATGTCTCAATTGTGAAGGAACATAAGCATATGCTAAACATCCAAATACCTTACAATGATCAAGAGTAGGTTTCTTACCCCACCATGCTTCATAAGGAGTTCTTCCCTCCAATGCTTTACAAGGTAACCTATTCACAAGATATGTTGCAGTGTTGATAGCTTCTGCCCATAAATAATTTGGACAATTCTTTTCCTTCATCATTGCTCTTGCAAACTCTACAAGAGTTCTATTTCTTCTTTCTGCAACTCCATTTTGTTGAGGAGAGTACCTGCAACTTACTTCTCTTTTTATACCTGCATTCCACAAATAATCATCAAACTCTTTAGAAAAATACTCTCCCCCTCCATCTGAACTCAACCTCTTGAGCTTTTGTCTTGTAATCCTTTCTGCATAAGCATGATAATGCTTGAATGTCTTGAACACTTTTGATTTGTCCTTGATTACATATAAAGTAATCCATCTAGTTGCATCATCAACAAACAACACATAATACATGGATCCATTTATGATATAGTCCCTTGAAGGACCCCATACATCTGTATGAACCAATTCAAGCATCTTTGAATACTTGTATCCTGATTTATTGTATGAATTTTTGTGAGCTTCACCTAATTGACAAGCTTCACACTTGTACACCATGTGTTGCCCTTCAACTTTTGGAAAACCAAGCACTACATCATTCCTTGACATTTCCTTTATAGCTCTCTCATTGAAATGACCTAATCTTTTATGCCATAGGTCTAATTCAGACATCTTTTGACTTCCATAAGTAAATAGAGCATGTCCCACATTACCTTGGACTTTGAGAGTAAATAGCCTTCCTTCCTTTTTACCTGCAATTATGTTTCTATATCCCTGATTTGGATCTTGCACATAGACACCATCATTTGTGAATCTGACTTCATATCCTTTCTCCACAATTTGCCCTACACTTATCAAATTTTTAGGAATAGTAGGAACATAAAGTACCTTGCTCAAAAGTGTACTTCCACTCTTTGTTTTCACTGATCCAATGCTCTCCACTTTATGCTTGGTATTGTCACATGTTTGAAATATATGTCCATTCACCTTTGCTTCCTTATCAGTCATCAATGATATATTGCCACTCAGATGATTGCTACATCCTGAGTCAATATAAAACACCCTTTGATCTTCTCCTACTGATTTATGAGTTTCATTCAAGATAAGAGTCATATCATCCTTCTGATCTGATGCATAGTTATAATAATTGTTGTTGTAGGACTGAGATTGAAAGCTTCTTCCACCTCCTCTAGCATATGATGTCCTACCACCTCTTCCTCTGAAATTGCCTCTTTGATTTCTGCCTCCTCTACCTCTTTGATTAAAACTCTGATTATTGCTTCCACCATTTTGATTGTTATACCAACAATCATTTGCCACATGATTTGTTCTGCTACAAATCCAACAAGCTTTAGTATTATCTTTGTTCTTACCTCCTCTTCCTTTACCTCTGAAATTCATCTTTCCTCTTGTAAAGTTAGCTTGACTTGAGGTTCCTTCATCATTAGTTGACTGCTTCCCTTTGCCATTCTTTTTCTTGTCCTTGGAGTACATAGCTTGACTTGCACTCCTATCATTATCTCCCTTAATATCCTGCTCAAAAGTTAGCATGTGTCCTAGCAAATTGATTAAGATCAGGAGTAAAGTGATTAAGTGACAATTCTATGGATAATATGAAAGGCTTCCACTTCTCATCTCCTCTCAGACATGTAAGTATTTGCCTTACCAACTTATCCTCTTCAATGTCTTCATCTACTACTCCCAAGCTATCTTCAATATCCTTCATCCTTGCCACATAATCAGAAATTGATTGCGAGATCTTCTTCTTGAAAGTTGTAAACTCAGCCCATAGTGAGGAATTCCTTAACTTGGTTGTATTTTGGAAATGCTCTTCCAAAGCATTCCAAACATCTGTTGCACTTTCCAATCCTCTGATGTGAGGTAGAAGATAATCATTTACAGCCATGTAAATGATGCTCCTAGCTTGAGCATCCTTTCTCATCCAGATCTTCAAATCTACAAGTTCTTCCCTAGTCGGAATACTAGGATCTGCAAACTCAGGCTTTTCTTCTTCTCCTGTGATGAATGCCATCAAATCTTTGCTCATGAGGTGTGCCTCCATCCTCATGGACCAAGCTGGATAGTTCTCCCTATCTAGCTTATCAATCTGCAGGCTTTCTCCCATCTTTTGATTTTCCGTATCTGGAATTGCTATGATTTATGATAGTAAAATGTACCTTTGATATGAAACTTCAATCCTTTTTTATCCTTCAAACTCGTGCTTTGTACTTCTGCAGGTTATCTTCAAGAATGTGTCCTTGTCCACCTTCAATTAGAAGGAACTTCAATATCTGCAATAGTCGGGACTTCCAATGCCTTTACTTCACTTGTATTGCACCTTCGGCTCTGATACCACTGTTGGAGACCTCTTAATCTCCAAAGGCTTGATCTATACTGACTTAAGAACATATCTATATCAGTTATAAACCAAACTTTACACAAATGTTACTCTGATTTACCAAATCATTCATGAACAATTCTCTAAGTGAGAATTTTCCTTCTTCAAGAAGTCTGCTTCAAATATTGATTTCGTTACCTGCACATATCTTTAGATTTCTTCAATCTACTCCTTCCAGGCAAAATGTTATTCTTCATAACTACTCATATTATTCTATGATTTGGGATCCCATACTTCCAATAGCATTGACAAATGTACACATATGTACACATATGTACACTACATGCAAAGTTAAGGATCATTGACAAGTTGGTCCGTCTTCACTTGGATTATGCATATTCTATCAAGCCTACAACTCTTGCAGATGAGTGCATAAAAAAATGTGAATGTCTACTTTTAGAAATGGGATTTCATGGTGATGTTCATCTAAGAAAAGATCCAAAGCTTTCACAAAATACAGGTGATGTACTATAGGATGTCTCAATGGGAGGTGCAAAAGCAAGGAGATTCTTCAGCAATCATGATGACAAGCAACTAAATGCCATGTGGAATTGTTGGAAAAAATTTTGTGAGATCACGACTAATGTAAAAAGCAAAGTAGAAATAGCAAAAAAGAGAATGGAGGTGTGGGTCAAACTGGATAATTTTTTTAAGATCATGAGGCAGCAGGTAACATCAAAAAGTTATGTGACAGATTTCAGAAAGGCGACCACAGAGCTTATAGAAACCATCATAGAGGCATGGGGTGCCAAAGACATAACATACTACTTGGTGAGTTCCAAAGATAATTTATTCAACTTATTTTTTTAAATTGAAATAAAGATCTGATGAAATTCTTCTGCTCTTCTAGCATATTCTTCTTGTGCATGGTGCATTCTTTGCAGAAAAAGAACCACTTGCCAAATGGAACACCCAAGGCATGGAAAAATCTCATTGTCAAGAAAGGACAAGCTTCTTTAGGTGCACAAGGAAAGGAGGAGGAGTAACAAAGAGCAATGCCTTCAGAGATCTTTTTGATTGGTTCTTTAGAAGACAATTACAAAGGACCTCATGCCAAATATAATCAAAAGAATATGACTATCACCAGGCAAAATCATCATGTATCAATATCACAAAATGAAAAAGACTACATTTCAAACAGAGCTTTAATATTCGCAATGTCTTTTATTTCTTTGAGAAATAAAGATGTCATGTATGTACATTTCATGATGTATTAAGCTTTGAAAAGAAACATGTCTATAACCATCAGATGACTTTGACCAGAGAACAAATCATGGATCAATAACAATTAATATTAGGACATGGATCAGTTACACCAAAAAAATTTGCAATGTCTTATATCACATTGGGCAATTTTTGTATATGTACATTTGATGAGTAATAGAATTTGAGAAAATGAAGTCATTCCTTGAGTCTCTTTAAAGAGCTTGGCCCTGGCAAATCACCTCTATATCTGAGGAACTCTTTTCTCTTGTATCCAGCAATGCTTTTTACATCTGACACCCCTGCAGCCATTGCATAGCTTCAATAACAAAGAAAGTACCCTGCCCTTGAAGCATTGAGACCTGGGGCATATCCAAAAATTCTGAATGCAGCTGCTCTTTCAAGAAGCAAAGCTCTGAAAGCATTAAAGGGTATTGGAGTAAAACCCAGGTATTTTGATAGAGTCCTCAAGGAGAACAATGCAAAGTCTGGCTCCTCACTATAGTGCTTGTGAATAATGCAAAAAGAGTCTGGGTTCAATTTTGGAAGATAGTGGATAATTGAATGAATATCCACCTTTGTTTTTCCTTTCTGCTCTATGGGTTTTCTTGTTCCCTTGCCCCTGCCAAGGTAGTTTTCTTCATCCAATATAGTTAACTATGGTAAGAATAGAAAAACAAGGTGAGATGAAGTGCAAGTGCACTAGAGTCATGAAAAGTAACTTGAAACAAAAAGACAAAAAGCAAGAGACCCGACTGATGCAAGCGATAAGGGTCTTCAGAGAAATTCAGATGGTCCTTATCGCTTGCATCAGTCGCTAAAAATATCTCTTTGTAAATTACCTAGAAACATGTTATTTTTGCTGAAGAAGGTGAATTCTTACATAGCCAGATGTCTATTATCAATGCTGCATGCAACTCCTAGACCCGACTAATACAAGCGATAAGGCCCATCGAGAAATAACAGATGGGCCTCATTGCTTACATCTATCGAAACATAACCTATATGCTGAAAACCATGTTTTTCACATGATAAAACTTAACCTATCATTGCACCATGCAAGTCCAAACATGACCGATGCAAGTGATAAGGCCCAACGGAAAATATCCGATCGGCCTTATCGCTTGCATCTGTCGTGATCGATTTCTCACTCTATAAATGGAGATCTTGGACAAAACCGATACAAGCTAAAGATGTTGCATCGGTCGCATCTCATTTCCTAAGCCTAAAATTCATGAGAATATATTAAACTACATACCTTGACCTCATCTTCCTCCTCAAGTCAAAACACGACCAATGCAAGCGATAAGGCCCAACGGAAAATATCTGATGGGCCTTATCGCTTGCATCGATCGTGATCAATTTCTCACTCTATAAATGGAGATCTTGGACAAAACCGATACAAGCTAAAGATGTTGCATCGGTCACATCTCATTTCCTAACCCTAAAATTTATGAGAATATATTAAACTACATACCTTGACCTCACCCTAGAGCTCTTTTGAGTCAATACTATTGTTCCTTTGTCCTCAGCAACATCCAAGAATGAATATCTGCACCCAAACGAGTATATTCAAAGTTGCTTCTGATGCTCATCAAACTCTTCATCAGCAAGTGTTGGCTTCTCTGAGATAGCTTTCTCAAAGCATTTTGAAAGAGCTTGTGATGAATCTTTGAATTCTTCATTTGACAAATCCAAATCAAGATGCAAAAATTCTTCTTTTCTTTCTTCTTTCTCATTGATGAATCTCCTTGCAACTTCTTCTGACTCAGCTATAGCTGCAAGGCAGTAGTCCTCCCTAAGATTGAAAATTTCCTGAATGTAAAATAGAGGGATAAACTCCTTTTCAAAGATAAAGTAAAATGGTAGATTTGGGAGAAGTAGGGACTTCTCAGACACTTGAACTTCTTCAGTTGGCTCCCTTATTGCAGTCTCTGCTTTAAAAGTAGCCACCTCAACACCTTTGACCTGCTCTTCTTCTGCTTGAATATTGATCTCCTCAACAATCTCCATGACACCTTTCATACTTTTTGAGCTTCCCTCAAGTGTTAGCTCTAAGAAAGGCTTGTCTTCAACATGAACACTTTCCTCCTTTTCAACTGAGATGTGATCAAGCCATATCAAGAAAGAAATGTTTAAAGGGAGCAAGCAACAGTCCTTTTCATGCTCTGGGCATAAATCTAGCTTCCTTGGCAAAGGGGATATCCTTTTGCAGTTTCTTGTGATTTTTGCCCTATCTATTGGATTCTTCCCAAAGATGTGAGGATGGACATAGGATGAACTTCTTGGGGTTGATCAATGGAAAGAATCTTTCCATTGATCAACCCCAAGAAGTTCTCCCACTCATCCTTAAGAAAACTTTTTGATTTCTCTAGGAATTTTTCAAAATCAATCTTGGGGTTGAATATCGTCATTGCATCAGGAAAGTAATCTACAGTTAAACCCTCTTGAACCATGAAATCAAGTAGTTTCTCTGATGGAGAGACACTAAGGATCTCATTCATTCCCTCCATCTAAGCTGCAACTTCTCTTGTATGTCCAAGAGGAGAACACAACCGATGCAAGCGACTCAAGCTAGTCAACATGGGTCAAACGAGGAAAATTGCTTGTATCAGTCGTGTCGGGGATGAAAGAAAAATACGCACGGAAATGAGACAAATTCTATGAAGGTTCAAAATTTGAATTGGTGAAGGGAGTTGCTATTTATAGGCCAGGAGGGAGGGAGTAACGATCAAATGATGTGGACCAATCAGTGAGTGCCACATGGCAAAGGTACATTGGGAATCCCAATGGATAGATGACATGGCCCACTCAAATCGTGCCACATGGCAAAGAACGTTAGAATTCACAACAGCTATATGATGTGGACCAATCATGGCATGCCACATGGCACCAACGATCAACTCAGTTTTGAGACCTATTTAAGCTTTCCTATTCATTTCTCTCATTTTTTTTCTCAAGACTTTCCAAGCATCGAGTTGCCATTGCCACCAAGTTTCTTAGCTGCTTCTTAACAATTTCTATAGAGAACGCTCTCTATGTTAGGTAATATGGACACGACCGATCCAAGCGATAAGGGACATCCAGATGTTTTTCGATGACTCTTATTGTTTGGGTGGGTCATGATTCTGAAACCACATCATGGCTTAAAAATAATGTTTCCTTTGATTGTTTGCTATAGTGGAAATAGAATTGATTGATATTTCATGATGATTAAAAGGACGATCGATCAAAGGGATAGGGTACATCCAGGATTTGTGGATAAGCCTAATTGCTTGGATCGATCATGTTTCTTAAATGGCATCGATTCCTTGATCATAGCTTGCAAATTATGTTTTGCTTAGTGATGTTTGAGGTATTATGCATTGTAAGCTATATTCAAAATAGTATTGATTGATATTTCATGATGATTTCAAGGACGACCGATGCAAGCGATTAGGGACATCCAAGGATTTCCAGATGATCCTAATCGCTTGGATCGGTCATGCTTCTTAAATGGCATCCTTGATCAAAGCTTTGAAGTAACGTTTTATTTGGTTAAGAATTAGTTGTAATGCATTCCAAGGGAAATGGGATTCACTGATATTTCATGATGATTAGTGTTAATGTATGAAACACCACAAGAAATGAATTAATGTGACACTAGAACACCTCTATGGTCACCATTAACTCATTGTCACTCCAAACTTTGAGAAATGATAGCCTAAAGTGAGAACTTTGCTTCTACAGAAATTCCTAGTCACCGAAATGACATACCTTCAGTATTTTGCTAATTTCTCCTAGCTCAAGTATTATTTCTCCATGAAACTTTATAGGCGGAAACTAAAAGAGTAGAGCTTTCCAACAAGCTATCATATGCATCAAACGGATCTCTAGAACTCAAGTTATGGCTCTCACACGATGACCCTGTATGACCTTCCAAAACTGGAAATCTTTCCTGTTATAGTAAGAGCGCCTGTTTAAAATTAGAATTCGATGCCTAGCATCGACTTGCAACAAGAATTCGATGCCGGGCATCGACTTGGGATGTTTTTGGCCACTTTTCAGCAGGGATTCGATGCCGGGCATCGACTTCCCGCATAAAACCTTGATCTTTTGGACACCAAAACTATAGGTGATTTCATGCACACTTAGAATATGACTTATCAACTGGAATTCGATGCCAGGCATCGAGTTGCTCCAACAACATCATGTTTTCAAACACTTCAGTACTGAATGAAAAAGATAAATGAAAATATGACTTATCAACAGAGATTCGATGCCAGGCATCGAGTTGCTTGGAAAACTTGATCTTTTTAACTCATCACACAGTAGGTAATTATGGAGATGATGGAGAGAGACTCATACACAGAACTTTACTCAGTTCTTTCTCATAGCTATGAAAACTCAGAAGTTTTACAGATGCTTTCTCACTCAGAGAAGCCCGACTATACTCAGTCGTATAAAATGAACTCCTTCTTCTACTTCTTCTCTATCGCTCTCTCGCCGCGTCAGTTGATACAAACTAACTTATATAGATTTTTGTATTCTCGTGATTTTAAAAAACTTCTAGAACTAAAGTGAACTAACTTTACAAATATGATACACTTGTGAATTTGTCCCTTCACATAGGCATAGGATTTTCTTCCTAAGATTTGACCTTCAAATATATGTCTAATTAGTGAGTGTTTCTCCAACAGCTCCCCCTCAATCACTAATTGACATTCTCTGTTTCTTCATATCTTCTTCTTTTCTTTCACTCCTGCCATGCTTTTGAATCTGTTGGTCTTCACACCATCCAAGCTCTTTGTCATTATGTCTGCTATCTGATCTTTAGTAGAAATGTACTCCACTTCAATCTCCTTCTCCATTACCTTTTCTCTGAGAAAATGATACTGTATCTCTATGTGCTTTGTCCTTGCATGAAATACTGGATTTGCTGCAAGATAAACTGAACTCATATTATCTCCATGTATTGTAGGTGTACCTTGATCAATGCCTAAGCTCTTGAACAATGTCTGCATCCATATGACTTCCTTAGCTGCTTCCACAAGTCCTTTGTACTCTGCTTCAGTTGATGATAATGCTACTGTATGTTGTTTCTTTGAACACCAACTTACAAGCTTATCACCAATGTATATCATGTAACCATGAGTTGATCTCCTGTCATCTTGATTACCTGCCCAGTCTGAGTCACTGTAGGCTCTCAACTTCAAATCTGATGTAAAAGGATAATATAATCCTTCCTTTATAGTTCCTTTGATATATCTGAGAACTCTTTGACCTGCAATCCAATGTGGGTCCTTTGGACAATGCATGAATTGTGACAAAACTCCCACTGCATAACTAAGATCAGGTCTTGTTAGTGTAGCATAAATCAAACTACCCACAAGAGATTGATACTTCCTCATATCTTTGTATTCTGCACCATCATATTTACTGAGCTTGTGATTAACTTCAAGTGGAGTTGAAGCTTCTTTGCAATTTTCCATATCAAACTTCTTCAACAAGCTCAGAAGATACCTTTCTTGTGACACATATATGCCATGATCTGTATAAGTGACTTCCATTCCAAGAAAGTATGACAACTTTCCTAGATCACTGATCTTGAATTCTTTCTCAAGTAATCTCTTTACCTCCTTGATTCCTTCATCTGAAGTACCTGTGATTATAATGTCATCTACATAAATACAAATGTAGATTGTACCTTCCTCTATTCTTCTGATAAGTAGACTTGGGTCTGCTTTTGAACTTTGATATCCAAGATCATTGAGATACTTCACCAGTCTATAGTTCCAAGCTCTTCGAGCTTGCTTCAATCCATACAATGCTCTTCTCAACCTGCAAACAAAATTTGGATACCTGGAATCTATAAACCCTTGAGGTTGTTCCATGTATACCTCATCTGATATGTATCCATTCAAGAATGCATTCTTTATATCCAATTGACTTAGAGTCCATCCTTTTGAAGCTGCAATAGCAATGATTGTCCTTATAGTTGACATCTTAGCTACAGGACTGAATGTCTCATCATAATCTATGCCATAGGTCTGGGCATAGCCTTTCACCACCAGTCTAGCTTTGTATCTGGCTATACTTCCATCTGCAAGCTTCTTCACTTTATAAACCCATTTATTTCCAATTACTTTCTTACCATTTGGTTTAGGAACAAGTTCCCATGTCTTGTTCTCCTCCAGTGCATTGAACTCTTCCTTCATTGCTTCTTCCCATTGCTTCTTACCTTTAGCTTCATCATAGTTCTGAGGTTCTTCATCATCTTTGACCATATATGCATAGTTCTTCTGAGTTATGTAAGAAGTATCATAAGAATACCTTTCTGGTTGTTTTCTAGTCCTGCTTGACCTTCTTGGTTCACATTCTTCATATGTGTCTGGATACACTTCTTCATCAAATATAGGAGCTTCTTCATTCCTTCTTGTTAATCCACTTGTGGAAATACTTGCTTGCATATAGTCTTCATCTCTATTTACCTGCACAATTGATTTTCCTTTCTCACATCTTCTTACCTCTTCTTCAAATTCTTCAGCTGTATGACTTTGATCTGCATACCAACTTTTCTGTTCATCAAATGTAACATCTCTAGAAACAATAAATTGTTTTGTTAGAGGATTCCACAACCTGTAACCCATCTGCTTTTCATCATAACCAATGAACACATATTTTTCTGCCTTTGGTTCAAGTTTATGCCTAAGTTGTGATGGCACATAAGCATATGCAATTGATCCAAACACTCTACAATGATCTAGTGTTGGTTTCTTACCCCACCAAGCTTCATATGGAGTCATTCCATTCAGAGCTGCACATGGTAATCTATTCACAAGATATGTAGCTGTATTTACAGCCTCAGCCCAGAGATAATTTGGACAGTTCTTCTCCTTTAGCATAGCTCTAGCAAACTCAACCAAAGTCCTGTTCCTTCTTTCTGCTACACCATTTTGTTGTGGTGTATACCTGCAAGTTATTTCTCTCTTAATACCTGCATTCCAAAGATAATCATTGAACTCTTGGGAGAAATATTCTCCCCCTCCATCAGACCTCAGTCTCTTAAGCTTTTGACCTGTGACTCTCTCTGCATATGCATGAAAATGCTTGAAAGCTCCAAACACTTCTGATCTTTCCTTCAAAACATATAATGTTATCCATCTTGTAGCATCATCAATAAAAAGAACATAATACCTTGAGCCATTGATAGATCCTTCTTTTGTTGGTCCCCATACATCTGTATGAATGAGCTCAAGTACTCCATCATGTTTGAATCCTTTCTTCTGAAATGGTAACCTGTGTGATTTTCCCATTTGACATGCTTCACATTTATAAACCATATGTTGACTTTGCACATTTGGTAATCCTAGTACAGACTGATTAGCAACCATAGCTTTAATTCCTCTTTCATTGAAATGACCTAATCTCTTGTGCCAGAGATCAAGTTCTGTAATCACTGCTTCACCATGTGTGAGCAAAGCTTGACCAATGTTCCCTTGTACTCTTAAAGTAAAGAGTCTACCTTCTTTCTTACCAGAGACAATCTGATTATATCCATTCTCTGGATCTTCAACAAATACTCCTTCATTTGTAAACCTAACTTGAAAACCTTTTTCAACTATCTGTCCCACACTAATCAAGTTTTTAGGTATTGTAGGAACATACAAAACATTGGTTAGCAAATCTGCTCCACTCTTGCATTTCACTTTTCCAATTGAATGTACACTATGTCTTGTATTATCACCTGTTTGAACTGTATGACTAGAAATGCCTTCTTCCAATTCTGACATCAATTCTATGTTTCCTGACAAATGATTAGAACATCCAGAGTCAATGTAAAATACCTTTAGATCTTCTTTATCTAATGTGTTGATTGAGTTCATCATCAATGATGTATGACTTTCATTCTGTGTGTCATTTGCATAATTGTAGTAGGTGGTGTTGTAGGATTGATTATGTCCCCAACTTCTTCCTCCACCTCTACCATAGCCTCCTCTTTGACTTTGTCTACCTCTTTGAAAATTACTTTGATATCTTCCACCTCGGCCTCTGCTATTGTTGTTTTGATTCTGGTTTGATCCTTGTTGGTTGTGCCAACAGTCATGAGCCAAATGATTACTCAATCCACAGATCCAGCAAGTCTTCTTGTTGTTATTTTGATTACCTCTTCCTCTTCCAAAGCCTCTTGCTCTTCCTCTGCCAGTGCCTTTACCTCTTGCATAATAAGCTTGAGAACTAGACTCCTCTTCGTCCTTTGCTTTACCTTTATCTCCTTTCTTCTTATTCTTCACGTACATTGCAGAACTTTGTCCTTTATCTCCATCTCCCTTCAAGTCTTGCTCATATGTGAGCATCAAACCAAGCAACTGGTTCAAATCTGGAACATAATGATTTAATGAAAGTTCTGTTGATAAGACAAAAGGTTTCCACCGTTCATCCCCTCTCAAACCTGCAAGTAGCTGAGCAATCAATCTGTGATCTTCAACATCTTCATCTATGGATCCAAGACTATCTGCTAGATCCTTCATCTTAGTGACATAATCACTAATACTTTGACTTGGCTTCTTTTTGAATGTTGTAAACTCTGACCATAGGCTTGCTTTTCGTGCTTTAGTAGTACTTTGGAAATGATACTCCAATGCATTCCATATATCTTCAGATGATTCCAATCCTCTGATGTGTGGTAGCAAATGATATGAGATTGTATTGTAGATGTATGCTTTTGCACTTGCATCCTTCTTCTGCCAATGTTTTAAAGCATCAAGTTCTTCTTTCTTTGGTCGGCTTTCATCTTCAAATACTGGCTTCTCTTCTTCACCTGTTACATATACCATGAGATCCTTACTCATAAGTAAGGCTTCCATTCTCATTACCCATGCGGGGTAATTATCTCTGTCCAGTTTGTCAATGGAGATATGATATGCCATACTCCTTCCCTTCTGCTGCAAGCTATGAGCTTAAAGGATAAAGAATAATACCTTTTGGAGTTCTTTGTGTATGAAGATACTTTTGAAGTAACCTTTTGATGCCTTGTGTCTTCAAATGCTTCACCTTTCAAACTTTAATGGAAAACTTTACAAAACTTCTCGTACCTTTGCCGCCTTCTGCTCTTTAGGACCTTTCTGCTCTGATACCACTTGTTAATGTATGAAACACCACAAGAAATGAATTAATGTGACACTAGAACACCTCTATGGTCACCATTAACTCATTGCCACTCCAAACTTTGAGAAATGATAGCCTAAAGTGAGAACTTTGCTTCTACAGAAATTCCTAGTCACCGAAATGACATACCTTCAGTATTTTGCTAATTTCTCCTAGCTCAAGTATTATTTCTCCATGAAACTTTATAGGCTAAAACTAGAAGAGTAGAGCTTTCCAACAAGCTATCATATGCATCAAACGGATCTCTAGAACTCAAGTTATGGCTCTCACAAGATGACCCTGTATGACCTTCCAAAACTGGAAATCTTTCCTGTTATAGTAAGAGCGCCTGTTTAAAATTAGAATTCGATGCTTAGCATCGACTTGCAACAAGAATTCGATGCCGGGCATCGACTTGGGATGTTTTTGGCCACTTTTCAGCAGGGATTCGATGCCGGGCATCGACTTCCCGCATAAAACCTTGATCTTTTAAACACCAAAACTATAGGTGATTTCATGCACACTTAGAATATGACTTATCAACTGGAATTCGATGCCAGGCATCGAGTTGCTCCAACAACATCATGTTTTCAAACACTTCAGTACTGAATGAAAAAGATAAATGAAAATATGACTTATCAACAGAGATTCGATGCCAGGCATCGAGTTGCTTGGAAAACTTGATCTTTTTAACTCATCACACAGTAGGTAATTATGGAGATGATGGAGAGAGACTCATACACAGAACTTTACTCAGTTCTTTCTCGTAGCTATGAAAACTCAGAAGTTTTACAGATGCTTTCTCACTCAGAGAAGCCCGACTATACTCAATCGTATAAAATGAACTCCTTCTTCTACTTCTTCTCTCTCGCTCTCTCGCCACGTCAGTTGATACAAACTAACTTATATAGATTTTTGTATTCTCGTGATTTTAAAAAACTTCTAGAACTAAAGTGAACTAACTTTACAAATATGATACACTTGTGAATTTGTCCCTTCACATAGGCATGGGATTTTCTTCCTAAGATTTGACCTTCAAATATATGTCTAATTAGTGAGTGTTTCTCCAACAATTAGAAGCATGATTGATGCAAGAGATTAGGGACATTCGAGCATTTTCGAATGACTCTTATCGCTTGGATCGGTCGTGTCTCTGATAGTGGAAAGAGTCCTTGATCAAAGTTTTTGAGAGTAAGTTGCCTTGCCTTTCCACTTCCATGCCTAAAGACTCTCACTTTGTGTAGGTTATGGTTAGGACCAAAAAGACAGCAAGGTAGTTGTACCTTGAGGGTCAGGACCAAAGTGCCCAAGAGCAAAATGTCTAGGAGCAAAATCCCCAGAAGAGTCAAGGCAATGTATCAGAGAAGCCTTAAAAGAAAAGGGTCAAGTACCATGTAAAGTCCTCGAGGGAAATTAGGAGAGCTCAAAAGTCTATGGGACTGTTGATCCCTAGACTTCCATTTATGAGAGTTGTCAAGCAGATCACAACCAATCTCTGTTCTTTGATGAAGACCTCATCCTTTATCAATGTGAGGTGGCAAACTCAAGCACTGTTATGCCTGCAAGAAGTTGCAGAGGACTTTGCTATTGACTTTATGAATGATGCCTATTTATGTGCTGCTCATTCTCACAGGGTAACACATGGCAAAGGATTATGTTATTGTATCAAGAATAAGATATAAATTTGATAAATCTCTTGTTCCTATTGATCACCATGATAAAAAATTCTTCGATATTTTAAATATCCCTCCAACCCGAGCACCCAAAACAACACTTGTCATTGGAGAGATCAACCCTCAGGTCACTCATGATCATGAAACTAGAACTGCAGCAAATAGTGAGGAGGAGAGGAAAAAGCAGGGATTATTTACAGAGGAAAGTGTCATCTTAAACTAGATTCAAAAGTTACAGAAAGCAAATAAAGAGCTCCTTAAGAAAGGAGATGGGCAGATAATAGTTAATGTTGCAATGGCATGGCAGGATGAATGGTTCCTTGACATTAGACCTGAAGACAATAAAATGTTGAGGGAGTTTCATGTTGAAATATCAGATAGTATGGTCAACATCTCACTCAGGTATTATCTAGAGGCCATAAAGTTCTCTTGTATTGCTTAATTTTCTAGTTCCTTAACGGAATTTTTATTTCTTGATTTGTAGGGTTCTTCTTCAACAATGTGAGGAAGTAGTTCAAAGAAAAGTATTTACTATAGATCCTCTGGTCACACAGTGTTCTTTGCATAAACATGGAGATGCCAAGTCCTTTCTAGAGAATTTTACAGAAGAGGTAGAATGTGTTGGTGCAGACCAATCACCAATTGAAGTTTGGAAGACAAAAAGATGGAGATAAGATCAAGTTTTGAAGCAAAGAAGGTGGTTACATTCACAGGATGAATGATATGTACATATATGTCCATTAGTGAAGACATAGATCACTTAGACTTTTGTTTAGTCATAAACTTGTACATATTTGCCTATAAATACTTTGGAAAAATGTCGGGGCAATAGGGGAGACAATGAGAGAGTATGAGAATAGTGTATTGAGAAGTTGTAAGAGTCATTAGACCTCCTAGAAGTGAGTTAAACTTTCTCTCATCACTCAGTTGTAATTTTCTGAGAAATAGAAGAAAAATTGCGCCCGATGTTTCTGTGTTTTCTCCTCGTGTAGTAGATCTTTTATGAATTCCTTTTGGAGATGTCTAAGTCCATAGTTAATCAATCTATGGCTAGAATTTGAGAATCTAATTGTAAGCAGGTTAAGAGAATTGTGTGTAGGAACATTCATATGTAAGGAATGTTCACAGTCTCATGAAACAGGCGCAGATTTCGAGTTCAATGGAATGAGTAGTGCTCAGTGCACAGTGTAAAGCTTTACACATATGATAGCTCAAAATCTAAGTTGAGAGATAAGCTATCTACATCTAAAAGCATTTGATCAAACGGGTTCGACATTAGGAGAACTATAGCTAAGAAGTTGCAGGTGTCAAAGTCGCTACTACAGAGAAGTAGTTTTACACATAGGTAAAGTGTTTGAGTCATTTCTCAAAGTATACTCAATCATTTGAGGAGATTTAAGTTGGAGAAGGTGTGAAACTTTAAGACGACACATCCTACAAAGTTTTATAAAAAACTTTACACAAATGGTTAGTCAATTAGAGATTAATCTGCAACAGACTTTTCGGAGAAGTTGAGTTTTTTCAGAATAGTTAATTTTCTGATAAGTTGATGAATGTTCTCTAAATTTGGTGGAGTCTGAAGTTGTTCTTGATATAGAGGTGGTCTAAATTTAAGGTCAACTTGTTCTTTTGGATATTAACACTCTCCATCAGTGGTATCAGAGCAGGAAGCATAAGAATTGAAGAAAGGAGGATCCAGACTGCTGCAGCTACAAAGAATTTGACATTTGAAGATTCAAAAGGTGAAAGCTTGCAAGGAAAGCTTGAGAAGGAGATCATACGACATCAAGGAAGTCAAAAGGAGTATCATTCGAAGTAAAGGTAACTTTATCCTTCATAAAGGTTGAAGAATTCAATATACAGGTGAAGGAAGGATGGGAGATTCTCTTCAAATAGAGAAGTTGGATAGAGAAAACTATCCTGCATGGTCAATGAGGATGGAAGCTCATCTAATGAGCAAAGATTTGATAGCTTACATTACAGGTGAAGAAGAAAAACCACAATTCAGAGATCCTAGTGTTCCAACTAGGGAGGAATTAACAGATTTGAAGAATTGGATGAAGAAAGATGCTCAAGCTAGGAGTATCATTTATATGGTAGTCAATGATTACTTGCTACCTCACATTAGAGGTCTTGAAAGTGCAAGTGATATATGGAATGCTTTGGAAGAGCATTTCCAAAACACCACAAAGTCAAGGAAGGCATCTTTATGGGCAGAATTTACAACTTTCAAGAAGAAGGCCTCTCAATCCATTTCAGACTATGTAACAAGGATGAAAGACATTGCAGATGCATTAGGAGCTGTTGATGAAGATATTGAGGAGGATAAATTGGTAAGGCAAATCCTTACAGGTTTGAGAGGTGATGACAAATGGAAGCCATTCATTTTGTCTACAGAATTATCACTTGATCATTTCACTCCTGATTGAAATCAGTTGCTAGGCCATATGCTAACATTTGAGCAGGATGTTAAAGGAGATGGTGACAAAAGTACAGGTCATGCAATGTACTCAAAGGACAAGAAGAAAGCTAACAAAGGAAAGCAACAATCAGGTGAAGATGAAGGCACAACTAGTCAAGCCAACTTCCTAAGAGGAAGAGGAGGTGGCAAAGGTAGAGGAAGAGGCAGGAACAACAAAGATGGAGCCAAAGCATGCTGGATTTGTGGTAAGACAAATCATTTAGCCAATGATTGTTGGCATAACACTCAAAGTAATGGAGGATACAATCAGAACTATAATTCAAGAGGAAGAGGAGGCAGAAATCAAAGAGGTAATTTCAGAGGCAGAGGTAGTAGGGGTTACTTTGGAAGAAATGCAGGTAGAGGTTTCCAAAGTCAACAATATAATAATACCTACTACAACTATGCTTCAGATCAAAAGGAAGATTCAACATTGATGATGAATGCAACTTGTGAAAGGCAGAATGAAGATCAAAGAGTCTTCTACATTGACTCAGGGTGTAGCAATCACCTGAGTGGTAATATAGCCTTGATGACTGATTTGGAGAATAAGGTATCTAATCATGTTGTTCAAACAGGTGACAACACAAAGCACAATGTGAAGTCCATTGGATCAGTGAAGGCCAAGGATGGTAGCACCTTATTGAGTAAGGTCTTGTATGTTCCTACAATTCCTAAGAATTTGATAAGTGTAGGACAAATTGTGGAAAAAGGTTATGAAGTAAGGTTCACTAATGAAGGAGTGTTTGTGGAAGACCCTAGCAATGGGTATAAACAAATTGTTTCAGGAAAGAAAGAAGGAAGATTGTTCACATTGAAGATTCAAGGTAATGTTGGTCATGCCTTGTTCACTTATGAAGGACATAAGATCTCTGAGTTAGATCTTTGGCACAAGAGGCTTGGACATTTCAATGAAAGAGGTATTAAAGACATGATTAATAATGGTTCAGTGCTTGGATTGCCTAATTTTGCAGGTCAACATATGACATACAGATGTGAGGCATGTCAATTAGGTAAGGCTCATAAGCAACCCTATTCCAAGCATGGGTTTATGTATTCAGAGAAACTTGAGTTGGTACACACAGATGTGTGGGGACCATCAAAGGATTTCAGTATCAATGGTTCAAGGTATTATGTGATTTATGTTGATGATGCTACCAGATGGATCACTATCTATGTGATCAAAGATAAGTCAGAAGTATTCAATACATTCAAACATTATCATATGTATGCAGAGAGAATTACAGGACATAAGTTGAAAAGACTAAGGTCAGATGGAGCTGAGTACTTTTCTAATGAGTTCAGTGATTACTTGTGGAATGCAGGTATAAAAAGAGAGGTTACTTGCAGGTACTCTCCTCAACAAAATGGTGTAGCAGAAAGGAGGAATAGGACTCTTGTTGAGTTTGCAAGGTCCATGATGAAGGAGAAAAATTGCCCAAATTATTTGTGGGCTGAGGCTGTAAATACAGCTACTTATTTGGTTAATAGGCTACCTTGTAAAGCCTTGCAAGGTATGACACCATATGAGGCATGGTGGGGTAAGAAACCTACACTAGACCATTGCAAAGTATTTGGATGTTTGGCCTATGCATATGTGCCATCACAATTAAGGCACAAATTGGAACCTAAAGCTGAAAAATATGTGTTTATTGGTTATGATGATAAGCAGATGGGATACAAGTTGTGGAATCCATCCACAAAACATTTTCTTGTATCAAAAGATGTTACATTTGATGAGCAAGGTACTTGGTATGCAGGTACTATCAATATTAATACAGATGATGAGAAATTGTGAGCCAAAGGAAAGGTAAATCAAAGGTTCAAATATTTGATGAGCAAGAGAATAATGAAGTGCAGGTTGAAGTGGAAGAAACACCAAGATTTGATCCTAAATGTGAAGAACCAGAAACCTCAAGAAGTGGAGAACTTAGGAGGTCTACAAGGAACAAATGGCAACCTACAAGGTATAGTTATGATACTTCATTCTTGACTACCAAAGATTATGCTTACATGGTAAAAGCAGATGAAGACCCTTCTACATATGAAGAGGCAAAAGGTAAAGAAAATTGGGAGAAAGCTATGCAGGAAGAATATGATGCATTGATGGAGAATCAAACATGGGATTTGGTTCCAAAGCCAAATAGTCAGAAGATCATTGGATGCAAGTGGGTCTATAAGACAAAGAGATTTGCAGATGGAAGTGTGTCTAGGTACAAAGCTAGACTTGTTGTAAAAGGGTTTGCTCAGACATATGGTATTGACTATGATGAGACTTATAGTCCAGTCGCAAAGATGACAACCATCAGAACACTCATAGCAATTGCTGCATGCAAAGGTTGGAAATTGTGTCAATTAGATGTGAAGAATGCTTTTTTGAATGGTTATATTTCAGATGAAGTGTTCATGGAGCAACCTCAAGGATTCAGAGATGGAAGATATCCAGATCATGTGTGTAAGCTCAAGAGAGCTTTATATGGCTTGAAGCATGCCCCAAGGGCATGGAACTATAGACTTGTAAAGTTCCTAAAAGAACTTGGATTTCAAGTATCAAAAGCAGATAGTAGCTTGCTTGTCAAAGCAAGTGATGATGGGTTTATTTACATGTGCATATATGTTGATGATATCATTCTTACAGGTACAGATGAGAAAGGCATACAAAGTCTAAAGAAGCAAATGGAGAAAGAGTTCAAAATCAGTGACTTGGGAGATTTGTCATACTTCTTGGGCATGGAGATTTCATACACTCAACATGAAGTGTACGTGACTCAAGAAAGGTATTTGAGAAACTTGTTAATCAAGTTTAAAATGAATGATTGCAGGGTAGCATCTACTGCAATGGAGGTGAATCACAAATTAAGCAGATTTGGAGGTGAAGAGTTCAAGGACATGAAGCAATATCAGAGTTTGGTTGGTAGTCTTATCTATGCTACATTAACTAGACC
This sequence comes from Ceratopteris richardii, assembly GCA_020310875.1. Classification (NCBI taxonomy): domain Eukaryota; kingdom Viridiplantae; phylum Streptophyta; class Polypodiopsida; order Polypodiales; family Pteridaceae; genus Ceratopteris; species Ceratopteris richardii. Next base: position 23,398 of record MU260158.1, on the reverse strand, counting down.
TGATTTATCATATGCAGTTGGGGTTTTGTCTCAATTCATGCATTGTCCTAGGAAAGAGCGTTGGATTGCAGGTCAAAGAGTGTTGAGGTACATTAAGGGTACACTCAAGGAAGGTTTGTATTATGGTTTTACATTAGATACAAATATCAAGATTTATAGTGATGCAGATTGGGCAGGTAATCCAGATGATAGAAGGTCAACCTATGGATACATGTGTTATGTGGGAGATAAGTTAATCTCCTGGTGCTCAAAGAAGCAACATACAGTTGCTTTGTCATCTACAGAAGCAGAGTACAAAGGCATGGTTGAAGCTGCAAAAGAAGTGATATGGCTTAAGACTCTCATGAAGAGTTTTGACACTATACAGAGCATACCTATCATTTATGGTGATAACATGAGTTCATTATATCTAGCTGCTAATCCTGTTTTTCATGCCAGGACCAAACACATTGAGATACAGTATCACTTTCTAAGAGAGAAGGTGATGGATAAGGAGATTGAAGTTATACATACTTCAACAAAAGATCAGATAGCTGATATGCTTACAAAAAGTTTAGATGGACCTAAGTTACAGAAGTTCAAAGACATGGCAGGCATAAAGAAGATAAGAGAAACCTCAATTGATGATTGAGGGGGAGCTGTTGGTGCAAACCAATCACCAATTGAAGTTTGGAAGACAAAAAGATGGAGATAAGATCAAGTTTTGAAGCAAAGAAGGTGGTTACATTCACAGGATGAATGATATGTACATATATGTACATTAGTGAAGACATAGATCACTTAGACTTTTGTTTAGTCATAAACTTGTACATATTTGCCTATAAATACTTTGGAAAAATGTCGGGGCAATAGGGGAGACAATGAGAGAGTATGAGAATAGTGTATTGAGAAGTTGTAAGAGTCATTAGACCTCCTAGAAGTGAGTTAAACTTTCTCTCATCACTCAGTTGTAATTTTCTGAGAAATAGAAGAAAAATTGCGCCCGATGTTTCTGTGTTTTCTCCTCGTGTAGTAGATCTTTTATGAATTCCTTTTGGAGATGTCTAAGTCCATAGTTAATCAATGTATGGCTAGAATTTGAGAATCTAATTGTAAGTAGGTTAAGAGAATTGTGTGTAGGAACATTCATATGTAAGGAATGTTCACAGTCTCATGAAACAGGCGCAGATTTCGAGTTCAATGGAATGAGTAGTGCTCAGTGCACAGTGTAAAGTTTTACACATATGATAGCTCAAAATCTAAGTTGAGAGATAAGCTATCTACATCTAAAAGCATTTGATCAAACGGGTTCGACATTGGGAGAACTATAGCTAAGAAGTTGCAGGTGTCAAAGTCGCTACTGCAGAGAAGTAGTTTTACACATAGGTAAAGTGTTTGAGGCATTTCTCAAAGTATACTCAATCATTTGAGGAGATTTAAGTTGGAGAAGGTGCGCAACTTTAAGGCGACACATCCTACAAAGTTTTATCAAAAACTTTACACAAATGGTTAGTCAATTAGAGATTAATCTACAACAGACTTTTCTGAGAAGTTGAGTTTTTTCAGAATAGTTAATTTTCTGATAAGTTGATGAATGTTCTCTAAATTTGGTGGAGTCTGAAGTTGTTCTTGATATAGAGGTGGTCTAAATTCAAGGTCAACTTGTTCTTTTGGAGATTAACACTCTCCATCAGAATGTGCTATCTACCCATATATTGAAAAGTAAGTATTCATCTTCATTTTGAAAAGTACATTTGTTTCATTAAAGAAAGTATATTTACATGCAACTCATTGACAGGGGCCATTGGAGTCTTATTATTGTTGACTTCAATGCATATCAAGCTCTTTTCCTCAATTCCCTTAAATCACAACATGGGAATTGCAAAGTGTAAGTTACTATACATTTTGTTGTTCTCTATTTAAGAGCCATGCCATCCATTCTGATTTTCACTTTACAATGCAGTGCTGCAAAGCTTCTTAAGATGCAAATTGATCAGAATTTTCTTGGAATTGCTAAATTGAATGAACAAAAGCAATTTGGATACATACAAATTCATGTGCCATTGCAGAAAGACGCAACATCATGTGGCTGGAGAGTGATTGCAAATGCTCTGAGATTCTTGGAAAGAAGGTTTTACAGTCCTAAATTGAATTTATCATACTATCCAGATGCATGGATCATCTTGATCAGAGAGAGATAGAGAGCAATAAATGGCATTATGAAACATGCAATCTGCCCCAATGATCCAAACTCACCTCCATCCCCTCCACCTGATAAAAAGAAGGCTGAAGAAAAAAAGAAAGGGCATCCTCTTCACTCACCATTGACGCATGGGACCAAGAAAATGAGTCAAGGTGAAAGCTCCAAAAAGGGCCACAAGCATCAGAGGAAAGAGGGCTCCAAAAAGGATAGAAAGGGATGAATCATTTTTGAGTCTAAGATTGAAATCTATTGTAAAACCAACATAGGTTGGAAGATTTATTTATGTACAAATTTTATGTACTTATGCGAATCTTAATCTGGAAGATGGTCATTGTAACCATATTTGTTTGCCTTAACAATATTTATATGCCTTGAGAAATATACAGTTGTATTGAACCTCTTGAGAGTTAAACAAAAGTTCATTGCATGGTCCAATTAAATTTGGTCGTGTCACAAATATGACTGCATTGTGGGTTTCTTACTTCATTCTTGTTGGAAAGTTTAAATTGGAGAAGATAGAGAAGAACATAAAGAAGAAAGAGGACACGACAGATACAAGCGATACGGGGAATCGGAGAATTTTGGATTGCCCCCATCACTTGCATCGGTCGTATTATCCATTTAAACATGGCGTCCCCTTTAAGCAACCTTGCATGAGATGAGCTGTTGCAAGTTGTTTTTATAGTCATGAGTCAAACCTTTATGCAAAGTCACTTTTTGAAGTCTCTCCCAGTACTTTGCTAACATGACCGATCCAAGCGATAAGGGCAATCCGACAAGTTCAGATTGCGCTAGTCGCTTGAATCGGTCGTCTTCTCTAATCTCGTCTCCTCTGCTTTATGACTTAAGTCATGCTCTTCATATTTTGAAATATCATACCTTGGATTGGAATTTGCACCAGGTTCTCCACCCTCTCTAATATTACTTGTTATGTGCACCATGATACTTTCTCTTGCATAACTTGAGGACAGAAAAGATGGATAGAATCAAATAATTTAATTGAAACTAATGTGCACCTTTGATAGACTCAAATAATTTAATTGAAACTAGATATTGAATTCTAGATCTCTTGTTAATCTAGAATTTACTTATCCAAGTTCTTGTATAATTATTTCTTAGTTGAAACCTCATCAGAATGTTAAGATTAAACAAAAAATGCCAATATGAGTTTAGATGAAGGGGAATAATTGAAGTCATCAATTCACTCCTGCAAATA
>MU260158.1:7500-10000 GCA_020310875.1 Ceratopteris richardii | reverse complement strand
ATGGTGAGTGTAGCTGCATCCAAGAATTGGAACATGTACCAATTGGATGTGAAGAATGCATTCTTAAATGGATGGATATCAGAAGAAGTCTACATGTCACAACCACCTGGCTATGAGGATCCTAATAAAGTAAATCATGTTTGTAAATTGAAGAAGGCTCTGTATGGATTGAAGCAGGCACCTAGAGCATGGAATTATAGGTTGACAACCTATCTCCTAGATCAAGGATTTGTGATGAGTAAAGCAGATACTTCATTGTTTATCAAAAGGAACAATTCAGAGGTAATATACTTGTGTGTCTATGTTGATGACATCATTATTACAGGAAATGATGTACGAGGAATTAGACACATCAAAGGACAAATGATGAAGGAATTCAAGATCCATGATCTTGGATTATTGAAGTACTTCCTAGGACTTGAATTGGTCTACACAAATTCAGGTATCTTTATTACTCAGAAGAAGTACATTCAGGACATGGTTAAGAAGTTTAATTTGCAGGAAGCTAAAGTCTCAAACATTCCTATGGAGGTCAACCACAAACTCAGTGCACATGAAGGAGAAGAACTCAAAGATATTACAGGTTACCAAAGTTTGATAGGTAGTCTTAATTATGCTACCTTAACCAGGATTGATATATCATATGGTGTTAGTGTACTTAGCCAATTTATGCACAAACCAAGAGTACCTCATTTGGAGGCAGCAAAGAAGATAGTAAAGTACCTAAAGGGAACACAAAATCATGGTTTGTACTTTCCATATTCATCAGACATTGATATTAAGGTATACTCAGATGCAGATTGGGCAGGTTGCAAGGATGACAGGAGAAGTACATCTGGTTACATATGCTTTGCAGGTGATAAACCAATTTCTTGGTCATCCAAGAAACAACCCACAGTAGCTTTGTCATCTACTGAGGCAGAATATAGAGGGCTAGCTAATGCCACTCAAGAAGCCATATGGTTGAAGCTATTAGATTCAGAATTGGGCCTATACACAAGGCCACCAATCATATTTGGGGATAACACAAGTTCTCTTCACCTTGCAGCTAATCCAATTTATCATGCTAGAACCAAACACATAGAGGTTCACTACCACTATGTGAGGGAGAAGTTACTTAGCAAAGAAATTCAATTATCATATGTGTCTACTAATATACAATGTGCAGATTTGCTTACTAAAGCTCTGGATGGAAGCAAGCTATGCAGATTTAAATCCATGATTGGATTACAGGAAATAATTGAAGACTAGAGATGAAGACTTGAGCCAAAGTGTTTGGCTTGAGGGGGAGCTGTTGGTGCAAAGCAAGCCTACACACATTGGCTTGGAACATTGGAAGCTTTGGAAGACTTGGCTTGGATATCAACTTTGAAGACTTCACAAAGAGCTTGGACCCTTGGAGGATGTATTTACATGAACCATGAACCATAGGAACCAATGCTTAATTGGTTATTACTTTTTATCCAATGTAAAAGTCAATATGACTTAATCACTCATGTAATCACACCTACTAGTCTAAGTCGTGGAAAAAGTAGATAGTATGATTGAGGGAATATCTCCCTAAGTTTAGTGGAGAGATTGAAGGGAGCCAAAACTTGAATTCAAAATTCAAACTCTTTCAAAATTCTTATAAAAAGCTATGTAAAAAAGGTCGCGAAATGTGACACTCTTCCCGAGACAATTCTGAGTGAATTTCTGAGTGTGTGTGTGCTACACCATAGCCTACACCTCTGAGTACCATTGAGCATCACATTACATGCCAATGGGAATGTACAATCATTATATTTAATCAATATACATACATTCATAATCTCTGGTTTCTCTGAGTGACTACCTCCAACTCTGTCAACTTCCAAGAGGCATATCTCAAGGTCTACTGAACCAAATTGGATGATTCAATATGCATTGGATTCAGCTCAAAGTCTACTATAATCATACAAATTTTCAAGGCCATTGGATCTACCATCACAGAGAAATCTCAGTCAGGGTGCTCACTGGTCTGTGACTGTAAGTCTCCTAAAAAATCGGGGGTACACATTATTTTGCTAAAGTGATTTCTCTGAGTGTGGTTTATCATTTCCTTTCATTCCACTTGCAAATGGAAGCTTACTAAGCTAATAGAATATCTCTAGAAGGAATTTTGCTAATTGTAACTACACTGGTAACACTAAGCATAACACTGAGCAGGTATCAAGACCAAAATAGAAAGTTTTCAAGTCTTGTGACTTACAAAGTAGTCTGTTTTGATCAAGTCATTACTCAAACCTTTTTCAAAGCACATATAGCATATTTTGGTATCATTTGGAAGCTCAAGGACTCTACTAAGCATATCTGGAGTCAAAGGAGGGCAGGTGTGAAGCAGGTTTTGCAGCACCAACTCAACTCTTGAGTGCATCCAACCATCACATTCAACAGGTAGGTAGGTAGGTAGGTAGCTAGATAGATACATAGATAGATAGATAGATAGATAGATAGATAGATAGATAGATAGATAGATAGA
>MU260157.1:365000-380454 GCA_020310875.1 Ceratopteris richardii | reverse complement strand
ACAACAACAATTACAACAACAACAACTATCAAAGTGGCCATAGAGGAAGAAGAGATTACAATAACTATGCAGAGGACCAAAGTCAAGAAGATTCATTATTGATTTTGAATCTATCAACGAAGAAGGGTAAGGATGAGGATCACATATTTTACATTGATTCGGGATGCTCGAACCATGTAGTAGGAAATGTGGCTTTACTTTCTGATTGGAAGATCCTCATAACAAGCATGAAGTGCAGACAAGAGATGACACAAAGCACTCAGTGGAGAAGATAGGTAATGTGAAGACATTAGATGGGAATATGAACCTCTTAAGCAAAGTCTTGTATGTCCCTACAATTACCAAAAATTTAATAAGTGTTGGACAAATTGTTGAAAAAAGGATTGCAGGTTAGATTCAATCGATTTGGAGCATATGTTGAAGACCCAAGGCAAGGCTTTCGAACGATTGCCAAAGGAGAAAAGACAGGAAGGCTCTTCACCTTTGAAGTGGAAGATACAAAGAACATAGCTTTGTTTAGCTATGGATCTCAAACTCTAACAGAGTTGGAGATATGGCACAAAAGGCTTGCTCACATTGGTGAGAGGACACTCAAACAGATTTGCAGGGACCAAAGTGTACTTGGTTTGCCTAATATCACAAGGCAACACATGATCTATAAGTGTGAAGCTTGTCAACTCGGCAAGCCTCATAGACAACCTTTCAATACGAAAGGATATATGTATCAAAATCCTTTGGATCTAGTGCACATGGATGTGTGGGGTCCAAGTAAGGAGCCATCTATATCAGGCTCAAGATATTATGTGTCTTCCATAGATGATTGTAGCAGGTGGACAATTCTGTTTTTCATGAAGCACAAGGATGAAGTGTTTAATTGCTTTAAGAACTATATTGCTCTTGTTGAAAATCAAACAGGTAGGACTTTGAAAAGACTCAAATCAGATGGTGGAGGAGAATACTTCTCTTCTGAATTTGATGCCTTCTTGCATGAGAGAGGCATTAAAAGGGAAGTCACTACAAGGTATACACCCGAACTCAATGGTGTAGTAGAGAGGAGGAACAGAGCTATTGTCGAAGCTGCAAGGTCCATACTCAATGAAAAGGGATTGCCAAACTACCTATGGGCAGAGGCTGTGTCGACAACCACATATCTCATAAATAGACTTCCATCTAAGTCACTAGATGGAACCACTCCATATGAAGTGTGGAATGGAAGAAGACCTAGTCTAGAGCATTGTAAAATCTTTGGATGCTTAGCCTATTGTTGAGAGCACTATGGGCACCCAAGGACTGACTAGACAAGGAAGCCAGCGGAGAGAGTCAGAGTGAGGTGAAGGATTGAGTAGACAAAGCAGTCGACGCAAATCTGGCAGATAGGCCCTTCAAATTTTTCCAAATTAACATCTTTATAACAGTGATTCTTATCACTAACAATCATTGTAAATACCATTTCATATTTTTCTAGCTTCAGTTTGTGCAAGCCAAGGAGTCCTTGAGCTTGAGGAGCCTTAGAAGTACCTACATATCAATTTTCGTATTTTTTAGGCTCCGTTAAGCCCTCGAATTGGCCCTGGAACTTAATTTTTAACTAGGCCGGACACTAGGTCTGGACAGGGCCAAAACATAGTCAAAAACTATAAATAGAGCTAGAGAGCTCATTTTTGAGGTTAGATTGTAATTGAAATGAACTTGTAAGAGCTTTTTGAAAGTAAGCTAGGAACTCCATTGCTTCTCACTCTTTGTCTTGCCTTGTGTGCGCATGTGTGTGTATGTGTGTGCATGGTTGTGTGCTTCTCACTCATGCATTTGTGCCTTCACTTGCTCGAGGTCTTCATACCATCCTCATGTCTTCCCGGATTGACATTAAAGGAGGTGCTACTCATCATTGAGCTACACCAAATTTTGGCGCCGTTGCCGGGGATCGAGCCTTGAGGACGAGCGTGTGATGGTAAGATGTAGATTTGGGACGTTGGCGTTGTAGGTAACTTCTTCACTTTTCCTTTTTTCTTTTCCTTACCTCATCACCATCATCATCATCACCATCTCCCACCTCCATCTCCATCATCGCAAAAATTTCAGTTTTTTACTATATCCCCTTCCTCCTTTCATTTCCCTCATTTCACTTGTGAGAGAGAGCAAGAGAGCGAACTGTTGTGTGCTATTTTCTGCATGCTTTTGGAGTTTCTTGCAGGTTTCAGCATCATCATCCCCTCCAGCACGTCGCGCAGGTACGGAAATGTGCAGAACTGTCTCGCAGTTGCCGACTTCTGTCGATCGCGATTGACAAAAATTTTCACCTTTTGGTAAATCTGAGTGCACCACAGTGGACTAGAGACCCTGCACACCACATTTCCACAAAAATTTTGAAAAATTTGCAAAATTTCAATCCGTCACGATTGACAGCTCTGTTTGTCGCGATTGACAGCTTTGTCCGTCACGATTGACAGCTCTGTCCGTCGCGATTGACAGCTCTGTCCGTCGCGATTGACAACTCTGTTCGTCGCGATTGACTGCCTGTCCGTCGCGATCGACACCCATCCGTCGCGATCGGCTGCCTGTCCATCGCGATCGACTGCTTGTCCGTCGCGATCGACACCCATCCCTCGCGATTGACAGCCTGTCCATCGCAATCGATACCCATCCGTCGCGATCGACACCCATCCATCGGGATTGACTCCTGTCCATCGCGATTGACTGCCCTGTCCATCGCGATTGACAGCCAATTTTAGCCAATTTTTTAGGGTTTTTAATTTGAAGAGTTTGGCTAATTTTGGGCATGAACATTTTACTCTAGAGCACATAAGGAGGCCATAGGAAAACAACTTGGGGAAAACGTGTTGCACAGTGATCCTGTTTGAACCCTGTCTTAACCCTAGAACCCTGAACGGTCATAACTTTTTCATATGAAATCCATTTTTTGAGCTCTAGGGCTTGTTGGAAAGCTCGTGGCATATACTACACGCCCTCAACTGTTTTTTATAAAGATAATGCGTTGATTTTCAGCTAGGGTATTTTGAAGTTGACCATACCCAGGGGGATCAAAGTCAGGGGTCTTAAGAATTGTTTTCCTAAAAATCACTATGCAAATTAGTATTTGTGCTACAGGAATGAAAATCATTGGTTCTGTCTTTGGAATTTAAATCTTAAAGCTAACTTTGGAACTCTTACAGATCTATTGAGAGCATCGAAAGGCGTTCTAAGCAAGTGTAAGTGCAACCTTGGGAACACACTTCCTGGGCATTCAAGGGCAACCAAGCAGGAAACAAAAGGTTGGAAACTTTCAACCCCCTCTGTCAATCCCTATCTTAGGCTAAGAACGACTAGTGATAGGAGTAAGTCAGGGCAACGATAGGCATCAATCAAGTTGAAGACTACCTATGCACTCAAGTTCAAGATTAAACATAATCTCTCGTGATGCGATAACCTTAAAGGAAAGAATCTAACGTGGAACGATCAACTTACAGTGCGAAAATTAACTCAAATATTCGTGACGACGTGATTTCTGACTAGAGCATAAACACGGTAACCACTAAAAAGAATCAAGTGACTGATACAAAAGAACTCAGCAACGAGGTTGTACTTGGGCAAATTTGGGCTATTCAATGAGGCTTATGAACCTTAGATCAGGGTGACATCTAGGGAGAGATAGACAAAGTCTTAGGTCTTCAGAGGCTAGCGTCAACCACACTGCTAGGTCTTAGGCACAGTAATTGAGCCACCACTCATACTACCCTAGCTCTGAGACCAGTGAATCAGAGATGTCTCAAGGCATGGACCGACCTACGGGAAGTTCAGGAGTGCCATACTTGCACAGGGTAGAAGGCCCATACAAGACGCAGCTGGAATACCTTAGGACCAACCGATTAGGTGCCAGCATCTATGAGGATGGCCTAGGAAGATCTCTGGTCCAGATTAAAAACCCTGACCAATCCATAGGACTAGAGCACCCAGCTGTCAAGTTTGAAAACGAAGCATACTTGGACAAAGAAGGAACCATATACGTAGTCACCAGTCACCCAGATAGGACGGACGAATTTGGAAATGTGATCCCAGAAGCGGACTTAGGTGACCTAGAGCAAGGAAACATGGGTACAGAACCTAAAACCCCTCGAGGCAAATCGGTTCTTACTAGGATTATCACACCAGAGTGGATTCCCCAGGATAATAAGAGCATAGATTTGCTCCTCAATCGAGAGACTGACGAAGCCTTTTGGAGGTATAAATCTGATCGGCCAAATGATATAGGAACAATCATAATCTATGAGTTTAAGGATCCAGATAGCCCAGGCAGAGTGACCTACTTAGATCACGCTTCAGAGAGGATCTTTGTGGTTACAGAACATGATAGACATGCTTACACTTGGAAGGGTGAATTCGTTTTCCCCCAACCAAGATCGAATGTGTCCTATGGTCACCCTGGAGCTGGAACATCCTAAGCTCATGGAACTCAAAGAGACAGAAGTAGAGATAGGCCAGAAGTAAGCTTTGCCAACCCAGGGGGCAGAGAAAGAACGAGGACGGAAACAAACAGAGTAGAACCTGAGGTACTTAGAGCTCCCAGGAATCAAAGAAATGTGGATGAGTTCCCTCTACCACGACCTAGAGAGCACACAAGGACTCTGAGACTGACTCAGCTAGTTAAGTCCATGAAGAACTTCTTCGATGGCACTGGAGATCCATACGATCATGTGGCTGAGTTTAGGCAAGTCTTGAGAGCTAAACAAGTGGAAGATCTGTTCACGCAATACAATGTCTTTGGTCTAACCCTTAGGAACACTGCCCTGACATGGTTTCAACCACTAAACGAGAGGCAGTTCAGGAGCATAGACCAACTTCTAGAGGCATTCATTATCGAATTCTCTAAAAGTGGCAAAAGACATAACACTTCCTCGCTGATTCACAGCTTCAAGCAAACCCCTCAAGAGACCGTGAGACTTGCTGGAAGAAGATTTAGGCAATACTTGGAGAGATGCCCTACCCCTGAGCTACCCACGCCAGCTAAGCAAGTGGCTTTATTCTTGGATGGATTGCTAAGTACCAAATTGAGGTCATATGTGTATCTGAAGCACCCTAGGACCAGAGAAGAGTGTGTACGCATGTGTATTGACATTGAGGATAACCTAGGGGAGGAGTTAGAGCTATCCAAAATACACAAAGATTCAGATAGTGCCTCTAGCCTCTCTTCCACGCAATCCACATCAATTGAGGAACTTGCAGAGAAAGTAGCTCAGAAATTAGGTGTCACTAGTAAACAGATCCCAAGGTTTGCCCCTGTGAAAAGATGCTATACTTGTGGTGGCGACCACATGGCAAATGTATGTCCCATTATGGCTCAACCCCAAGTAAATCCTAGTAGCCAATACTGCACCATAGAACGGAGGTACACCAATCACACTGCACAAGATTGCCCCTACAATAAGCAAACCGTTAGGCAGACGTACCCACAACCATACCCTCAACAAGGAAGATACCAGAACCAGTACCCACCTCAGCAGTATACTAGGCCTCAGCAAAACTACCAACCGCAATATCAGGCCCAACTGAGACCCCAGCCAGTGCTAGCACAACAACCACCTACTCCTACTAATGTGATTCCAGTAAAGTATGCAGCTGCAGAAGAAAATGTGAATAGAGCCATAGTCCCAGTGACTCCATTACTTTCAGAAAGTGACCCGAGTGACCATAGCTTTGATTCTACACATATTGATAGTCCCCAGGCCTACTACATGCAATCTCCTGAACATGGTGAGTCCTACTATAGTGAAGAGCCAAATGAACCTAGTTGGGAGTCAGATTACACAAACGTCATGTATGCAAACCCCAACCCTAGACCTCAACCTAGGCAGGAAAGACCCCCATTCCCTAGAGGACCATGCTACAGATGTCAAGGAGATCATCTCATTTGTGATTGTCCCTTGCCTCCACCTACACAATCCCAGTCAGTGACGATTCAAGGCTTTTGCCAAGAGTGTGGAAAGGAGCATCTCTTACGAGACTGCCCTAAGAATCCTAATAATATGCCAAAAATCACTCCTATTAACGTTATTGGGTTAGTGGTAGATTCCACAGGAAGTGTCACTTCCACTGCACCCATACAGGTAGTCACTAGAGCTCAAGCATTGCAGCAAAACCAAGGGGTAGGCCAGGAAAAGAGCCCAGATGTTAGTGAAACAGAGAGCACGACAAAGAAAAGGACTAGAGCTTGGAGAGATAGTCGTGAAAGAATGAAAAGACAATGGGCAAAAAAGATGAGTGAACTTGAGGAAAGCCTAAGAGAAACCAAAGCCAGGATAACCGAACTCACGGCTCAAACTCCCTCTCACACTACCCCACCTCCACCATTCCCAACTCCATCCGAACCGCCACCTTCCAACCCGCCTCACCTAAAACCACCACCCCCAAGAGTAGGATCAGTCCTAGCAGATCCCACTCTCGAGGACCTAAACATGATGCTTAAAGCATATCAGGCCAGAATCCAAGAAGGGCCAAACGTAACTGATCATGAAAAGTGTTACCCTAGAGCAGAACTAGAGCTAGAACGAACCAAAATTTGTGCTAAGATGGTAGAATTGGCTCAAACCATGTTTGAAGCCAGTCGCCTCTTTAACATCTCTAGTACAGCTAAGACGCAGTTGCACTTTGAAGGACTGTTAGAAAGTATAGAGAAGCTAATTGCACAATCAGAAAAGGAACCTGCCTCTCAACATAAGGACAAGGCAAGTGAAGGAGCAAGTCTTCCTGCCCCGGAAGCCTATGTGCCTGAAGCCTATGTGCCTAACTCTACGGAGCTAGACACATCATCTTCTATGAATCGGTTCACACCAAAATTCCTACGCGAGATTCAAGAAGACAAATGGGCTAAAGAGAGTGAAGTCCCACCTCCTATTGAACTTGTGGATGATGCACACGACCGATTCCCACAAGATATCCCATCCATTTATGAGGAGCAGGAGAGCACCCAATCTCAGGAAAGACTAGACTTTGAGTCTAATTCTTTACAAGAATTACCCCACTTCACAGGCCCATGGGAAGCTAAGTCTACTTGTATGAGAGCACCCACAGTCATGGCAAGAAACGAAGACTCGATCATACCTAGGAACACAGACGTATAGTGAAAAACACTAAAGTACAGTGTAACCTCACCTTAGAAGATCTACTCAAAGTAAGGCCAGAGCTATGGAAACATGTAGCCAAACAAGTACCAGAGATAGCAAAACCTTGTTCCCAGGTAGGATCCCAGAGAACAGTGCCAGAAATACCCTTGGACAAGATAGGAGACATGAGTGAGGGCGAAGAGGGAAACACATATCTTCCTATCACTCATCAAGGATACACCACCAAGGCCATTCTAGACTCAGGCGCAGGTGTTGCAATTGCTACCACTTCCCTATGGAAGCGCTGGGGCAAGCCAGCACTCAAGCCCACAAGGATGAAATTGCAAATGGCCGATGGTCACATAGAGAGACCCCTAGGGCTGTTAGAAGGAGTAACTCTCACCACCTATGGTGTTGAGTTCGAGCACACATTTGCTATATGCGATTTTAGCAAAAATCATGCCTATGAGATGATTTTGGGAAGACCCTTTATGCGACAGTTGCAAGTGGTAAAGGATTGGGGAACCAATTCCTTGTACCTGCAACACTTAGGTGTTATGACCAAAGTAAATCTCAAAGATTACTCTCATAGAGATGTCCCTCCTATCCAATGGAATCCCATCCATAGAACCAAAGATGATACGGAATCTGTGCATTCCATAGGGTCAGGATCCTCATGGATGCATGAAGACACCCACTTATGGATGTGCAAAGTGGCAGTAGAAGAGGAGAAAAGAGAAAAGGCCAGAGAAATAGGTGCAAACGAAACACATAGACCCATTCAAGACCCAGCCTATGCACCTGTAGTATTTCCTGATGAAGAATTTGAACCCCATGGCTGGGCAGAAATCTTAGCAACAATGGATGTAGCCATCAACGAAGAACAATGGACACCCCACTGTGATGAGGATGGCTATGACATTTCAGTCTTCTCCATAGAGCCAATTATGGGAGAGGCAGTCTTAGAAGAGTGTGAACCTAACCCTGATGCATTTGAGGATGCGAGTGACTCCAATCTAGAGTCAATCATTATGGACCCACCTTTTGCATCAGATGAAGAATACTTCCATGAGGTAGAATTTCAACCCCAGAGGCATGGAGAGCTTACAAATGATGTAAGATTAGCCACACATGTGACCCTGAAGGAAGAAGGAAAGAAATGAAAGAAGAGAGAAGTCTCACCAGAAGAGGAAGAATCTTTGTTTGAGGTCCCAGAAAATTTTAAGAAGTATGAGATAGACGACAGGAGAGTCATGATAAGAATGCCTAAACAAGAGGCACAATCAGGAGAGGCCTATGATAACAAAGAAACCACCAAGAAAATAGTAGTGGCCCTAGAAGAAGGAGAGGAGAGATGCACGTACATAGGCCATGACCTAACAGAGGAAGAAGAGCATGCGTTAATAGCCTTGCTAAGAGAATACAGAGATGTATTTGCTTGGAGTTACAAGGATTTGAAAGGTGTTGACCCTGACATATGCTCACACACTATCCCCATGACCTCAGATGCCAAACCCTCTAAGCAAAAGCCCTATACATATAACGATAATTACACTGCCAAGATCAAAGAGGAGATAGATAGACTGGTTGAAGCTGGATTTATCTATGAAATTGAGCACACTGAGTGGGTATCCCATCGTAGTGGTGCCCAAGAAGAATGGCAAGCTGCGTGTATGCATTAACTTGAAGAAGGTCAATGCAACCAAAATTCGAGATAACTATCCGCTTCCCATCACAGAACATCTCTTAGAAAGAGTAGCAGGCAAGGAAGTGTACAGCTTCCTCGATGGATTTTCGGGCTACAATCAAGTAGCCATAGCTCCAGAAGATCAACATAAGACGGCATTTGCCACTGAATGGGGCATATTTGCCTTTAGAGTAATGCCATTTGGGCTTACCAACGCACCAGCTACCTTCCAGAGGCTGATGTGCCATGTGTTTAAAGAGTTCCTAAGGAAGAACTTAGAAGTCTATGTTGATGATCTTTGTGCTCATTCCAACATTAGACAAACTCATATTCCTGAACTCAGACAAATCTTTGACAAATGTAGAGAATATCAAGTCTGCCTGAACCCAAAAAAGTGTGTTTTTATGGTCAGGCAAGGCAAGATTCTAGGACACATAGTGTCAAAGAATGGCATATCCACTGATGAAGAGAAAGTGAGGGCCATAGCCGAGTTACCTAGGCCAAAGAATGTCAAGGAAGTACAGGCTTTCATGGGGCATTGTGGTTACTACCGCCGATTCATTCACATGTATGCTGTCATTGCAAAGCCCATGTACGGACTTCTGACTAACTTTGAGTGGACTGATGAATGTGAGAATTCCTTCCAGGAGCTTAAACAAAGATTATGTTCAGCACCAATCTTGACCACACCAGATTGGAATAAGCCATTCCATGTTCATGTGGATGCATCCAATTATGCCATTGGGTGTGTACTCGCCCAACCTACTGGTGAAGGTAATATGGATCTCCCAATTGCCTATGCTACTAGACAATTGAATGCAGCTGAACGAAATTACACCACCACTGAGAGAGAAGGCTTAGGCATGGTATATGCGGTTAAAAAGTTTAGACATTATTTGCTTGCAAATAAGTTTAAATTTTTTACTGACCATCAGGCACTGCTGTATCTCGTGAACAAGCCATGCAATACAGGTAGATTAGTAAGATGGTTTCTCTGACTAATGGAATACGACTTCGAGGTTGTGGTAAGGAAAGGTAGGACTCACTTGAGAGCAGACCATCTCTCTAGGCTCACATCTGGAGAAGCCCCACAAGGGGTGTCAGATGACCTTCCTGATGCTTACTTGTTTAATTTGGAAGTGGTGCCGCAGTGGGCTAAGCCATTGGTACCAATATTGACATACGGGCCTAACCACCCAGTAGTAAACACACAGGATAGAGAGGTAGTAAAAGCTCAAAAGTATCACATCATGGCAGGTAGTATGTACAAGCACACAGATCAAGGGATCTTGGCTTGTTGTGTGGAAGAGGATGAGTACGCTAAATGGTTGCAATTAGCACATGTAGGTGCATTAGGAGCAACACTACTCAAAACAACGAACCCTACAGACACTAAGGAGACTCGGAGTGCATTGGCCAACTATGGAAGTTGATGTCCAAAAGTTGTGTAAGGAATGCCCAATCTGTTGCACTAAACCACCTGTGGAACATGCCACTCTTTATCAAGTGTCCATAGTGCCAGATTGGAGTGAACCACTAGTATCCTTCCTGAGGATGAAAACATTCCCTCCAGACATGACTCTGGTTAGGAAAAGAAGTCTAGAACAAGAAGCCCTAGAGTACTCACTCATTGGTGATAATCTCTACAAGCGTGGTAAGGATGGTTACCTGAGACTATGTGTCCATGAAAGTGAATATCTCAAGGTCTTGGAACTGCTCACCAAGGTGTAGCAGGAGGACACTTTGGACCAGATCGGGTGATCAAGGCAATACTATTTGCGGGCTTCTGGTGGCCGACCCTTCACATGGATGCACATACCTATGTGAAACAGTGTGATGTCTGTCAGCGAACTCAGTATCCTATACGCAAAGACGAGATGCCACTGAAACCTATGATGGGTGGACGTGCATTCTCTAAGTGCGGAATAGACTTCGTAGGTCCTATTAATCCCCTAGCTAAGGGTTCCCATGCTGAATATATCATTGTTGCCACGGACTATCTAACCAAGTGGGTAGAGGTGAAAGCCACAACGAAGAACGATGCTCAAACAACAGCTAAGTTTTTATTTGAGAATGTGTTCACTAGATACGGGCTACCTATAGAGCTAGTTATTGACAGAGGCACTCACTTCTTCAATGAAGTTATTGAAAATCTGCTCCAAGGATTCTTGGTAGTACATAAGAAGTCTGCCCCCTATCACCCTCAAGCAAATGGCCAGGCTGAGAGCACCAATAAGATCTTATGCAATGTACTAACGAAATTAGTGAACAATAAACGCTCTAATTGGGACAAACAGCTACACCATGCTGTTTGGGCATATCGAGTGGCCTACAAAACGGTACTCCAAGCCACCCCCTTTCAGATGGTATTTGGCCAAAATGTAGTGCTACCGTTGGATTTCTTAATACCTATATTGAAGGTATCACAAGAGCATGAATGGACAGGTCATGAACTCTCCTCTAGGATCTTTGACCTAGAGCGATTAGGAGAAACAAGACTGAGGGCGGCTGCAGGGATATATGCAGCTAAGAAACGACAGAAGGCATACTTTGATGCCCACGTTAAGGATAAAGGTTTGAAGGCAGGCGACCTAGTACTAGTATACACGTTGAAACAACATGCGAGGAAACTGGAGAAGAGAGGCTATGGACCCATGATCATTAATAGAATCTCAACAAGTGGAGCAGTGCAACTAGCCACATTAGAAGGCGATGTTCTCCCAAGCTACATAAGCGGATGCAGGGTCAAGTTGTATCAGGAACCTCTCACAGAGGAAATGCTAAGTCGACTCAATACTGCTAAGAAACGCAAAGAAGAAGAAAAGCGAATTCGAGAAGATGCCCAAGCAGAAGCCTTAGAGCGCATACGGAAAATGAAGTTGAGAAGACAGAATAGAGAGCAACCTAGGACAGATGCATATGCAGATCAAGGATATCATGTGACTATGTGTGAAGTTTCAGGTGTCAGCTCTCATAGGATAATTGATCGACGTCCTTTTATATCCTTAGATATAGGACAAGAAAAGGGTGCAAGGACTGTAAGAGCCTTGATTGACTCAGGTGCAGCCACTAGTGCGGTTAAATTGTCTTACTGTCAAGAGTTGACATTAACTGTTAATCCTGTAGAAGCATATCTCATAGGATTGGGAGGTGTGGAAACCCCTTGCATGGGCGAGGTGGAACTTCCCCTCTATATTCAAGACAAAGTAATGACAATCAAAGTACTAGTGTGTCAAGATGAGGATCTCACTGAGCCTCTTGTCTTGGGTCAGGACTGGATCTATGATCATGCGGTCAACCTAAACCTAAGAAGTGGACTTCTTCAGGTATGGGTAAATCATAGTCGAATTACAGTTGAATTGGAAAATGAGGCACTCAAGGAACTAGGTAAGGCACGAACTCCTGGTCCTTCCAGGGGCACACATGAAGCTGACAATGCTGTTCTTGTCCAAAATTGTATGATGCAGAAAGAGGATTGTCTCAACAACGGAGTCAAGGATAAGACGGTACTCCCTTCTTTTCCAAAGGCCAGAAGGATGCAGCAGCCAACGGCAGATCAAATACAGAAGAAGCAGAACACTACCTATACTGGAGGCCAAAAAAAGGAGCAAAGCAGATTGTTTCAGCCGATGAAACAAGTATGGAGGCGAAAAGGCGAACACCCTGTTCCGACCAGGCCAACACCACGGCCTAAACCTCTTCTTAGTAATCAACAACTCGACACTAATAAGAAGTCCTTCATAAATTCTTCTGCGAAAGTAAAGTCTATTTGGGTACCCAAGAAGTCAATGAAGGCCAGCCCACAATCACGACAAATCTGGGTGCCTAAGGCTTGCTTGCGGGCTCAAATAACTACACCAAGGCCAAACCCTGTACAACATGTTTCACTCACGCGAACATCTGAGGCCCAGTCTTACACATCACGCACTAACACGTATTCTTCCATGAGCATAAGTAGAATCACTTGTAAATGGGTCCCTAAAAAGCCCCATTTTTCAAGTAAATACCCTATCACACTCTCCAAAGCCTCCACAAAGTCAAAATCAAAACCTATCCATTGCATTTGGCAACCTAAGACTTGTACTAAACCCCCGGACCCCAATTGTAAATCCATGTCCACCTACTAACTACTTCACTCTCACACCACATCATTCCGCTTAGCTCTTTAGTCTACCCAATTCCTAACTACACACACAAGCACCGAGCACTTACTAACCCGATAACCTCTCCCGAACCTCATGTTAATGTTGTGAAGGGGACACAGTGTCATTTTTGTGTCCATGGCAATGTTAACATTTATTCATATATTCTCACAGAACCAGCTGCGAAGTTTTCAACATGGCTGAAGCGGCAAGAACTAGCTCTCAAACAGAAACGAGCCAGCAAGTGGTGGACTTAGACAGTTTACCCGTTTTGCCTGAGACAAATGAAAAACCAGAAGAATTGCAGGCCATCAAAATCATACCTATTGCGGACCCTCCCAGTGGCCATACCATGCCTGTAGGAAAAGCTTCCCACTGTTTTAGTGAAGTGGCAGGACCCTTGGGAGAGGGAACGTACCTATGGGAATCAGAGTTGGACTTCAATGGGAAGCAAGGCAAATACCATTTCTTTACAAGAGAATTCGAGAAGTTACAAAATGCAGAAGGTCTACGCTCGATATGGGAGAAGGCAGGATTGGATGCATATTTCAGTGCACGGCTCCCAAAGCCTGACTTCATGCGATGCTACTATCTCATCAACACTTTGACTCCAAACAAGAACCCAAAAGGTGCAAGCTCATTTGTGATTCCATCTTTGACAAAGGGGAATGAGCTCAAGAGGTTCAGGCTATCAAACAACTTGGTGAGAGAGGCTCTAGATATGCGCGGAATGCATATTCCTACAGAGAAGGAAACCCTAGTACCGGATTACATGAAGAATCGAAGTCTCACCAAACTCAAGGACATGGTGTCCATGACACCTAATATTGCAATACACCTTACATGTGCATGCAACACTTTGCTTTTCCTGCCCAAGATAGATTCACCATGCCGCCCAAAAAGATTTGGTTTAGTTTGTATCTGGCAGAGACACAGAGCCTCACCATCAACTTACCCCACTGGATAATTGATCAGATACACCTAGCTCACAAACGATGGCCGCGGAAATAGGTTTTATATGGATGTTGTGCTCTGACAAGAATAATTTATAGGTGTTTGGCTTATGACATCCCTATTCAACGGGCCCTAATGTGGAATCGTGTAGAGCAGTTTAGAGGCAGGACATCCACCGGACCCCCTTCTAAGAAGATGAGAGGTACTGTCCAAGTCCCTTGTGCTCAACCACGTGGAGCCACCCTAACACAAGAAGTCACCCCTCCACCCCGAAGAGTCCGACCATTCACACTCCGACTTCCAAGATGCAGCACCGATGGTTCTACCTTGATATTCCCTCCCATCCCAACCGATCTTGAATTTCCTAGTGGTGCACCTTTGGAAGAGCTCACGAATGAAGATTTCGAACAATTATTACAAGATGTAGAGCTGGAGGCAGGAGGAGGATTATGATCAAGAGCATCAAGATGAGCAACAAGAAGTGCCAGAACTTGTAGGTGCACCAGCATATACAGCTCAACTACAAAGGTTATACGACACAATCAAAGCAGTACAAGAAAGGCATCAACTCTCTCTTGTGTAAGGTCAAGATTTGATGCAAGAAATGCTATCAGATGATGGGGTGGATCAACATTTCATTGACACCCTCAAATTAGTGTCAGAATCTTTAGGAGTTCCGGAGGCTGTCCACACAGCAGTCCGCCAGTCCGTGAGGTATGACAAACGCAGAGTTGACACATTACCACGCGCAGGTAAGACTATCAGGATACTCGTCACAGAACAAGAAGTACCCATTGAAACCACAACTACCCCCACCACCACCATTGACCTCTCTGCGGAAACCTTCGTTCAGACATCACCCATCTCACCCCAGCATCCCCCATCACCACCTTCTCCACCCCCACCACCACCTCCCACCATGGAAGAAACGACAGTCATCACCTCTACCTTCACTTATAAACCATTCTCATTCACATCATTCTCATTTCGAGAACCCACCTCACAAGACACGCTCTTCTCTTTCATTACCAATCCCTTGTACACTTCAACCCTTCTATTCTCCGAACCCATAACTGGCCATCCCTTAACCTCCATTCCATGACCCTCACTTCCCATCTGGCCCCTACACCTCTTTCAACCTGACCTCACCACCCCAATACCCGTCCTTTGTGGAGCAGTTCATCCACTCTCCAATGTTTGAAAGGCACATTTCCCCGATGTTCGCAACGACATCAATTTACACGAACACCACACTCACTTCACCTACCATACCCACCTACATGGTAGCACCTATACACACCACTCTGTTTGACCCCAATGGACATGTCACCCACCACACCACCTCTCCCCACAATTCCACCCTCTCCCCCTCCACTACCCCCCACCTCACCACTCACCGCATCATTGGCACACACAGCATTCACTACCTCCCTCCCCAATCCCACCTCCCTTGCATTTCCAACTCTTCCCCTTGCACCTCATAATGTCAATAGCACGTTCAATACATTACTTCAGTGTGCACATCAACTACAACAAGAATACCATCAATTGGAAGAACGCACTGCTGCCCTCCAGGC
>MU260157.1:350000-360000 GCA_020310875.1 Ceratopteris richardii | reverse complement strand
AGAGTTGAGGGTACAAGTAAGAGTTTGAGAAGCTCCTTCATTACATCTATAACCTCAACAAGCACAGATTATAGCTTATTAAAAGCTACTCGAAAATCAGAGTACATGTGTTGCAAAAATTGGAACATTTTAACAAGGCAATTAAGATCATCCCCTTTGTATAGTTAAGATCCTCATTGAATGCTGGGCCCTATTCACAGAATATGAAATACATTTCACAAAAGCATTCCCAAGAGAAGATTATAATCAACAAAATTATACTAAGAAACATTCACACATGATCAGAGAAATGCTCAAGATAAATCAAGCTGAACACAAAGTGGAAGCAGAACTCGACATTATATTTCTATTAAAATGATGTTTTACATTTCATGTGTTTTAATACAAGAGTAGTATGAATCTACAATAGAAGCTGATCATAGCTTTCCTCAGGCTCAAGCATAATGGGATCCTATGGAACATTAGAACACATATCCTACCTCTCTTGCTCCAAGATTGGCTCTTCAAGGTCAGCCATGTCCCCCAGTTCATCTGCAAGTGGGGGAACAGGCTCCCTTGAAGCCGGTTGGAATCTCTCCGTGTCTGCAATGTGCTTCCTTCCAACCCCTTGGACTTCATCTGGGCATTCATTCAACCCATTGATTCTCATTCTAATGAAGCTCACTTGAGCATCATCCTTCTCCACAGTTATGCAGTGCCTGAACATCTTTAAGGAGCAAGCCAGAGTCGTTCCTGAAACAGCAGAAAACCACTTAGAGGCCTCAATCAACATGATGACTAATGAAAATTGTTAAAATTGAAATTACATGTGCCCGAAAAAAGGTCTAGGACCCAGTCATCATCATTGGAGAATAGTTGAAGCAATCTCATTATGAGCTTTTGTGGCTTCTGATAGGGGTTAACCAATGTCATGTTCCCAGCTACATGACGAAGTTTCTTGGTAACGGCTGGGAACATGAGCACATTTGAGATCCCATTCTCATTGCAATGCTCCCTGACTCTCCTTTTGCTTACTTCATCATAATAGCCAACTGTAATGCATTCAGTGGAGCTCACAAACCTATGCAAAGGAGTGTGATTGATGTTTGTCTTCACCTTGCCAACAAGAACTATGAGTCACAGAGAGCATCATTAAAGCCATGGAGATAGAAAGAAGATTACTTACCATGTGAGGCACTCCACAGCATGACATCTTGCCTTCAGAGCAGTTGAAACAGAGAAAGACTGGTCTCTGCTATGGAAAATACTTATTGAGCTCAGTCCCCATCTCTTCCAGGCTTAACTCCTTGGAGATTACCCTTGAAAAAGTTGATATAATCAATGTAGCATCCTTGATTCCTTGAAGGGCCCTCCATGGTGTCAGCTTCATGTCCTTAGGAGCCTCTTCAATTGAGAGGTCAAATTTCCTTCCCTTTCCCTTCAGATCAACCTGTGGGTCTGGCCTCGACTTCCGTTGCTTCTGGCCCTTGACCTCCTTGTTCTCCCACATTGTGAAAATTTTATCCTGTAGATCCCAGATCTCACCTGATCTGAATGCCAGTTGAAACCATGGATCATATTTCCTCAAAGCATCAGACTTTCTATTCTCATCCAGTGCAATTCCAACCTCAATAAGGCATTGCTTTCGTAGATTGGGATGTATTCTTCCAGCTTCCTTCACGAGACAATCTTCATATTCATGGTGGAAGAACCGAATTCTCTCTATAGAGGACATTTTTTGCCTGTAGTCATTGTCATTGTTGTGATCCCAAGCAAGAAGCTTGGCTTCCTCACTTGTAAGACGAGCATATATCTTGCACTCTGCATACCTAAAGAAGAATGTGGTAGGGTGCTCCTTCACTAGCTGTCTATGGGCCTCTGCAGAGTGTGAACCTCCAATCACATAATAAGTATAATCCTCAAACATACCCTCATTGAACTCCTCCATAGAGCTGCACTCATTCGGATCCACCATGACAAGGAATGGCACAACAGTAGCATGAGGATTTATTTTCATTTTCTTCTTTAGATTCTGCACGTGCAAATTGTGTGGCTCCCTGATCTCAAGGGGCCTCCTCCCTATGACTGGATCTATTGGTGGCCTATGGATGATATTGATTGGCAGGTGGAACAACTGCCCCTTCTTCACAACTTTTCTTCTAGCTATGTCCTCCCTCATCTTGTTCTGGTCAGTACCAAGAACACCCGAGGCAAGCTCTCCACTTGGTGCAACTATTATATCCTCAGAGCTAGAGCTTGAGTCAAAATACTCCTCTTCTGAAATTCTCTTCTTTTTCTTCTAGAACTTTTTCTGCACGCTCTGCTTACCCCTTGCCTTTACAGGGGTTGTCATCTTCTGTTGTGTTGGCATGATGTTGCCCTGGATCCATGGCATCAAGTCCTTGATAAGATTCACTGAGTCCTTGCATATCTCAGCAAGCCCATCTGGAACACAGCACTCTGGGCATAAGAAATCCATCTTGCATATAACAATTCTTAAACCTTTCGATGTCTCTACCAAGAAAAGGAGGTTGTAAGAATCCTCATCTTCATAATCCAGTTTGTACACAAGGCCATAGTGAAAACCCTATGTTGTCGTGATCTTTCCTCTCCCATATGCCCCTGCGAACATAAGAAGGACTGCATTCTTTTCTTCAACATACTGAAGGCACCACTCCAGATTTGTCATGTCTCGTAGTGGACAATCTGTCCTTAAGACCTCTGCGTCCCTCGACCTATCCTTCATAGTTGTATCATCCTCAGGAATTTTGATGCTACTCTGTCCACCAGAGGATATTCCAACTGGGTTGCTGGTCTTCTTAGAGGATAAGGATGCAATAATTTTCTTTGGTTTTGCTTGGTGACCAATGCCTTTGTCACGTTGCTAATCACCAGAGCTTATGGTCACTCTCAGCTTCTTGAAGGGCCTCTCACTCTTGGACTCCGCATCCCTGAAGGCGCTTGGAAATATCAGCTCATACGTTATTGTGTTTTTCAAAGGTCCAAGTCGATGCCAGGCATCGACTTTTAAGTGCAAGTTGATGCTAGGCATCGACTTTGTGTGCAAGTGGATGCCCGACATCGACTTGAGGGTGCAACTGGATGCCACGCATCGACTTGAGGGTGCAAGTTGATGCCAGGCATCGACTTACACCCTCAAGTCGATGCCGGGCATCGACTTGCACCCTCAAGTCGATGCCGGGCATCGACTTGCTCACAAAGTCGATGTCTAGCATCGACTTGCACTTAAAAGTCGATGCCTAGCATCGACTTGCACCTAAAAGTCGATGCCTGGCATCGACTTGAACCTAAAAGTTGATGCTTGGCATCGACTTTGCACCCTAAAGTCGATGGCTGGCATCGACTTTCAGGCCAAATTCGATGCTTGACATCGACTTTCAGGCCAAATTCGATGCCAGGCAAGTCAATGCCAGACATCGACTTTTAGGTGCAAGTCGATGCCAGGCATCGACGTTTAGGTGCAAGTCGATGCCAGGCATCGACTTGACGGTGAAAGTTGATGCCAGGCATCGACTTTTAGGTGCAACTCGATGCCAGGCATTGACTTGAGGGTACAAATCGATGCCAGGCATCGACTTACACCCTCAAGTTGATGCCTGGCATCGACTTGCACCGAAAAGTCGATGCCTGGCATCGAGTTGCACCTAAAAGTCGATGCTTGGCATCGACTTACACCTAAAATTCAATGCCTGGCATCGACTTGAGGGTGCAAGTCGATGCCAGGCATCGAGTTGTACCCTCATTGGATCTATATTTTAGGAGCTAAGAAAAATAAAAACCTAGAAAGCAGACTATTTACACAAACATACAAAAGGAATCTTTTGGGAATCTTTTTTTTTGGTATGATTTTGTCTACCTGTTGGTACTCTTGCCAACATTCTTCTTCTCCATCAGAGTTGCCTTGCTGGTATGCTGAGCTCTGTGCTCCATGGCTGTCTCTGCTCTGTTGCGCTCTCTTGCTCGTGGATTTTGAAAATGAGAATGATCTCCTGCTCTGCTATTTATAGACAATTGGGTAACTTGAACCAGAGACTAATTGGATCTAACTGAATGAGTCCAGTTGCTAACTATATCTGTCAACTTATCTAACCAGGAAATACCACTCACACAAATAGGTTGTTTCACCTCCACTTTAATGAAATATTCATAGAACCTTGCAACTATTTATATACATTTGCATGGAAATTACACTTCAATCGCAAGAGTATGGTATGTACATGAGGATGTCTAATCTCATGTATAAATTGTTTCTTAGAATCTCTTGCTTGGGAAAAAATCAAGTCTAAGCTGTGTTGAATATGGGAGATTAATGACATCTTTATAGTGTTATCCTTCTCACTTCAGTTCATATTCACATTTATATGTATAGGTATATGTATATGTATATGTATATGTATATGTATATGTATATGTATATGTATCTGTATACGTATACGTATGTGTATATGTATATGTATATGTGTATGTATATGTATATGTATATGTATATGTATATGTATATGTATATGTATATGTATATGTATATGTATATGTATATGTATATGTATATGTATATGTATATGTATATGTGTTGGAACCATGAAGTTATGAAGGACCTATGAAGCTATAAGGCTATGGAATACTTGGAGGCCTCCCTCAGAGCTAAGGATACTTGAAGGCTCAGGGCCTTATGTGGTAATCTTCCAAAATTCCCATTTTCCCCTCTTGTATACAAGCTCTTTCATAGGAACTACTTCTTACCTATTTTTGTGAGAAAACCCATAAAAACTCAACCTTAGCCTTCTTTTTTGTAAAAGGCTCCTTTTTGAATTCTTTCCTTATTTTAGAAAAGAGAGCTCACTTTTGGATACGTGCAAATGCTCTCTCTCTCTAGGAAGATTCTCTTTTTGATTTTCCCAACTACCTACCTTTTTTAGAACTTCTTTAGTTAATGAAGCCTTTGGCCACTTGTATTCAACGGATCCCTCTCCTCTCTTATATAAGGAGAAGCTCATTTTGTAAAAAGGAGGTCCCTTGGCCATGGCCTTGGCCTCCATTTTGGTAATGGAAGAAGGTGCCATTTGTTACTCTCTTGCCTCCTTGTGTGCGATGGCGTTGGTCTTGGTGTATGGATTTGCATGTGTGTGTGCATGGTTGGGAGGATGTTCCCCTTTGCTCCTTGTGACGTTGGCCATTGTTGCCATTGCTCCATGAGCGTGGGTGAACCTCTCCTCTCATCCTTTGCCCCAACTTGGAGAAACCTCTCACTTCCATGTGAGGCGGTTAGGGTTGTTGCTCCCCTTTTCTCAACAAATTGGCGCCGTTGCCGGGGGCGTCGGCCTTTAGCCGTTGGTTTTTCCAAGTTTGCGTGTCCATACTTCGTGAGATGCACCTTGACACTTGGAGAAGGATGAGTACGTGTGGCCTTCGGTTGGCCTTGGGTACCTCTTTCTTTTAAATTTTGAGTAAGTTTTAGTTCAATTTTTGTTTGTTGCACAAAAACAACCCTTAACCCCCTTGTCTCTCTCTCTCTCATACACATATACACACTTCTACACACACACACACTCTGGCATCAACCCCATCTCTGTCATTTCTTAAAGTTGATGTTTCTCTTGGAAAAGGGGATGGGTACCCTTCTTCATCCCTCCCTCTCTTCAAGTACAAGAAAAAAGAAAAAGTTGATTTCAATCCTTTGAATTTTTCTATAAAATCGTGTACGCAAAATGGGTTCTTTAATATAGTCATTGCCCATGATTCAACGTTGGGGGAGGGGACGGCCCATAAATTGAATTGCATGTGCATCATATGTGGTTGGAGGTTGGTGAAGTAGATTTAAGTCTCGCTCGCTTTATGCTTCATCAATTTTTGTAAGGTAGATCACATCATGTCAGAACGGGCCCAAATTCCAAGAAAAAAACGAGTTTGTATTCGTTGCTCCTTGCTCCTGGAGACTCGCGGGGCTCGGGGCTCCCTCTCCCTGCAGCGCATCCATGGGGATGAGCTCCATCGAGCTCCCCCTACCTTCTCCTTCTTTGCGTCGATGACTCGCACGACTCCGTGCTACTCAAGGGTTGAGACCCTGTGTCTCGCCTGGTGCTTCCATTCTCAGAATACCAACTCAACGCGTGTCCCTCTATCTCTTTTGCAGGCCTACAACAAAGTCTTTGTTGGGGAAGGGCGACTGTGCGCACATATACAGATGCTTCTCGGTGGGCTGTTAGGTGAACCTTGAGCTTCCCATGCTCAGGGTTATGCTTGGCTTCCGACCCTTTACTGTGCCCTCCTCTTTTGTTCTCTATTGCATGGGGTTGAGCCTTGAGCTCCCCCTTACTGGGGTCGAGCTCTGCTTCCCCATCCTTTCATCCTGATATGCATCAAGTTTGTAGCTCCGGTTATGCTCCCCCGGCTGCACGTATTCTCCTCAAAGCAAGGTGTGAAGGCAAGTCAAGGGCAAATATTCATTTCCTTTGGCTCCTCCTGTTGGGTTGGCACTTCTCCTGCTCCGCACTCTTGGCTATGGTGGAGGTTGAGCTACCTCATTCTCTCCATGCCCTCTCTTTCTCCACTCCAATGACTCCGATGACTCTGCCATTCGAAGGTTCAAGCTCATCTTCCATCCATCCATCTCTTATGCAAGCCTACGAAAAAATCATCACGGGGATGGCCCGCCTGCGCGCTCATCAACAGAATTTGGGGGAAACCTCAAAACTCCCATGCTCGGAGCTGAGCTTCTATGCCTCCTTTGGTATCTTTAGCCAAAGGTCAAGTCCACGCATCCTCTCCCGTTCTATAATTGTTTCTCCATGCATGTTCCCCCATTTCTTGCAGAGCTTCCTTGATATGTTGAAGCTTCTTGCTTACGATATCGGCTCCCCTCTCTTCCAAGGAGCTCTCTACCATGTGCGCTTCTACGACTATTGTGGCTGGAGGTTCCGAAGGTCTGACCTTGTGCCATTTACTGGTCTATTTTGCGGTCATGCGGGACTCTCCCTTTTCAAGATAAATTCTATGGAGACATTTGGTGCTCACAGTTGGCAGAAGCCTCGACTTTTGATTCCATGTAATTTTCTGATTCATAAGTGTGTCCTTGGCTTATGCTTTCACTTGACGGATGCAGGAGGCATGACCACTTTGGATGTTTTTGGCGCTTTGTCTTGATGGGGGTTATGGTTATGATAAGGCATATGTAACTATAAAATGTTTTCAGTCATGATATGTGATGTTAAATGTTGCAGGAGACAGTGCCTCTAACGAGGAAAATGTACCAGAATTTTAAATGGCCCCCTTATGCCATTTTCATGAAGTGCCTTGGCAAGAATTCTAGTGTCTATTTCTGTATATGTGACCTACAATATACTTGCAAAAGTGTTCTCTATCTCTCTTGCTAGGATCTTGATGAAAGCTTCCTTGTGCAAGCACTCTGGTGATCCCCTTTGTTTTCCATATACCTTTTCACTACTCAGGTCAAGAAAAAAAATGTACCATGATCTGCTTATTGTGATGTGACTACACTTATGGGGACACTCCCAACCATTGGGTAAAAGAAAGGTAATTCTACATGAATTAATGACAGGTCCGAGTGCCCAGAGCTATGGTAAGATTTCTGTTGGATCGTTCACATTGTTGGTATCAATTGTTGTTATCTTGAGTATCGATAGGCTAGATAGATCATTGCTGACAAGATTAGGGATTTATTGCATCAAAGCCCCAATACACTTAAGAGAATTTTCCCCATCTATGTACATCTACTGCCTTGAGTGAAATGACAAGAGCGAGTTCTTTGTGCTGTGAGAACAATTGTGTGTTTTGAAATACATGATCCTGTATATCCTTCCATGACAGGAAATCTGAATTGTACGCTCATCCAAATTGTTTATGATTATGCATGATGGACTTGGGAAGTTATGACTCAGTAGCTTGACATTGTGCCTTAATGTATATTTGCAGGTAGTGATCTAATAAGTGGCCTAATATGGGCTCCAAGCATGCCTTTAAGTGATACAGGTGTAAAGGATTTGAAGGCTTCAGAGTGTATTGATGATCTATTTCAAGCAGGCTTCTACAATAACCTTGAGAAGATGCTAGCACTCGCTTCTGTTAAAATTTTCTTACAATCTTATTTCTGGAGCCATGTACTAGGAAACATCCAACAGGCTGCATGCTTAAGGCTGTTTTGTGTTAAAGACTTGATTGTTTTTTTTTTCTGCCTTGGTGTTGACTCAAGGATTGGTGGTTCATAGTCAACAAGTGCTTTCCATATGTTTCATTTCTTAGTTTTGAAAACACATTTAGGAGCCACCTTCATTGTATGTTTCACATTGCAACTGGTCACACCTACTGTTGCTTCATGATTGGGGCTAGTTCTTTGTGTCGTCTCTTGGGCTAGCAATGTTAGAACGTGATGTATGCTCATTTTTAGCAAAATATTTCTTATTCATTTCAGGTTTATTAGGTCCATAGGCTTGGACGGCATCCAAGAAACCTGGTGGGTAATGCACTTCTACATCACTACGATGTCACACTATGGTAGATATTCTGCTTTGTTATTTTGCACTCTACAGACAAAGAAATATATTGCATGAATTACTCTGAAGATCATCAATACACCTTCACCATGGGCAGATCCGATGGGGATTTTTGATTTTCTACTTGATAACCCAAATAAATGTAGAAAAATCTTCATTTGCCCAAGAAACTGCTCAAATTCGTGTAGGACAAAGAAGGGGATGACTCTGGCTCCAGATTTTCAGGGCTAACTATTGATCCATCATTTGCTAAATGCCAAACTGAACATGTGACCTAGGAAAAGACAAGCTCATTATAAGGACTTGAAGAGCCATTCCTATAAGCCTTAATGTCCCCTGAAGTAGAAACTAAACTTGGAATGAATGATTATCTCATTGCTAGATGCAGTCTACTCGCTCTTTTTTATGTCATTTCAGGTTTGGGAGCTTCTGGAGAAGGCATTCCCAGCCTTACAAAAGACTGCATAGTCGTAGGAATACTGGGCTGACTGCCCCCCAAGGGGATTGTGTCGCTCAGCTTTGAAGACTGAAGAAGTGTAGATTGAAGGAAGGACTGAAGATTTGCAGATTGAAGGAAGGACTCCAAGCTTAAAGATAGATGTGCTGCAGATTTAAAGATCCTTGAAGACCTTGAAGACTCAACATGACCTTGATCAGCTATGTATGGTCCTTTTTTTCTCAGCTTTGTCGAGGACGACAAAGACTAGGTGGGGGAGGGTGTTGGAACCATGAAGTTATGAAGGACCTATGAAGCTATAAGGCTATGGAATACTTGGAGGCCTCCCTCAGAGCTAAGGATACTTGAAGGCTCAGGGCCTTATGTGGTAATCTTCCAAAATTCCCATTTTCCCCTCTTGTATACAAGCTCTTTCATAGGAACTACTTCTTACCTATTTTTGTGAGAAAACCCATAAAAACTCAACCTTAGCCTTCTTTTTTGTAAAAGGCTCCTTTTTGAATTCTTTCCTTATTTTAGAAAAGAGAGCTCACTTTTGGATACGTGCAAATGCTCTCTCTCTCTAGGAAGATTCTCTTTTTGATTTTCCCAACTACCTACCTTTTTTAGAACTTCTTTAGTTAATGAAGCCTTTGGCCACTTGTATTCAACGGATCCCTCTCCTCTCTTATATAAGGAGAAGCTCATTTTGTAAAAAGGAGGTCCCTTGGCCATGGCCTTGGCCTCCATTTTGGTAATGGAAGAAGGTGCCATTTGTTACTCTCTTGCCTCCTTGTGTGCGATGGTGTTGGTCTTGGTGTATGGATTTGCATGTGTGTGTGCATGGTTGGGAGGATGTTCCCCTTTGCTCCTTGTGACGTTGGCCATTGTTGCCATTGCTCCATGAGCGTGGGTGAACCTCTCCTCTCATCCTTTGCCCCAACTTGGAGAAACCTCTCACTTCCATGTGAGGCGGTTAGGGTTGTTGCTCCCCTTTTCTCAACAAAAGAAAAGGGGAGCAACAACCCTAACCGCCTCACATGGAAGTGAGAGGTTT
>MU260157.1:327500-342500 GCA_020310875.1 Ceratopteris richardii | reverse complement strand
GGATCCCATTGATTTAACAAGTTCCTTGAAGCCTCTGATGTAGAATTCTTTGAAACCGCCTGAGACAAGTTCCTGTTCTATAAGTGCTTGGCTCTCTTCCTCCGTTAACTTCTTACGTGCCCAAACTTTTTCCATAGTGCAATATAACTTTTTGATGGCCAAGGTGTAAGCTGCTGTTTCAAATGTTTCTTCTTCGTGCGTACTGGTGTCACCCTGGGTGTTTGTTTGCTGTCCTTGTTCATCTGTCTATCCATGCTCTTGGGATTCATGAGTGCCCTGGCTGGCTTCATCATCTCCATCGTCTTCATCTATCTCTGTTCTTTCTTCCTCGGAACTAGATACTACTTGTCCTTGTGGTTGATCCGGGGAGTGGTTGGGTAGCTTCGACGTTCATATTCTTGAGAAAAGATTTTTCCTTCTGAAAACTGAAACTCACTTGAAAACACATCTTGCATCTCGAAATCGAATGTTGTGTCCGTCGGTTCTACTTCCAAGTTGGGTATTAGAAAAGAAAAAGCTTTTGCACCAATACTGGTGGGAACTTCTGTTGCAGTGGTTGTAGGTTCCTGGACTGATGTTGCCTGTGAGGTAACTGCACTGGTAGTGCCTTCTGTAACAACAAGTCGAGATAATCATATGCGAATAGGTTGTACAGTTGGAGTAGCTTCTGTCGGAGAGTGCTCTGGAGAGGGTTGTGGTGAGGGTGATTCTGGCACCTAGAGGTAGGGGATAGTTCCTCCAATGCGCTTTCTTGCTCGTCCTTTGCTGGCCTTCCTAGCTTTCTTTGTTGTTCCTTTGAATGCTTTCAGCTCCTCACTTGTCATTGCACGCTCGATAGGTAAATCGTATGCCAAGCACATAAATACAATGCATGTGAGAGCGCAACATCCTTTGATTACCTTCTTTCTTTCCCATCTATGTTGGGCTAAGTAGATCTTATCAATTATCCAGCTAGCCATCAACTGTTTGTGGTCCAGTACATGCTAAATATAAACCAAACTAGATACGCTTGCGGGGCATAGTGAATCGATCCTCAGCGGGGAAAGCAAAATGCTGCATGCATATCCTTAAGGGTTTAGAGAGCTCAGGTGTGATTGCTGAAATATCTTCCCACTTAGTAACATCCCCACGTTTCATAGCCTTTCTCGTTCTGTCGGCGTATGCATTCCATGTATTTTAATAGCAGCTCTAATCAAATCTTTAGACAGATAAAAATTCTTATATGGTAGATCATTTACCAAAGATGGCAAAATGAATGTTCCTAGCAAATCTTTGTTCTCTGAAGCTCTTAATGTGGTTATCAAATAGTAGCATCGGTAGAAATCAGGTTTAGGCAAAGGATCACTGAAATACTCTGTGAAGCCTGCTCTTGCCCAAACATGCATTAAGTCTTCTCTATTTTGTAGTCCTTCGAATTCTCTTGAGAAAAATTGGTACTTGTCCCAACTACGGTGATCAAATGCCAAATTGGCCTCAAAAATGAAATCTGCATCTGCCAATGGGCCTGCTAATCCTTGAAACCAGTGAGAATTGCAATGAATCTTCTCAGTATATCCCCCAGGAGGATCGTTAATCGGCATAGGTCCTGGGAATCCTTGGAATTCTGGTGGTTGAGCCGTAGGATGTGGCTCCATGAGTAATTCACCAACATTTGCCATCGGTACGCTGGTGCCAGCTTCAGATGGTCCTTCTGCCTGCATGATGAATGATGCGAGTGTGTAGAAGATCTGCTACAAAAGATTAACTTAATCATGATCCCATTAAAGTGAGACCGCAATCCTTTTCCATAACCGATGTGTAACCCGTGTAGCGGAGTGTCATGATGTGGTTTATGGAATGATTGTTGCAAAACTAATGCAGGTCTCTAGACACCTACATGCTTCAGATGATGCATACATTTCTTGATGAGGTGTTATTACAAGTGATGTTGTGTTATAGTGTGTGGATTTGTCCAAGGTTTAGTCGTGAATGAGTTATTACAAGGATAATGCTTAGTCGGGATGGGAGTAATGTTAGATAAGGGGGTCGGAGAAGACATCTGGATACGTATCGGTATCCACTTCCTAAGAGTTTCTAAGCGGGTGGAATGTTTCCCTTGAGGGACAAGAGTTGAGATCGGATG
The DNA here is from genome assembly GCA_020310875.1 of Ceratopteris richardii. Classification (NCBI taxonomy): domain Eukaryota; kingdom Viridiplantae; phylum Streptophyta; class Polypodiopsida; order Polypodiales; family Pteridaceae; genus Ceratopteris; species Ceratopteris richardii. The sequence goes on along the minus strand of MU260157.1, from coordinate 340,378 downwards.
TGGTGGGTTTGAAGTGTGAAGAGATTTCTGAGGGGTATATATTACATGGCTTGAGGGTTGAGCTATGATACACTGCTTGGGTACCCAGATTTGCATGGGTGTGGGTTGATTTGTAAGGTACTTCTTGGCAATCCAAATATGCCGAATGTGCGAACTTGTGGAAGAAGGTCGAGGAGATGTTAGATACTGATTCTGCTTCTGCCTTGACTTCTTCTTATCAATGTCTACGTTGTTGAAAGCAATCGGTGCTTTCTGTCCTTTTGGCACCCATATTTTTCTCGTGCCTCTTGTTCTTTGGTGATGATACTGCAGCTTTCTTCCTTGTGTCCTCTGATGTTGTCGTCGATCTGGGTTCCTCTGTTGTGGTTGAATCCTTTGTGGTTGAGGTTGAGAGGTTGGATGGACACTCTGCTTTGGAAAAGAAGGGAGGTCCAACACTTGCGAAACTTGCCCATTAGGATGTGCTCCATTTTATATCTTTAATCTAGGCCAGTCCATAGTAAGTGTGGAAGGATGGGCACCGCAGGGTGTTTTGCCCATTTGGCTGCTGATGAAGTCCACCTGACCATTGATTGTGTCCATTTGATCAAGCGGTTGGGCGGTTGCCCCTTCTAGTTTGTAGGAAGCCCAAGGGAAAATCTCCTAACGTCCTTCTGATTGACAATTGTCCATCGCCAAGCCTGTGTGGGTTGGTGTAGACATAACATGACTGATATGACCAAAGATCTTCTAGTCTTCCGTCGCATGCATTTCATAGGGTCTAGGGTTGCGTACTTCAGGCGGATTGCCGTTAGGGAAGTCAAGCGGTATCACTCGTTTCTGATCTAAGGTTCCAATCTGCAAGGAGCCTTGTCTAAGATTTAGTTCCACTGAGTGATAAAGCCAATCTTGGCCAAGGATTAGGGGTTCTATCAGGTCCTCGTCATGGCACACTAGTAGCTTCGTTGTCATGGTCACATCATGTATGAGGATAGGAAGGTCCATCTCACCCATGCAAGGGGTTTCCATGCCTCCTAGCCCTATGAGGTATGCCTCAATTGGCCGCATTTCTATTCCTGAGTCCTTATAGTGGGACCATCTAATCGCACTAGTCGCAGCACTTGAGTCAATTAAAGCCCTGAGCTCTTGGCAAGGGTTGCCGTGCTCTAGCCTGACTGTAATGAATGGTCTCCTATCCACTATGCTAGGATGAGTGGTTGACTTTACCTGACGCATGGCCATGGGGTATCTGGGTGTTGTTTCCAGATGGTTATAATGTTCTCTCCCTAGTCCTTGTCTTCTTAGCTTCATGCGCTTAATGCGTTCTATAGCTTCTGCCTGAGCTTCAGCTCGTATTCTATTTTCTTCCTCCTTATGCTTCTTTACCAACGTGAGTCGTCTAAGCATATCCTTAGTAAGAGGTTCTTGATATAACTTGACTCTACAGCCACTAATGTAATTAGGCATTATGTCTCCTTCTAAGGTGGCTAATTGTACTGCTCCACTTGTCGAGAGTCTCTTAATGATCATAGGTCCATAATCTCGCTTTTCCAACTTTTGTGCGTGTTGTTTCAGCGTATATACTAGGACTAAATCTCCTTCTTTTAAGCCTTTATCTTTCACATGTGCATCAAAATATGCTTTTTGTCACTTCTTTGCTGCGTATATTCCTACTGCTGCTTTTAGCCTAGTTTCTCCTAATCGTTCCAAGTCCATTATTCTCCCTGATAATTCATGGCCGGTCCACTGATGTTCTTATGCAACCTTAAGGGTCGGTATCAAGAAGTCCAAAGGAAGCACAACATTCTGACCAAAAACCATCTGAAAGGGAGTTGCATTGAGTACGGTCTTGTAGGCCACTCGATATGCCCAAACAGCATGGTGTAATTGTTTGTCCCAATCTGAACGTTTGTTGTTGACGAGTTTCGTCAGTACGTTACAAAGGATCTTGTTGGTGCTTTCAGCTTGACCATTGGCATGAGGATGATATGGTGCAGATTTCTTGTGAATCACCATAAAATCCTGTAACAAATATTCAATGACTTGGTTTAGAAAGTGAGTCCCTCGATCGCTCACTAACTCTATAGGAAATCCATATCTTGTAAAGACATATTCAAATACGAATTTTGCAGTCGTGTGTGCATCATTCTTTTTGTGGCTTTTGCCTCCACCCATTTGGTAAGATAATCTGTCGCAACAATAATGTATTCAGCATGTGTACCTTTTGCTTTTGCAGGGGGGTTAGAGGTCCTACAAAGTCTATACCCCACTTAGAAAATGCATGTCCTCCCATCATGGATTTCAATTGTTGGTGCATTTTACCCAAGCCTACATGCTTGATATGCTTGATATTATCCTCATTTGTAAGTTGTTGGGAGTGATGGTTGGATGCACTCAGGAAATCAGTTGGTGCTGCAAAACCTGCTTCACACCTGCCCTCTTTTCTCTTCAGATATGCTTAGTACACTTGCTTAGCTTCCAAATGACACAAAGAAACCATATATGTACTTTGGAAATGGTTTGGGTAATGATCAAACCAAAACAGATAACTTGGTACTTCAAAAATCAAGAAAAACTTTCTATTCTTGTAGTGATACCTGCTCAGACTTTTACTCAGTGTGACCAGCACACTTAAAATTGGAACAATTCCTTTTGGGAGTATTAAAGTACCTTAGTAAGCTACCAATCACAAGTGGAATCACTTCAATTGATAAACTATGCACTGAGAAATAAGTTTAGCAAAATTATAATCACCCCCGACTTTTTAAGAACTCTGCAGACACAGACCAGTGTGTACTTCGAAGCGGATTTCTCCCAAATGGCTGAATGAAATCCTCTGAGATTTTGTATGCTTGTACTAGACCTTGAGCTGGTTCCAATGATCTATAGATCACTTGATTTGGTTCAGTGAGCACTGAGAAATGCTTCTTGGAAGTTGGTAGACTTGGAGTAGGAAACTCAGACAAAAACAGAGATGATGAATGTATACTTCTATTGATAAATGTGTTTGTACAATCTCATTAGCTTGACAAGCATAGCTAAATAAGGTATTGTGGTGTTGGCTATGAGATAGCACTCACACACAATGAGTTACAATGATAACAATGCCTCGGGGAGTGAGCTAGAGTGAGTAACTAACCGCGACTTTTTCACTTCATCTTTTATAGGAGTTTTTTGATCATTTGAATTTGAAATTCAAACTAAGGCTCCCTAGAATCTCTCCTCTAAAAGTAGGGAGATATTCTCTCCACTTAACTATTCTCTTTTCACGACTAATGAGGTAGTTGAATGACTTCACGTGATTACAAATAAATACCAAGTCAAAATAGACTTTTACAAGGAGTAAAAGGTAATAACTCATAAGTATGAGTTCCTATGCCTTATCCTTCATGTAGAGATATCCTTCAAGGATTCCAAATCCATCTTCAAAGTTTCCAAGGTTCCAAGCCAATGTGTGAAGGCTTGTCTTGCACCAACAGCTCCCCCTCAAGCCAAACACTTTGGCTTAAGTCTTCTCTTTCAATCTTCAATCACTTCCTGCAATCCAATCATAGATTTGAATCTGCATAACTTGTTTCCATCCAATGCCTTTGTAAGTAAATCTGCACATTGCATATTAGTAGACACATATGTCAATTGAATCTCTTTGCTAAGTAACTTCTCTCTCACATAGTGGTAATGAACCTCTATGTGTTTGGTTCTGGCATGATAAATTGGATTTGCTGCAAGGTGAAGAGAGCTAGTATTGTCTCCAAAGATAATAGGTGGTCTTGTGTGTAGACCTAACTCTGTATAAAGAAGCTTCAACCAGATAGCTTCTTGAGTGGCATTGGCAAGCCCTCTATACTCTACTTCAGTGGATGACAATGCCACTGTAGGTTGCTTCTTGGCTGACCAAGAAATAGGCTTATCTCCTGCAAAACAAATGTAACCAGATGTGCTCCTCCTATCATCCTTGCATCCTGCCCAATCTGCATCTGAGTAAACTTTAATGTCAATATCTGATGTATAAGGAAAATACAAACCATGACTTTGTGTTCCCTTCAAATACTTCAAGATCTTCTTTGCTGCCTCTAGGTGAGGTACCCTAGGTTTGTGCATGAATTGACTAAGCACACTTACTCCATATGCTATGTCAATTCTTGTCAAGGTAGCATAGTTCAAACTACCTACCATACTTTGATATCCTGTAATGTCTTTGATTTCTTCTCCTTCATGAGCACTTAGCTTTTGGTTAACCTCCATTGGAGTAGTAGATACCTTAGCATCCTGCAAACCAAACTTCTTGACCATATCCTGTACATACTTCTTTTGAGTGATGTAGATACCTGAATCTGTGTAGATCAATTCAAGACCTAGGAAATACTTTAATAGTCCAAGATCACTGATCTTGAATTCTTTCATCATTTGTCCTTTGATGTGTCTAATCCGATTGACATCATTACCTGTAATGATGATGTCATCAACATAAACACATAAGTAGATTACCTCTGTACTACTTCTCTTTATGAATAGAGAAGTGTCTGCTTTGCTCATCACAAATCCTTGATCTAGGAGGTAGGTGGTCAATCTGTAATTCCATGCTCTAGGTGCCTGCTTCAAACCATACAAAGCCTTCTTCAATTTACAAACATAATGTACCTTTTTTGGATCTTCATAGCCAGGTGGTTGTGACATGTAGACTTCTTCAGATATCCATCCATTCAAGAATGCATTCTTCACATCCAATTGGTACATGTTCCAATTCTTGGATGCAGCTACACTCACCAAGATTCTGATAGTTGGCATCTTGGCCACAGGAGAAAATGTCTCCTCATAATCAATGCCTTGGGTTTGTGCAAAACCCTTGGCTACCAACCTAGCTTTGTACCTGTTTATTGTTCCATCTGAATTCTTCTTTAGTTTGTAGATCCATCTGGATCCTATCACCTTCATAGAGTCTTTCTTGGGTATCAAGTCCCAAGTGTCACTTTCCTTGAGGGCTTCTATCTCTTCATTCATGGCTTCTCTCCATTCTGGTTTAGTAATTGCTTCTTCATAGGTACCTGGTTCTTCATTCAACAAGTCTTTTGCAAGATATACAGAATGTTTAGTTACAAGTGATGTGTCATACCCAAATCTGATAGGCTTCTTCTTTTCTCTTTGAGATCTCCTCATTGCTTGAGTAGAAGTTTCTGGCTTATCTTCTAATTGCTTCATCTTCATCTTTCCTTTGGACTTCCAAGCCTTGAACTCTTCAAGGTTTATTGTATCATCATCTGAGCTTGAATCTTCTTGCTGAGTTGGCTCTTCCTTGGTAAGCTTTGGAAAATCTTCTTCCAGGTCATAGGGTAGACTCACTTTCCTGCATTCATTCTCATACCAAGAATCATTTTCATCAAAGATGACATCTCTGCTTACCTTGAAGCCTTTGTTTGAGGGATTGTAGAATCTGTATCCTTTTTGGTTCAAATCATAACCAATGAAGATACATTTTTCAGCCTTGGGGTCTAGCTTTCCCCTTACCTGTGAGGGAATATGCACATATGCTACACAACCAAAGATTTTGCAATGATCCAGAGAAGGTCTCTTACCATGCCAAGCTTCATATGGTGTCATGCCATCAAGTGATTTGGATGGCAACCTATTGATGAGATAAGTGGCAGTGGATACACTCTCTGCCCATAGGTAATTTGGCAACTTTTTCTCATTAAGCATAGACCTAGCTATTTCTACTATAAGTCTATTCCTTCTTTCTGCTACCCCATTTTGTTCAGGTGAGTACCTTGTAGTGATCTCCCTTTTGATGCCTCTTTCCTGCAAGAAATCTTCAAACTCATTTGAGAAGTACTCTCCTCCACCATCTGACCTTAGCCTCTTCAAGCTTCTTCCTGTTTGATTTTCAACAAGTGCAAGATACCTCTTGAAACAATTAAACACTTCATCCTTATGCTTCATAAAATTTAAAATGGTCCACCTGCTATAGTCATCAATGAAGGACACATAATACCTTGAACCAGAAATGGAAGGGTCCTTGCTAGGTCCCCAAACATCTGTGTGTACCAAGTCTAGGTAGTCTTCATGCATAAAACCTTTCCTTGAGTAGGGTAATCTGTGAGACTTACCAAATTGACATGATCCACATTTGTAAATCATGTGTTGCTTGGATACATTAGGTATCCCAAGCACACATTGATCCCTGCATATTTGCTTTAGAGTTCTTTCTCCTATGTGCCCTAATCTCTTGTGCCATATCTCTAACTCTGAAAGTGTCTGATCCTTATAATTATACAAAGCAATATTCTTGGTGTCTTCTAGCTCAAATGTAAACAATCTACCTGATTTCTCCCCTTTGGCTATCCTTCTGAATCCATGTTTTGGGTCCTCCACATATGCTCCATGTTGTGTGAATCTGACCTGCAAACCTTTCTCCACAATCTGACCAACACTCATTAAATTCTTAGTTATTGTTGGTACATAGTGTACCCTGCTTAATAGATTCTGATTACCATCACATGTCTTCACATTTCCAATTTTGATAACAGAGTGTTTAGTGTCATCACCTGTTTGTACTTGATGTTTGCCCTTGGGCTCTTCCAAATCAGAAAGTAGTGTCACATTGCCAGCTACATGGTTAGAACATCCTGAGTCAATATAAAATAAATGATCATCATTTGTACCTATCTTGGAGGTCATATTCATGATCAATAGGGAGTCATCTTGCTCCTCTGTGTAATTGTTGTAGTCTCTTCTATTTCTGAATCCACCTTGGTAGTTTCCATTGTGGTTGTTATTGTAGTTGTTGTTGTATTGGTTGTTGTATCCATTGTAGCTTTGATGTTGGTTGAATCTGCCTCTCCCTTGAGAGTATCCACCTCTTGAGTAGCCTCTTCCTCTCTGATTTTTGTAGTTTTTGTAGCATTCATCTGTGGTATGATTGGACAATCCACAAATGTTGCATGGTGATGAGTTGTAGGGTCTCCCCCTACCTGACTTACCTCCTCTGCCTCTTCCTCTAGATGACCTACCTCTCCCTGCATAATTAGCTTGAGAGGTAGAGCCTTCTTCATCCTGTTTCTTCTTGCCTTTATCTTTAACCTTCTTATCAGTATAGAGAGCAGAGGGGTTATTACCTTTTGATTGATCTCCAGCCTTTGTAAACTTTGCTTCATGTGTAAATAGTTGGCCCATGAGTGTTGTGAGATCAGGGGTATGCATGTCCATATAGAGGTCCATTGCAGTGGTGAAACTTTCCCACTTATCATCTGCCTTGAGTCCATTTGTCACTTGCCTGACTATTTGCTCCTCTTCAATTTCCTCTCCAATGCTTGCTAGTTGGTCTGCCACATCTTTGATCTTTGTCACATACTCTGAGACTGATTGCTTGGGCTGCTTCCTAAGGGTTGTGAACTCAATCCATAATTGATTCTTCCTAGCCCTTGTGTTGGAAGAAAAATAGTTTGACAAGGTTTCCCAAGTCTCTTGGGAAGTCTTACAGTTCCTTACATGAGGTAAAAGAAAGTCAGATATAGAGTTTAAGAGATAAGACCTTGCCAAAGCATCCTTTGCACACCATTGGTTGAGCCTTTCATGTTCATCCTTTGTAGGTAGTCCTCTAGTCTTGAATGAGGGCAACTCCTCATCTCCTGATATGTATCCAAATAGACTTCTCCCTTGTAGATAGGTCTTCATTCTCAATGACCAAGCCTGGTAATTATTTCTGTCCAATTTGTCAATGAAGGAAGGGAAACCATCACCCATGATTACCTTATTTGCTCTGATACCACTGTTGGGAGTGATGGTTGGATGCACTCAGGAAATCAGTTGGTGCTGCAAAACCTGCTTCACACCTGCCCTCTTTTCTCTTCAGATATGCTTAGTACACTTGCTTAGCTTCCAAATGACACAAAGAAACCATATATGTACTTTGGAAATGGTTTGGGTAATGATCAAACCAAAACAGATAACTTGGTACTTCAAAAATCAAGAAAAACTTTCTATTCTTGTAGTGATACCTGCTCAGACTTTTACTCAGTGTGACCAACACACTTAAAATTGGAACAATTCCTTTTGGGAGTATTAAAGTACCTTAGTAAGCTACCAATCACAAGTGGAATCACTTCAATTGATAAACTATGCACTGAGAAATAAGTTTAGCAAAATTATAATCACCCCCGACTTTTTAGGAACTCTGCAGACACAGACCAGTGTGTACTTCGAAGCGGATTTCTCCCAAATGGCTGAATGAAATCCTCTGAGATTTTGTATGCTTGTAGTAAACCTTGAGCTGGTTCCAATGAGCTATAGATCACTTGATTTGGTTCAGTGAGCACTGAGAAATGCTTCTTGGACGTTGGCAGACTTGGAGTAGGAAACTCAGACAAAAACAGAGATGATGAATGTATACTTCTATTGATAAATGTGTTTGTACAATCTCATTAGCTTGACAAGCATAGCTAAATGAGGTATTGTGGTGTTGGCTATGAGATAGCACTCACACACAATGAGTTACAATGATAACAATGCCTCGGGGAGTGAGCTAGAGTGAGTAACTAACCGCGACTTTTTCACTTCATCTTTTATAGGAGTTTTTTGATCATTTGAATTTGAAATTCAAACTAAGGCTCCCTAGAATCTCTCCTCTAAAAGTAGGGAGATATTCTCTCCACTTAACTATTCTCTTTTCACGACTAATGAGGTAGTTGAATGACTTCACGTGATTACAAATAAATGCCAAGTCAAAATAGACTTTTACATGGAGTAAAAGGTAATAACTCATAAGTATGAGTTCCTATGCCTTATCCTTCATGTAGAGATATCCTTCAAGGATTCCAAATCCATCTTCAAAGTTTCCAAGGTTCCAAGCCAATGTGTGAAGGCTTGTCTTGCACCAACATAAGTCACATGTGTAGTCATGTGAACACCTCTTGTAAAAGAGTACATTTTTATCTCTTGTAATTGAAAAAAGGAAAAAGGAAAAGGATGGCTTATCTCATCCATGATGTAAAAGCAAACTCATGGCTCTAACTACCTAAAACCACAAATTTTTGAGCTGAGGGAATATCTCCTAACTTTGAGGATCATTTTTAGGTGGATCCATTCGAATTCGAATTCAAAACTTCCTCCAAGAATAGCTATAAAAAGAGCAAGAAGGAAGAGGCGATTAGAAAGCCTTGTACGTGACCACTTCATGTCATTTTGTAGATATTGAAGAGCTTATTCCATAGCGCTATCATTCTACTCCCATTGTGCAAACATTCATTGCCAATGTGGATGTAATCATATGTGAATCTATACATTTATCATCATCTACTTCTCTGTGTTGTTCTCTGCTATACTCACTCAGAGCAGTAACTTGAGAAGGTCATATCTCTAGTTCTACTCAACAATTTTCAGTGTTTTAATGTGCGTTGGATAGCTCTTACTTCCTAGTTTTTGCATATAAAGCTGCATTGTCATTGGACTAATAGTTTGGGAGATATCTGCATTTTACTGCTCACTAGTCTATCTCTGCAGAGCCCCGAGAATGGCAGGCATGTTCAAGACTTTGTAAAACTTTGTTCTCAGTGATTAGTCCATCATTTGAAGTGTTTTTACTTGGATTGGGAAGCTTGCTAAGTCTATTTGCTATGTCCAAAAGTAATTTATCTAATTCCTACCAGGTTGAGAGCACTGTTTAGTTTTTCCAGCAGGTGTATGTCCAAAAATAGCAAGTTTTTGGGAGCTAGTCATCTTGCAACTTGTCTGTCTTGACTTAAACTTTTGGGATACATGTTCCAAAGTACTTGGATGATATTTTGGTGGATTAAGGAAGCTCAAAGGGTCGAAGCTGGTTGTAGCAGCACCAACTCATCTTTGGATTGCATCCACCATCTCTCTTCACATCAATGGCATTTCATCTTTGCGAGTAGGAAATTGAGTTCTTTGGCACACATCACATCTCTTTACGTAGGTATGTGCATCCATGTGAAGAGTGGGCCACCATAATCCTGCAAAGAGGATGGCTTTGATTATCCTATCGGGTCCAAAATGACCTCCTGCAACACCTTGGTGTGCAGTCTCTAGTACGCTCAAATAATCGCTTTCATGAACACACTATCTTAGGTATCCGTCTCGTCCTCGTTTGTATAGATTGTCACCAATAAGTGAATAGTCCTGAGCTTCCTACTCTAGACTTCGTTGTCGTGCTAAGGTCATTCCTTGAGGGAATGTTTTCATCCTCAAGTATGTCACTAAAGGTTCACTTCAGTCTGGTGTGAGAGGCACGTGATATAATGTAGCATGTTCTACTGGTGGTCTTTCACAACAAACATGGCATTCTTTACACAACTTGTAGACCTACATGTGCTAATTGCAACCAATTTTCATGTTCCGATTCATCTACACAACAAGAAAGAATCTTTTGATTATCCTATTTATATATACTTCCTGCTATGATTTGATATCTCTGAGACTTTGTAATCTCTCCTTCTTTGATCCTTATCCTAGGATTGTTGGGTCCGTATGTGAGAATAGGAACAATAGACTTTGCCCATTCTGGTGCAATCTCAAGGTTAAACAAATATGCATCCAGTAATTCATCCGCAATTCCTTGAGGAGCTTCTCCTGTGGTTAGTCTCAAAAGGTGGTCAGCTCTTAGATGTGTCTTTCCTTTCCTGACTACTACTTCAAAATCATACTCCATGAGTAGCAGAAACCAACGTATTAATCTTCCTGTGTTACATGGTTTATTGACTAAGTACAATAATGCTTGATGATCTGTAAAGAATTTGAACTTGTTTGCCAACAAATAATGCATGATATTCTTTACCGCATAGATCATCCCTAATCCTTCTCGTTCCGTAGTGGTGTAATTTCTTTCTGCTACATTCAATTGTCTGCTTGCGTAATCTATGGGGAGATCTATATTACCTTCATTCGTGGGTTGTGCTAACACACATCCTATGGCATAATTGGATGCATCCACATGTACATGGAATGGATTTCTCCAATCCAGGGTTGTCAATATAGGTGCTGAGTACAAACCTCGCTTAAGTTTATTGAATGAATTCTCACACTCGTCTGTCCATTCAAACTTGGTCAAAAGAGAGTATAGAGGCTTGGCTATGATTGCATACATGTGTATGAATCATCTATAATAACCACAATGACCCATAAAGGCCTGTACCTCTTTTACATTATTTGGTCTAGGTAATTCTCCAATCACTTTTACCTTTTCTTCATCTGTCAAAATTCCATTCTTTGACACAATGTGGCCTAGATGGTTGGAACCAAGTTAAAGCGGTATTCTTTAACGTTAGTCCAAATGCGTTATATTGCGTAAACATGTCTTCAACTTGTTCCACCCGTAGCACTTGCTTAAATTCTGCAACATGGTCGTAGCGATCTCCTGTCCCATCAAAATAGTTTTTCATGGACTTTACCAACTGAGTGGGTCTCAATATTCTTGGGTGTTCACGTGGTCTAGGTAGAGGAAAATCATCTCTACCACCTGATATTCTAGGTTCTCTTTGTCTATCCACTCTGTTCGTGTCTATGGTGGTTCTATCTCTCCCTATGGGATGATTAAAACTTACCTTAGGTCTTTCTTTGTTCTTCTCTCTCTGCATGCCATGGGTTGAGGATGTTCCTGCCCCTTGTTGGCTTGTGTTTACGTTTACTCGATTTGGAAGGAACACCAACTCACCTCTCCATGTGTAGGTATTTCTAGCATGGTCTGGCACTACAAATACTCTTTCTGAAGTTTAATCCAAGTATACAACCTTTCCAGGTGTATCTGGGTCCTTGAATTCATATATTATGATGGAGCCTACCTCACTAGGTTGTTCCATTCTGTACCTCCAAAATGCTTCGTGAGTTTCTTTATTTACAAACAACTCTATGCTTCTGTTGTCCTCAGGGGTCCAATCTGAAACTAGTACTCGTGTCAGTACAGATTTCCCTCTAGGTGTCCTAGGTTTTTCTAACGGTTCTTTTCCTTGGGCTTTCATTTCCATCTCTAACTGGATTACACCAAACTCATTCGTATTGTTTGGTTGCGTACTTAAGATGTACATCATTCCTTCCTTGTCTATGTACGCGTCTCTCTCGAATTTCACCACTGGTCGTTCCAATCCAATGGGTTGATTAGGATTGTGCATTTGTACTACTTGTCTTCGCAAACCATCCTCATAGATGCGAGCACCTAAGCGGTTGGTTCGGAGGAATTCGAATTGAATTCTATAGGGTCCTTCAGGTTTTTCTAAATATGCTACGTTTGACCCTTCTTCTGGTCTTTCTGTGCTAAATGCCATTTCTGATTCACTCGTATCTGAGCTCTCATAGGGGTAATTACTATTCAATTGTTGTGCCCACAAATGTGCAATTGTGCCTACACTTGCTTCGGATGATCTAAGGCTTCGTCGGACTGACTTATATATATATTTGCCCGATCTAAGGTTCATGAATTTACTTCATGGAACTCTCTGATCATCAATCGTTCTTTGTTCTTTATTTGCTTGGCTCTTTTTGAATTCCTTTAAGTTCTTGTTTTGTCTTTCTGTAAGCGTCAGGAATCGATTTTCTGTGGTACTTTTGAGTTCTCGTTCCATCATACTTAAGTTCTTTTCCTTTAGGTTTTCATCTCATACACCTTTACTTTAGTCTTGGACTTGAAAATTTTAAATATCTTGAACTTGAGGTGTTCCTATCATCGTTACTCTAATGCACAATGCTACCGTTTAGCCTAAGCTAAGAATTGACTCAGGGGGTTGAGTAATCTTCCAACCTCGAGTCAATTGCTTTGGTTGCTCTGATGCCCAAGAAGCCGCGCTTCCCAAGCTCTGCGTTCTTCACTGCCTTGCCTTGATTGCCCTTGATTGTCCTTGGTAGACCTGGAAAAATCCAATATTAGACCAATTTCACAAATGGATGATCAAGCA
>MU260157.1:312500-322500 GCA_020310875.1 Ceratopteris richardii | reverse complement strand
GGAACACAATATAAAATCACATGTGAAAATCTAAGTAATTCATTCAAGGATTTACCAAGAACATTATTTTTAAAACTTGATAATTGTGGTTTAGAAAATAAGAATCACTATGTCTTTGTATACTTTTCTTTGTCAATTGATAATTGGATATTTGATATGGTGCAACTTGGATCCTTATGATTGGATATACATGCAGATATTGATGCTTTAGTTACTTACTTTTCTAAAAAGCTAAGAAAACAATTGACTTTTAGTTTTCCACATCTAATAAGAATTTTCAATGAACATTGTAGCATGCATCCAACACCTTTTCTTATACGGAGTATGCGATTTCAAACGTTTTTTCAAAGGATAATTAAATGATAGAGTTGATAGTCTTATTGGGCATCCAAAGCCATTGCTATTCTAATTCTACATGATTCAATTGATACCCTTGATGCAATATAAATTGCATCAAAAAAATATTAATTGGTTACCTACAAATGGTATAGAGTTATGGAAGAAAAATGAAGATGGTACAGTGAAACTTCCCAAAGGATCTCCAAAAGTATAACCACCTAATGAGTATGTGAAGGATAATGAAAGGATCAAGGAAGGACTCCTTAGATATGTTAATTGGTGGAAAATACACGTGGAAGAGAAGGGTTATACCTGAGATTATGGCAAATGGATTAAGCCGGTACTTACTTATTGGAAAAACCTTATGGAGGTTTCAAGATATCAAATAATATGGAAAGATACTTCTTATCATGATTTTTGGTCGAAATTTGGGTGCAAGGATTTTGAACTTTTACATCTAGTGCAAGATAATCCATTGGATAATGAACATATGGCTGAAAATGATGTACACTTTTGTGGGACACTACATAATCCGACAAAAGAATTCGACCATTGCCTTGATGTGAGAAAAGGAGACCTTTTCCCCATAGAACCATGTGATGTAATGTACCTTGTGTGGCTTGACATGGCAAAAATTGATGTTATTCAAACTAGAGAATCAGAAACATATCTTTAGATTCAGATACAATATTGGATATCTAGTTCAAAAAAGAAAAACATTAGTGATGAAGAGCTATATAGGGAATGGTGGACAAAATGTTGGTGAGAAAATCTAACCTATCCCCAACATTGGAGAATATTTCTTTCATTATTTGGGCTTGGGCACCAAATGGTGAGCACAAACCAAACAAAACCAAAATCCCAACACCAGTGATATTGAAGGTTAAACAAACCCAAGGCAAAGGAAATGAAGTAATGGAACATTTGAGCTACATCTCCAATGAAAATGACTTTAATTTAGAATTCAATTCTAATATCTTAAATGATATTGATCATATTAGAATATCATTTTTTATAACTTATCCATGATATTGTTTTGAGAAAATCTCTCATAATTTGGAAATCAATTCTAAGTTATTATTTTAATACCTCGTGGTGACGTTTGAATTCTTTGCAACACTCTTATCTCATCTCATCTATTCATTTATTGGTAGTTCTCTTGTTTGCAATGTGTACAATGTTGGAAAGGGGGGGTAAATCCTCCCAAGCTTGAGTTTTGGTTGGATTTGCTAACTTTTTATTAGGAATTTATGTCGAGCGGAAGTCTTTCCATTAATGCCAATGTTATTGACTATGAAGTGAGACTATTGACTACATTGAAGATTATTCTATGTAAGTTGGGTATCCAAGAAGTCCTTGGTGTTTGTTACAAGCTAGATGTTTCTCTTTGGAAAATGTGGAGAGCTGATATCCTATATTTGGAAGACCATGCATCACTGTATCATAGTGGGAGTAGCACTATGGTGAAGATCCACCTTTAAATGTCAATTTGTGAACATGTGAGGATAGTATGATGAACATGAGCAATAGGAATGAACAAGCATGTGAGTGACAAGATCTAGAAAAGCACATGCATACACACACACACATTCACACAAGGTGAGAGCAAAGAGTAGCACAATGGAATCTTCTATTCTCAAGCTCAAGTTACAAAGGAGTTCTTAAAAAGTTCAAATATCTAATAATCTAACCTAAAAAATGAGCTCTCTAGCTCTTTTTATAGTTTTCCACTAGCTAGTGGCCTAGTTTAGACCTAGTGTTTGACCTAGTTAAAAATAGGTTCCTATGCTATTTTGAAGGCTGAAATGAGCTCCAAAAAACATGGAAACTAAAATGTACGATCTTCTAATATATCTCAAGCTCAAGGACTCCTTGGATTTCACCATTGGAGTTGATTTTACCAAAAGTTTCTATTTACAATGATCTATAGTGATATAGATCACCGTTTGATGAAAATAAAGTTCAAAAATTTGATGAGGCCTATTCTCTACCATATCTTCTTTGCCTTCCTTATCTATTGAGTCCTATATCTAACCCTTGTCCTTCTCTCTATCCTTCTTTTCTAAGACTCTCTTGTTTGCTCAATCCGCCTTGGCTCCCTCTACCATTAACACTCCACCCTCTCTAGTCTATCATCCTTGATAGACCTTTGTGGTGTAGGGAGAGTAGTGTAGTACTGAAGTACATCTCTAGATAATTCATGTTCTTCCAATTGAAGTCTCTTTGCGAGATCTAACTTGAGATGTTCCCAATCGACAACACCTAAGACTTCAGGATATGCCATTCTATAATGCTTAAAGTACATGGCTTGTTTGCATGCAAAGAATTGGATCAAGTGGGTTGGCTTTGAAATAAACACCTCCAAATGATACTCCCAAAATCCTACTATGAACATAACCCCAAAAGGTTTCTTTTAGCAATGTCTGGCATTGGTTTCAGATGAGGCATCCAATGTTGAAAGGTAGTATTTATATATGAAACTATTGGCAATCCCTCTCGTGGTGCAAGATATGGGTAGTTAACCCAATCCGCATAGCATGCATTGCTCTTTACTTTAATTGCAAATGATGTCCATGATCTTTTCCTTGGGACTAGTATATAGCATGGGTTATATAAGATGTGGAGTAGAGCATTGGACCACATGCATAAAATTCATGGATATGTCTCCAATAGGTGTTTCCACCAGGCTAGACGATGGTACCTCTCCTCGTTATCGCTAGTAAATCTTCAAGCTCGAATTGAGTGGGAAAGATAGGTGCCTCCCCAATAATCTATGTCACCTCTACATTGTAATCCATGAGGATCACAAACTCAGTCTATATTGCAGTTGAGAGCCTTAATGATAAGCCATTTGTGTGCCATGTTTTGAAAATATTAAGACTTTAAGATTTCTTCTTCCATATTCACCATGGATAAGATCTCTATTGTCACACAGTCTTCTTAGGTTCTACCAATGTCTTCCACCTGCTTTAACAATGGTGGTCTGGGTCCTTTGAATGTGTCCTACTAGTCTTTTGTAATCCGACCTCTTAGTATTGGTTAGGACTCCTACTCTTCTTTGAAGGTTTGTTCCACCAAAATATACATAGTCTCCTTTACCTTGGGTACCTTAGGTGGTGGTGGAGGTTGTTGATATTGGTGAAGTCTGATTTCTAATTCAAGTATCTTGTTTTGTTAGTAGCTAGGCCAAATGAGGATGTGGCAGTTGCAAGAGGTATTGGCATTACTGTATATGGTTTGGGCGGTTGTACTAGTTGTTGCTTTCATAATTTGATTACTTATTCGGTTAGTTGATCACAAATCTCTAATACATTTTTATGGTCTTATAAAATTATTCAAATAATATTTGGAGGAAATGTTTTGGAATTCGGAGGGGCTGATACATGCGCATGGAATGTTTTCTTTTGCCACCTCCAAATTCTCGTGGTTTTGTTGTTGTAATCATTGCTTCTCTTCCTTGTTGACTTCCACATGTCGTCATTAGAGCACTATATACTGGATGAGTTTTGTGTTGCAGTCCATTTGCATTTGTAAGTGACCTTCTAAGTCTTTCATAGCTTGTTAGCTATTTCTTGTATCTTTGTTTCTAATTGATTATGTGATATTTGTAAGGTGGCAAATTCATCTTGTACTAGAGCATTCCTGGCCACCAAATAAAAAATGTGATCTTGTAAATGCATTGATTGAAATTAAAGTTTCATGTTTCTTTGTTCCAATAGAGTGTATTCATGGAATAACTGGGTGGCATAATTCATCATTGTTGCTAGGGTAGAATTGATGATGGATTGATGGAGAGTGTTAATCTCCAAAAGAATAACCTACTCTTGAATTTAGAACACCTCTATATCAAGAGTAAGTCAAAACCTTCACTAAATTAGAGGTCCAATCTCCAAATTATCAGAAGTTGACAAATTCTGTGAAGAAGATGAAAACACAGAAAGTCTGCTGCACTATTTCTTCACATTGACCTATCAAACGTGTAAAGTTTTTTATGAAACTTTGTATGAATCATCTCCTAGAGATTGTGCATCATCTCCAAGTTGAATTACTTCAAAAGCTTTAGTATAACTTGAGAAATTGATTTCACAAGTTATCTATGTCTGAATCTGCACTTCTGAGAAGTCGATTTAGACACCCCTAACTTCTTAACTTCAATTCTCTCAGTACAAAACCCGTTTAAGCAAATGCTTCTAGCCACGAGTAGATCATCTTCTAACTTAAAGATTAAGTGCTTACTTGCACAAAACTTTAAACTATGGAGTGAGATCTGACCAAAAGATTAAACTCGAAATTTGCGCCTGTTTCAGAGAACTGTAAACATTCAACACATATGAATGTTCCTACTTACAATTCTCCTAGCCTGTTTGCAATTAGACTCTAAAATTCAGGTCACAGGCTCATTAACTAACAACTTAGATATCCTCAAAAGGATTTCTTAATTGATCAAACACAGACGGAGCAGACACGAAAAGATCGGGCGCAAAATTTTCAATTACTCAGAAAAGTTTTCAACTGAGTGATGAGAGCTAACACAACTAATTTTTCCTCTATCTCATGACTTCTAACTTCCTCAATCTTGGCTTCTAGCTATTTTCACATATGCTCTCATACATGCCCCGACTTTTCTCAAAGTATTTATAGATAATTTGTACAAGATTCTTACTCAAGCAAAGATCTAAGTCACCTATGACTATACTAATGTACATATGTGTACACTTCTCTAATGCTCTGAATATGTCTTTCTTCCAAGCTTCAATAGTTGATCCTTCCTTCACTCTTTAACTTTCCAAGCCTTCAATTGGTGATTGGTCTGCACCAACAGCTCCCCCTCAATCATCAATTGAGGTCTTCACTATCTTCTTTATACCTGCCATGTCTTTGAACCTTTGTAACTTTGGTCCATCCAAGCCTTTTGTAAGCATATCAGCTATCTGATCTTTTGTTGAAGTATGGATTACTTCAATCTCTTTATCCATCACCTTCTCTCTTAGAAAGTGATACTGAATCTCAATGTGTTTGGTCCTGGCATGAAAAACAGGATTAGCAGCTAAATACAATGAACTCATATTATCTCCATATATAATTGGTACCCCATGCATAATGTCAAGACTCTTCATCAAGGTCTTGAGCCAAATCACTTCCTTTGCAGCTTCAACCATACCTTTATACTCAGCTTCTGTAGAAGATAAAGCAACTGTATGTTGCTTCTTAGAACACCATGAGATTAACTTATCTCCCACATAACACATGTATCCATAGGTTGATCTTCTATCATCTGGATTACCTGCCCAATCTGCATCACTATAAACTTTGATATTTGTATCTGAGGTAAACCCATAATACAAACCTTCATTGAGTGTACCCTTAATGTACCTCAACACCCTTTGTCCTGCAATCCAATGTTCTTTTCTTGGGCAATGCATAAATTGAGACAAAACCCCTACTGCATATGATAAATCAGGTCTAGTTAGAGTAGCATAGATAAGGCTACCAACCAAACTCTGATATTGTCTCATGTCCTTGAATTCTTCACCTCCATACTTACTCAATTTGTGATTCACCTCCATTGGTGTAGGTGCTACCCTGCAATCATCCATTTTAAACTTGATTAACAAGTTCTTCAAATACCTTTCTTGGGTCACAAATACTCCATGTTGAGTATATGTAATCTCCATGCCCAAGAAATATGACAAGTCTCCCAAGTCACTTATCTTGAACTCCTTCTCCATTTGTCTCTTGAGCCTTTGTATTCCTTCTTCATCTGTACCTGTAAGAATTATATCATCAACATATATGCACATGTATATGAAACCATTTTCACTTGCCTTGACAAGCAAGCTACTATCTGCTTTAGACACCTGAAAACCAAGTTCTTTAAGGAACTTCACAAGTCTATAGTTCCATGCCCTTGGGGCCTGCTTCAAGCCATACAAAGCTCTCTTGAGCTTGCACACATGATCTGGATACCTTTTATCTCTGAACCCTTGAGGTTGCTCCATGAATACATCATCTGAAATATAACCATTCAAAAAAGCATTCTTCACATCAAGTTGACATAGCTTCCAACCTTTACATGCAGCAATAGCAATAAGTGTCCTTATGGTTGTCATCTTTGCCACAGGACTATAAGTCTCATCATAGTCAACACCATAAGTCTGAGCAAACCCTTTGACAACAAGTCTAGCTTTGTATCTAGACACACTTCCATCTGCAAACCTTTTTGTCTTGTAGACCCACTTGCATCCAATAATCTTCTGACTATTTGGTTTTGGAACCAAATCCCATGTTTGATTCTCCAATAGTGCATCATATTCCTCCTGCATAGCTTTCTCCCATTTTTCCTTACCTTTTGCCTCTTCATATGTAGAAGGGTCTTCATCTATATTTACCATATAAGCATAATCTTTTGTGGCTAGGAATGAAGTATCATAACTATACCTTGTAGGTTGCCACCTATTTCTTGTAGATCTCCTAAGCTCTCCACTTCTTGAGGTTTCTGGTTCTTCATGTTCAGGATCAAATCTTGGGGCTTCTTCCACTTCAACCTGCACTTCATTATTCTCTTGCTCATCAAATATCTGAACTTTTGATTTACCTTTTCTTTGACTCACTTCTTCTTCATCACTTGTATTGATGTTGATTGTACCTGCATACCAAGTGCTTTGTTCATCAAATGTAACATCTTTAGAAACCATAAATTGTTTTGTTGATGGACTCCACAATCTATAGCCCATCTGCTTGTCATCATAGCCAATGAAGACATACTTTTCAGCTTTGGGTTCCAATTTGTGTCTTAATTGTGATGGCACATATGCATATGCCACACACCCAAAAACTCTGCAATGATCCAAGGTAGGTCTTTTACCCCACCATGCCTCATATGGTGTCATACCCTGCAAGGCTTTACATGGTAACCTATTGACCAAATAAGTGGCTGTATTTACAGCCTCAGCCCACAAATAATTAGGGCAATTTTTCTCCTTCATCATGGATCTTGCAAACTCAACAATTGTTCTATTTCTCCTTTCTGCAACACCATTTTGTTGAGGAGAGTACCTGCAAGTAACTTCCCTTTTTATACCTGCATTCCATAAGTAATCACTGAACTCATTAGAGAAATACTCTCCCCCTCCATCTGACCTTAGTCTTTTCAACTTATGACCTGTAATTCTTTCTGCATATGCATGATAGTGTTTAAATGTATTAAACACTTCTGACTTATCTTTGATCACATAGATAGTGATCCACCTAGTAGCATCATCAACATAAATCACATAATACCTTGATCCATTTATACTGAAATCCTTTGATGGTCCCCACACATCTGTGTGTACCAACTCAAGCTTCTCTGAGTACATAAAACCATGCTTGGAATAGGAATGTTTATGAGCCTTACCTAATTGACATGCCTCACATTTGTATGTCATATGTTGACCTGCAACATTAGGCAATCCAAGCACTGAACCATTGTTAACCATATCTTTAATACCTCTTTCATTGAAATGTCCAAGCCTCTTGTGCCAAATATCTAACTCAGAGATCTTATGTCCTCCATATGTGAACATAGCATGACCAATGTTGCCTTGAATCTTCAATGTAAATAATCTTCCTTCCTTTTTCCCTGAAACAATCTGTTTATACCCTTGGCTAGGGTCTTCCACATATACTCCATCATTAGTGAACCTTACTTCATATCCCTTTTCAACAATTTGACCTACACTTATCAAATTCTTAGGGATTGTAGGAACATACAAAACCTTACTCAATAAGGTGCTTCCATCCTTGGCCTTCACTGATCCAATTGACTTCACATTGTGCTTTGTGTTGTCACCTGTTTGAACAACATGATTAAAAACTTTACTTTCCAAATCAGTCATCAAAGATATGTTACCACTCAGGTGATTGCTACACCCTGAGTCAATATAGAAGACTCTCTGATCTTCATTCTGCCTTTCACAAGTTGCATTCATTATCAATGTTGAATCTTCCTTTTGATCTGAAGCATAATTGTAGTAGGTGTTGTTGTATTGTTGACTTTGGAATCCTCTACCTGCATTTCTTCCAAAGTAATTCCTTCCACCTCTACCTCTGTAATTACCTCTTTGATTTCTGCCACCTCTTCCTCTTGAATTATAATTTTGATTATATCCACCATTATTCTGATTATTATGCCAACAATCATTAGCTAAGTGATTTGTCTTACCACAAATCCAACAAGCTTTGCCTCCATCTTTGTTGTTCCTGCCTCTTCCTCTACCTTTGCCACCTCCTCTTCCTCTTAGGAAGTTGGCCTGAGTAGTTGTTCCTTCATCTTCACCTGCTTGTTGTTTTCCTTTGCTATTCTTCTTCTTGTCCTTTGAGTACATTGCATGTCCTGTACTCTTGTCACCATCTCCTTTAACATCCTGCTCAAATGTTAGCATATGACCTAACAATTGATTTAAATCAGGAGTGAAATGGTCAAGTGATAGTTCTGTAGACAAAATAAATGGCTTCCATTTGTCATCACCTCTCAACCCTGTAAGGATTTGCCTTACCAATTTATCCTCCTCAATGTCCTCATCAACAGCTCCTAATGCATCTGCAATGTCTTTCATTCTTGTCACATAGTCTGAAATGGATTGAGAGGCCTTCTTCTTGAAGGTAGTAAACTCTGCCCATAGGGATGCCTTCCTTGACTTTGTAGTGTTCTGGAAATGCTCCTCCAAAGCATTCCATATGTCAGTTGCACTTTCAAGACCTCTAATATGAGGTAACAAGTAATCATTGACTCCCATATAGATAATGCTCCTAGCTTGAGCATCTTTCTTCATCCAACTTTTCAGATCTGCTAACTCTTCCCTAGTTGGAACACTAGGATCTCTGAACTGTGGCTTCTCTTCTTCTCCTGTGATGTAAGCAATTAAATCTTTGCTCATAAGATGAGCTTCCATCCTCATTGACCATGCAGGATAGTTTTCCCTATCCAATTTCTCTATCTGTAGAGAATCTCCCATCTTGTGTCTACCTGTGTATTGAAATCTTCAAGCTTTATGAACAATATATGTACCTTTACTTCGAATTAGACTCCTTTTGCCTTTCTTGATGTCGTATGATCTCCTCCTCTTGCTTTGCCTTCAAACTTTCACCTTTTAGTTCTTCAATTGTTGAATTTCTTGAATCTGCAGCAGTCGGGACCTTCCTTTCATTGATTTGATGTCTCCTGCTCTGATACCACTGATGGAGAGTGTTAATCTCCAAAAGAATAACCTACTCTTGAATTTAGAACACCTCTATATCAAGAGTTGATCTAGCCATTTTTATCTTCCTTTCACTCTTAAAGTTGGTGTCAATATTATGGTTTTGTTTAGCTTTCATCTACAGGTTTTATGAAAGATATGAAGAAGCATGTTGTCTTTTTCACCATTATCGAAAGGCAAATATTTGAAGTGTTCAAAGACAACATGCTAAACAGATGTTTAGATATGGAAGGCAACACACGGTCTACGCAAGAGCGAACTAAGTTTGTATGAAGTTTTGATTGTGTTCGAGTATTGGGTGGTGTGTTGTTTTTCTCCTTGCATAAGGTCATTCTAGGGAATATTGGGCACAACCTTCTAATTGTGTCATTGCATGATATTCACATCACTTTTAGAAACATAATGGTTGGAATTATCTTTAC
>MU260157.1:297500-302500 GCA_020310875.1 Ceratopteris richardii | reverse complement strand
TAATTCTTGTCTCATTGGATAGCTATTAGAGTCTATTTTATGCTCACAGATTCTGTGGATCATTCTCTGAGTAATCTGGGAGCAACATTCATTTTAGTGAAGTTGTGTGATTGATATCTCTCTTAGTGTGTAGGCTCTATTTGAAATATTTTGCTCTCTGTTGTAAGGGCTGGTTCTCCTTCTCTATGTATCCATTTGCTATGATTTTGGTGTCATTGGGTAGCTATTAGAGTTCTCTAAAGTTTACTAAAGTTTGATATTCATTCTCTGTATAATCTCTGAGAAAAGCTTGCTGGAGTGAAGTGAGGTATCTGCTTGATTGGCAGTTGTGAGCATTCAACTAGCTCATGTTGTAGACATTGTTTCTCCTTGTGTAGGCATCCATTTGAAGTGAAATTTGGTTTGTTGGAAAGCTCTTGGTGTCTACTACAGGTCTACAAAAGCTCACTGGAGTTCTCTGCATATGCTCTGAGTAAGAGCATTTTTGGTGTGCAAAGGTCAAAGAAGGATACCTGTGGAGGTCATTCACGCTTCGTCGTTGCTTAGGGGTTGAGATACTTCCCCCCTCAGTGGTATCAGAGCATTTGGGCATCTTGGAGGCATCACATACAAGCACGAAGACCTCTTGGAGTTGGTGGTTGAAGATTTGCATCAACAAAAGCTTCTTGGAGGTAGCTCACATCAAGGGGGAGCTATTCTACTCAAAGTTTCAAAGAGCACAAGGTGTCCATCTAAGGAAAGCTTTGGATTGAGGTAACCTCAGAGCCTCATTTTCATTTTACACACATTGGAGCAATATCCAAGGGCTAGGTCAAGTATCAAAGACTAAATATGGGAGACTTCAACACTCAAATTGAAAAGCTAGACAAAGGGAACTATCAACCATGGAGATTTAGGGTCTCCAACTATCTTATGGGCAAGGGCCTTTGGGGGTTGATTAGTGGAAGTGAACCAAGACCTAGGTTGGATGAGAATCCAACCAATGATCAGAGAAGGGCCTTTAGGGAATGGAATGAAAGAGACAAGAGGGTTATCTTTATCCTTTCCCAACACATTAGCAATAGCATGATCGGCCATATCCAAGACTTGGATTCAAGCATGAAGGTATGGGAGACACTTGAAAGGCTTTATTCAACAAGCACCAAAGCAAGGAAGATCCAACTCAAGAATGAGCTCAACAACCTTAGGAAGAGCTCAGGGAGTAGCATAAATGACTACATACTTAAGGTCAAGGAGTTATCAGATGCATTGGGATCCATTGGAAGCCACGTAGACGATGACGATCTTGTGGCTTATACTCTCAATGGTTTGAGAGATGATGAGAAGTGGAAACCCTTTACCACTTCAGTATATGTAAGGGATAATCTTCCCGATTTTGAGCAATTGGTTGCTCTCATGGTCACCGAAGAAATGAACATAGGTGGAAGTTCAACTAAAAGCAAGGATGCACAAGTTTTCTATGCAGGTAATCAAAGGGGCAAAGGAAGATGAGGACAAGGAAGGGGCAAAGGAAGGTTTGGAGGAAGGCAAGGCCACTCAAGCAATCAAGGACATGACCAAGGCACCTCATCACAAAGAGGGAGAGGAAGAACAAGAGGAAGAGGAGGACGACATCAACAAAACAGGAATCAAGATGGTGAAGGATGTTACATATGTGGCAAGTTTGGCCACTATGCTAGAGATTGCTACCAAGGAGGAAACCAAAGGAGCTATAATCAAGGTTCTTCATAAAAAGGCCAAGGTAATTATGCTTCTACAAGTTCAGAAAATGACAATCTCTTGATGATGCACATGAATGAGAATTCAAGCAAAGTAGATAACACTTGGTATATTGATAGTGGATGTAGCAACCATATGAGTTGCAATGCTTCTTGGTTTACTAATCTACATGTTCCCAAAGGTAAAGGACATGTAGAAACAGGTGATGATACAGCCCATGAGATCTCCCATGTTGGAGATGTAGCTTTGGATGACAAGGAGGAAGGAAGATGTCTCAAGGATGTCTTGCATGTACCTACTATCACAAAGAACTTGGTGTCCGTTGGGCAAATGGTTGAAAGAGGCTATCAAGTAAAGTTCAACAAAGGTGGATGCTTTGTGGAGAACCCTAAGCAAGGTTACAAGGTCATAGCAAGAGGAAAGAAGCAAGGGAGACTCTTCACTTTGGAGGTAAATTCTCATTCCACTCAACATGTCTACTTCACATATGGAAACAAGAGGATTTCGGAGTTGGACTTGTGGCACAAGAGGATAGGTCACATCAACATACAAAGAGTGAAGGAAATGCAATTCAAGAGGCTGGTTGAAGGTCTTCCCAACTTCCAAGGACAAGGTATGAAGCATTTATGTGAATCTTGTCAACTAGGGAAGCAAGCGAGACTTCCATTCAAGAAGAGTGGCTACATAAGCCAACATCCATTGGAGTTGATACATACAGATGTGTGGGGGCCAACCAAAGAGCAATCCATTGGAGCTAACAAGTACTTTGTCACTTTTATAGATGATTGCACAAGGATGGTTTGGGTTTATTTCATCAAAAACAAATCAGATGTGTTTACATGTTTCAAAGCATTCAAGGCAATGGTAGAGAAGGAAACAGGTACATATATCAAGAAGCTAAGGTCCGATGAAGGGGGAGAATATTTCTCCAATGAGTTTTCTGATTTTTTAATGGATAAAGGCATCAAGAGGCAAGTAACATGCAGGTACACCCCCCAACAAAATGGAGTAGCAGAGAGAAAAAATAGATACATTGCCGAGATCGCTAGAGCAATGCTTAATGAGATGAATGTACCTAACATGTTTTGGAGTGATGCAGCAAATACCACCGTGTATCTTATGAATAGGGCTCCTACCTCAGGGATCCATGGCTTGACACCATATCAAGCCTATTATGGTAAGAAACCTGATCTTTCCCACTTGAAGATATTTGGATGTACTTGTTATGTACATGTGCCAAGTGAATTGAGGCACAAGCTACAACCAAAGGCAGAAAAGTGTGTGTTTCTAGGATATTCAAATGATCATAAAGGTTACAGGTGCTTCAACCCAAACACAAAGGACTTGAGGATATCAAGGGATGTAGCATTTGATGAGCTACTCCCTTGGTATAAGAAGTATGATTGTATGCAGGACTATGAAGAAGAAAATCATGGACATGATGAAGAACAAATCGATCTAGAGCTAAGCGGCCCAAGGTGTTCCATCAATGAAGATAGTTCAAGCATGAACTCACCATGGAGGGGGACATCTTCATCAAGCTATGAAGCACAATCAATCAACAAAGGCAAAGCAACATTGGTGGAGTTGGATGAAGAAGGTAATGAAGTTGAAGATGATGAAGGACACATGATGGAGAAAGAAGCCATGTCAAAGAAAGAGATCAAGTTCCCAAGGCAGAGGAGGTTTATTCCTCCAAAAGGTGAAGAAAGGAAGTCTTCTAGAGTTAAGTATCCAACTCAAAGGTTTACTTATGATTCATACATGGCAACTCATTATGCATATATGAACAAAGTAGTAGAAGATCATGAGCCCGATTGCTATGAAGATGCAAGCAGGTACACCGAATGGAAAGAAGCAATGCAAGAAGAGATCGACGCACTTGAGGAGAATCAAACATGGACTCTAGTGCCCAAGAAGGATAACATGAAGGTAATAGGTAATAAGTGGGTGTATAAAGTAAAGAGGAATTCAGATGGATCTATTTCTAGGTTCAAAGCAAGATTGGTGGCCAAGGGTTTTGCACAAACATATGGAGTGGACTTTGAAGAGACATTCAGCCCCGTGGCAAAGATGAGCACCATTAGGAAACTCATTGCAATGGCTGCTAGCAAAGGATGGAAGCTTTTCCAATTGGATATCAAGAATGCCTTTCTCAATGGAGACTTGGAAGAAGAGGTATACATGGAGCAACCACTAGGTTTTGTTCATAAAGAGTTTCCACATCATGTTTGTAGGTTGAAGAAGGAACTTTATGGCCTAAAGCAAGCTCCAAGGGCTTGGAACCAAAGATTGGTGGACTATTTGATCAAATGTGGTTACAATCAATGCAAGGCGGATCCATCTCTCTTCATGAAACAAAGAGGAGAACTTGTAGTCTACATGTGCGTGTATGTAGATGATCTTATCATTACAGGTAATGATACAAAGGGCATTGAGGAGATCAAGGAAAAGCTTTGAAACGAGTTTAGGATCTCTGATCTTGGAGATCTTAGGTATTTTCTTGGCATTGAAGTTGTATACAAAGAAGAAGGTATTATGCTCATACAAAGGAAGTATATTCTAGACCTACTTGAGAGGTTTGGGATGCTACATTGCAAGCCTATTTCAAATCCCATGGAAGTTAATGTAAAGCTAAGCTCCATTGATGGAGAGCCATTAGAGGATGTAACCTTGTATCGATCTATTGTAGGATCTTTCAATTATGCCACAATAACTAGGCTCGACATAGCATATGGAGTTGGAGTGTTATCACAATTTATGCATAGTCCAAGGACTACACACTTGCAAGCTGCAAGAAGAATGTTACGATATCTCAAGGCCACTATAAATGAAGGATTGTTCTATTCATTTGATGATGATATGCAGGTCAAAGCTTATTCTGATGCCGATTGGGCCGGTTCGAAGGAGGATAGAAGAAGTACAAGTGGTTACCTAGTCATGCTAGGTAGCAAGATCATCTCATGGATTTCAAAGAAGCAACCCACGGTGGCATTATCTTCCACCGAGGCTGAGTATAGAGCTTTGGCTCAAGTCACATGTGAGCTAATGTGGATTAAGAAGTTATTTATGGAGCATAATTTGCAGGTTGACACATATCCAATTTTTTGTGACAATATGAGTAGCATTCATCTAGCATCGAATCCTGTCTATCATGCTAGAACCAAGCATATTGAAGTGCACTATCACTTCATAAGGGAAAAGGTGATATCAAAGGAAGTTTCAGTACATCATATTGGTACCAAGGACCAAGTTGCTGACATGTTTACAAAGGCTTTGGA
>MU260157.1:270000-287500 GCA_020310875.1 Ceratopteris richardii | reverse complement strand
ACGTAAACATATAAGTAGAAATATATGTATACATATACGTATACATATACGCATACATATACGTATACATATACATATACATATACATATACATATACATATACATATACATAGACATATACATATACATATACATATACATATACATATACATATACATATACATATACATATACATATACATATACATATACATATACATATACAATAAATATACATATACAAGTACATACACATATACATATACATATACATATACATATACATATACATATACATATAAATATGCATATACATATACATATACATATGCATATACATAGACATATACATATACATATACATGTATACATACACATACATGTATACACAAACATATACATAGACATACATATACATATACATATGCATATGCATATACATATACATATACATATACATATACATATACATATACATATACATATACATATACATATACATATACATATACATATACATATACATATACATATACATATACATATACATATACATATACATCTACATATACATATACATATACATATACATATACATATACATATACATATTGTAGCTCAATGATGAGTAGCACCTCCTTTAATGTCAATCCGGGAAGACGTGAGGATGGTATGAAGACCTCGAGCAAGTGGCGGCACAAGTGCGTGAGTGAGAAGCACACAAGCATGCACACACATACACACACACGCGCACACACGGCAAGACCAAGAGAGAGAATCAATGGAGTTCTTTAGATTACTTTCAAAAGCTCTTACAAGTTCGTTTCAATTACAATCTAACCTCAAAAAGGAGCTCTCTAGCTCTTTTTATAGTTTTTGACTAGCTTTTGGCCCTGTCCAGACCTAGTGTCCGGCCTAGTTAAAAATTAGGTTCCAGGGCTTATTTGAGGGCTCAAACGAAGTCTAAAAATTATGAAATTTGGTACGATGGTACTTCTAATACTCCTCAAGCTCGAGGACTCCTCGGCTTGCACAAAATGGAGTCTAATCTACCAAAAACGGGATTTACAATGTTTGTGTAGTGATTAAAATCACTTGGGTTGTACATAATCTATGGGAAAAAATGATCTGGCCTTGTTGCCGTATTGTACATGACTCCTTTATTGCTTTGTATGCCAACACTCCCCCCTTCCTAGCGTCTGTCGCCCCTGACAGACCTTTGTTCCCTCGGGTGGTCGATGTAATATTGGATGACATTGGTGGCCAGTTCATGTTCTCCTATCCTTAAGCCTCTTGCTAGATCGGCTTCCAATGCCTCCCAATTTATTGCACCGGGGGTCTCTGGTTGCGGGGTGGTGTAGTACTCTGAATACATTGCTTGTTCACAAGCAAACAGTTGAAGCAGATGTGTCGGCTTTGGCGCGAAAATCTCCGAGTGGTACTCCCAGAACCCTGATCTGAACATTTCTTCGAAGGTCTGTTTGTAGCAGGCGGGGAGGTATTTGATGCGTGCATGCCAAGCGTAAGCCACACGGATACTGGGGGTGGTGCTCATGTCATACACCAAGTCGTAATTTCCATTGCTAAACCCCGGAAGGCGTACCTGTGGTGCGGCTGCATTTCTAAAGGTCTTCAGCACCACTTGCATCATATCTAAGATTTTAAGCATCATTTGCGCTGCTACATCTTGCATGGGCTTCAAGCGCGGCATCCAGTGGCGAATGGTCCCCATCATATATGCTACCGATGGTGGTCCTTGTGGTGGCGCTATGTACGGGTAGTTCAGCCATTCCTTGCATTGCGCATTGTTCTGTACCTTGATATTAAATGCCTTCCACGACCTGCGGCGGGGGACTGGACCGTAGCATGGGTTGTACAGGAGGTGCAACGGCGCGTTGTTCCATGTGCGTAGCATTTCTGGATAAGTCTCTAAAAGTTTCTGCCGCCATGTTGGTTGACGAATCTTGCCTTTTCGCACCTCTGGAGGAAGGTCTTCGGGTTGAAATTGGGTCGCAAAAGTAGGAATCTGACCCGTGACTCTTTGTATTTCTGCATTATAATCAGCCAAGATAATATAATATGGCCTGTACTGGAGTTCCGATGAGAGAATCAGGCGTCTCGATGACAAGTTCTTGAAGTAATCTGATTGTAAAACAGTCTCCTCTATGACCCTCATAGCCTGATTTTGCACTACGGTGCGCTCTTCATGCAAGGTCCCTATTTCCTCCACTTGTCGTAACCATGGCAGGCCGTGGTGCCTCGAACGTGTCCTGCGCTTCTTCTGTTTGTTGGCCTCCTGGGAATGGTTGCGGATCATATTCTTCATCAAACGTTTGTTCCACAGGAATTTGCACAACTTCTTCGTCCGTGGGAGCCTCCGGAGGGGAAGATGGCCTCTCATATTGTAGTAGGCGTGTCTGCAATTCAGTTACCTGTTGCTGGAGATCTTTTATGGCCTCTGCGTCGGAGGGAAGCGAAGCTGCAGAGGGGGTGGTTGGAGGGGCAGCTGTTGGGCCTTGTTGGTGTTCCTGCTTCAGTTGTCCTAGCTCCTCCGATAGCTTATCATGTGCTTCGAGCAGCGTGGCATAATCTTCCAATATAATCTTGATATTATCGGGGGTCACTGCTTGAAACTTGGATGGGCTGATGGGTGCCCCCGGTGTGCTCTCAATAGCTGCCTCCAGGTTCTCTTGATTTTGTATTTGCAGACGTCTGTTCTCTTCCTGAGCAGCCGCAAGATGGCGTTTAAGTAGTGCCATATTTCGCTGAAGTTTTGAGTTGCGTTCCAGCTGTGTCCGTAGGTGACCTTCTACCACCTGCACTGCTTCCTGATCTACGTTCTGTAGCTGTACCTCCAATATATTGTGGGCTTCTTGGAGGGTGTGGAACTGTGTGTGGAGGCGAGTGTTCTCCTCTTCTAGTACCGCAAGGCGGAGCTGTAGTGTCGCTGAGTGCTCTTGCAGGCGTGCGTTTTGTTGCTGGAGCTGAATGTAATCTGTTCTTAAATTTGATATACAAGCCAACATGGTGTCCAATGCATTACCTATAGATGAGTGGGGGGTGTTTACTGTGGAAGATGCATGGGAAGGGAATTGGGGAAGGGAGACAGTGAATGATGTGTCTATGAAAGTTGTGTGTGTGGGTGAAATTGGTGGAGGGGGAATGGGAGGAGGTGAAACCGTGGGTGGAGGTGCCGTGGGTGGTGAAATGTCCATACCTTCAGGAGTGGGTGTTAGTGTGGGGCCTGCCATATACATTGGTATGGTAGGTGGTGTGTGTGTGGAAGTGGTGAATAGATGTGACGTGGGGTGGGGAGCTGAAAAGACAGGGAATGGTTGAGGGCCTGGTTGAAAAGCCCTAGCAAAGATGTCCTGGAGGGATTGTAGAAATGGAGAGAGGGATATCGGGGGTTGGGGTCGTAAATTTGAGGAGGGCTGAAAGGGTTGCGTGGTAGCAGGGAAGCCCATGAATGTGGATCTGGGGTCAGGATGACCGGTGGCTGAAGGCATTGGGGATGGTTGTCCTAGGGCAGGCTCGGGAATGGTTTCGGTGGGTGGTGTAGTGATGGGGTTTGCGTCAAAGACCGGGTTATCAGTGGTAGAGAATAGGGTGGCACTGGAGATCGGAGTACGGAAGGTGAAGGTGGGGTCGGTGGGTTGAGCAGTCGATGTGGTTTCCACTGTTTCTCTTCTAGGAGGTGATGGTGGGGGAGTGGATGGTAGTGGTTCGGTGGACTCCTCATGGGTGGCGGGGTGCTGTTGACTAGCTGTTTGGGAGGTTGGTGTAGTAGTGGGCTCTTCTGCAACTGTAACGGGAATTTGGATATTTTTACCTGAGCGAGGTCGTGTCTGGAACCTTCGTGGGTCATATTGAACTGAAGGCCTCTGAATGGCAGTGCGCACAGCTTCTACAACTCCATATGTTTCTGCCATCAATAAGAGACCTTCCCTGTACTCTGAGTCAACTCCCGCTTCTTCCAACAACTGAGTCATAAGTACTCTGCTGCTCTGTTCAGTGAGTAACTGCTGCGATCGCACTCTTTCCATAATCTGATACAGCCTTCGGAGTTCTGCTGTATATGCTGGGGCTTCAGTGGTCTCTTCTTCATATGCTTCTTCTTCTTCCGGGTGTCCGTGTTGTTGGCTTTGCTGAGCGTCACTCCAATGGACATGTCTACCGTCTGTAGACTTTCTTCTTCTCCGTGAGGATGTGCCCTGCTCCTCTGCCTCTGAATAAAACTCCACATCAGAGAATTGTGTGCTTTGTAGGAATGCTTCGAAATCCTGGGGGTCCAGTCCTTCAGCCTCTCCAGTGGCAGCAAACTCGAATTCAGGTGTAACCGGAGGAGCCGATGGGGTGGGTTGTGTCGTAGTGTCAGATTCCGACCTGGGTATCCTAATGGTAAAAGGAGGTACAGTGCCCTCTCTTAATGGTGATGCCTCAGGAGTAGTCAGGACTTCCCTTGTCTGGACACACGGAATCGCGCCCCTCATGCGCTTGGACTGATGTGTGGATGTCTTGAGCCTTTTAAACATTTGTAATTGTGCCCAAGTTAAGGCACGCTCAATGGGGATATCATATGCCAAGCATCGGTAAATGATGCGTGTGAGTGCACAGCATCCGTTCACCACTAATTTCCTAGAAGCCCGTTTGTTCGCTTCATACAACTGATCTATAATCCACACTGGTAGCTTAATAGGTAGCGCACCTGCTTCCGCCAAGTAGAGAGCAAACCAGATCTTCTTGTGTGGTTGCGTGAATCGGTCTTGACCGGGGAAGGCGAAATGTTGCATGCACATGCGGAGAGGGATGGACACATTTGGGGTGAGGGCTGCCATGTCTTTCAGCTTCACTACTTTCCTGTCCTTCATGTTGTTGGGAACGAGAGCATCCTTTTCTGAGGGTACATGCGTGCCATGCATCTTTAAAGCATCACTCACTAGCTCCACAGTAAGTTCAAACCTCTTCAACTCGTTGTTGCCCAGCAATGAGGGGAGAACAAATGATCCGGGTTGGTCCTTATCTTCATGAGCTTTTAATGTAGAGACCAGATAGTAACATCGGAGGAGGTCGGGTTTAGGTAGTGGGGCTTCAAAATATTCCGCCAACCCTGCTCGTTGCCATATGGTCTGTGGATCTTCGGTGTTCTGTAAAGTCTCGAACTCCTTGGAGAAAAATTGGAATCGCACCCATGATCTGTCATACTCGCATTTAGACTCCCAGATATACTTGGCCTCACCTAATGGACCGGGCATGCCATTGAACCAATGAGAATTCGCATGAACTCTTTCCGTGATTCCTGTAGGGGGATCTGGCACCGGGAGTTGCTGGAGGTGTTGCATCTCCACTGGTCGTTCAGTCGGGGGCACATCCACAGGTAGGCTATCCACATCAATCCCTACAGTGAGTATCCCTACTTGTGAGCCCGAACCTGTCGCTTCTGCCATTTTTCTTCTTGCTTTCTGATTCTGTGAGAATATAGAATCATGTGTTAACATCGTAATGGACAAAATAAATCCGTTGTTGTCCCCGTTACAACATTAACATGAGGTAGGTGGTGAGTTAGTGGTTAGTAAGTGCACGAAGACAGTGAGTGTAGTTAACGTTTGTGTATTCCTAGGAGACTAATGCCGTTAGTAAGTGGGGTGAATTTACAAATCGGGGTCGGGGGGTTTATTACAGATCTTAGACTGCCAAATGCAGTGGATGGGCTTTGCTTTCGGTTTCGTAGAGACTCCAGAGAGCTGTGTCGGTGTCGCTGTTTGGGAGTGGGGCCTTTTAGGGACCCACTTATAAGTGATTACATGCATGCTCATGGGTCTTGGTGTGTTCCTATGTGTTGAGCACGAGGGAATACTGGTTGTACTCGTAGATGGGTTATGCTGCATAGGTTGTGGCCTTGGTGTAACTACTTGTGCCCTCAAGCAAGCCTTAGGCACCCAAATTTGTCTAGATTGTGGGCTTGCCTTCATCGACTTCTTGGGCACCCAAATAGATTTTACTTTAGCAGAAGAATTTCTGACACACTTCTGATTAGCGTCGTGTTGTTGGTTACTAATAAGAGGCTTTGCCCGTGTAGTTGACGGTGGTGCACCCGGTCGTTCGCCTTTCCGCACCCACACCTGGTTTATTTTCTGGGACATTCTGCTGCGCAGGTACTTTTGATCTCGGACATAGGTAGTACTCGGCTTCTTCTGCTTGTGATCCGCCTTTGGTTGCTGCCTCTTTCTGGCCTTTGGAAGAGAAGGGAGTTCCGTTGCATCCCTGACTCCTTTTTTGCAAATCTCATTCCTCTGCAACACAGGGTTTTGAACAAGAACAGCATGGTCATCTTCATGTGTACCCCTGGAAGGACCAAGGAGTCTGTGCCTTTCCTAGCTCCTTGAGTGCTCCATTGTCTAATTCTACTGTGACTCGACTATGATTGAGCCAAACCTGGAGAAGTCCACTTCTTAGGTTTAGATTGACTGCTTGGTCATAGATCCAATCCTGACCCAAGACGAGAGGTTCAGTGAGATCCTCATCTTGACACACTAGTACTTTAACGGTCATTGCCTCATCGTGAATGTAGAGGGGAAGTTCCACCTCGCCCATGCAAGGGGTTTCCACGCCTCCCAATCCTATGAGATATGCTTCCACAGGATTGACAGTCAATTGTAATTCTTGGCAGTAAGACAATTTAACAGCACTAGTGGCTGCACCTGAGTCAATCAAGGCTCTTACGGTCCTTGCACTCTTTCCTTGTCCTATATCTAAGGTTACGAAAGGACGTCTATCAATTATCCTATGCGAGCTTGTTCCTGCAACTTCACACATGGCCATAGGAAATCCTTGGTCTGCATAGTCATTCGCTCCAGGCTGATCTCTACCTTGCCTTCGTAATTTCATCCTTCTGATGCGTTCTAAAGCTTCAGCTTGAGCTTCTTCTCTAACTCGCTTTTCTTCCTCTTTGCGTTTTTTAGCAGTGTTGAGTCGACTGAGCATTTCCTCCGTGAGGGGTTCTTGATACAACTTGACTCTGCATCCGCTAATATAGTTTGGGAGAACATCACCCTCTAACGTGGCTAGTTGTACTGCTCCGCTCGTGGAGATCCTATTGATGATCATAGGTCCGTAGCCTCTCTTTTCTAGCTTCCTGGCGTGTTGTTTTAGTGTATAAACTAAAACTAAATCTCCTGCTTTCAAGCCCTTATCCTTCACATGGGCATCAAAATATGCCTTCTGTCTCTTCTTGGCTGCATATATTCCTGCAGCGGCTCTCAGTCTTGTTTCCCCTAATCGTTCAAGGTCAAAGATCCTAGAGGAGAGCTCATGACCTGTCCATTCGTGCTCTTGTGCTACTTTCAATGTAGGGATCAAGAAGTCCAAAGGTAACACAGCGTTTTGACCGAATACCATCTGAAAGGGGGTGGCTTGGAGTACCGTTTTGTAGGCAACTCGGTATGCCCAAACAGCATGGTGTAGCTGTTTGTCCCAATCAGAGCGTTTAGTGTTCACTAATTTCGTCAGTACATTGCATAAAATCTTATTAGTGCTCTCAGCTTGTCCATTAGCTTGAGGGTGATAAGGGGCAGACTTCTTGTGTATTACCAAGAATTCTTGGAGTAGATTTTCAATCACTTCGTTCAAGAAATGAGTGCCTCTATCACTTACAAGCTCTATGGGTAGCCCATATCTCGTGAATACATTCTCAAACAAGAATTTGGCAGTTGTTTGAGCATCGTTCTTTGTCGTACCCTTTACCTCCACCCACTTGGTGAGATAATCTGTTGCAACAATGATGTATTCCGCATGAGAACCCTTAGCTGGGGGATTAATAGGACCTACGAAGTCTATTCCCCACTTAGAGAATGCACGTCCACCCATCATAGGTTTCAGTGGCATCTCATCTTTGCGTATAGGATACTGAGTCCTTTGACAGATATCACACCGTTTCACATAGGTATGTGCATCCAT
This sequence comes from Ceratopteris richardii, assembly GCA_020310875.1. Classification (NCBI taxonomy): domain Eukaryota; kingdom Viridiplantae; phylum Streptophyta; class Polypodiopsida; order Polypodiales; family Pteridaceae; genus Ceratopteris; species Ceratopteris richardii. The sequence continues at coordinate 279,563 of MU260157.1, read as the reverse complement.
GTGAAGGGTGGGCCACCAGAAGCCCTGCAAACAATATTGCCTTGATCACCCTATCTGGTCCAAAGTGTCCTCCTGCTACACCTTGGTGAGCAGTTTCTAAGATCTTAAGATACTCACTTTCATGGACACACAGTCTCAGGTAACCATCTTTACCGCGCTTATATAGATTATCACCAACGAGTGAATAATCCTGGGCTTCTTGTTCCAAACTCCTTTTTCTAGCTAGAGTCATGTCTAGAGGGAATGTGTTTGTCCTCAAGAATGATACTAGAGGTTCACTCCAATCTGGCACAATGGATACTTGATAAAGTGTGGCATGTTCCACAGGTGGTTTAGTGCAACAGATTGGGCATTCCTTGCACAACTTTTGGACATCCGCTTCCATAGTTGGCCAATGCACTCCGAATCTCTTTAGAGTCTGCAACGTTCGTTGCTTTGAATGGTGTTGCTCTAACGCACCTACATGTGCTAATTGCAACCATTTAGTGTTCTCATCCTCTTCTACGCAACAAGCCAAGATCCCTTGATCTGTGTGCTTGTACATGCTGCCTGCCATGCTGTGGTATTTTTGGGCTTTTACAACCTCTCTGTTTCGTGTGTTTACCACATGATGGTTAGGCCCGTATGTCAATACTGGTACCAATGGCTTAGCCCACTGCGGTACAACTTCCAGATTAAACAAGTAAGCATCAGGAAGGTCATCTGATACTCCTTGTGGGGCTTCTCCCGATGTGAGCCTAGAGAGATGATCTGCTCTCAAATGAGTCCTTCCTTTTCTTACCACAACCTCGAAGTCGTATTCCATTAGCAAGAGAAACCATCTCACTAATCTTCCTGTATTGCATGGCTTGTTTACTAAGTACAACAATGCCTGATGGTCCGTAAAAAATTTAAACTTATTTGCAAGCAAATAGTGCCTAAATTTCTTGACTGCATATACCATGCCTAATCCTTCGCGCTCTGTTGTGGTGTAATTCTGTTCAGCCGCATTCAATTGTCTGCTGGCGTAAGCAATTGGAAGATCCATATTACCTTCACCAGTAGGTTGTGCAAGTACACATCCAATAGCGTAATTGGATGCATCAACATGAACATGGAATGGCTTATTCCAATCTGGTGTGGTCAAGATTGGTGCTGAACATAATCTTCGTTTAAGTTCTTGGAAGGAATTCTCACATTCATCCGTCCACTCAAAGTTTGTCAATAGTCCGTACATGGGCTTTGCAATGACAGCATACATGTGTATAAATCGTCGATAATAACCGCAGTGCCCCATGAAAGCTTGTACTTCCTTGACATTCTTTGGCCTAGGTAGCTCCGCTATGGCTCTCACTTTTTCTTCGTCAGTAGATATGCCATTCTTTGACACGATATGTCCTAGAATCTTGCCTTGCCTGACCATAAAAACACACTTTTCGGGGTTCAGGCAGACTTGATATTCTCTACATTTGTCAAAGATTTGTTTGAGTTCAGGAATGTGGGTTTGCCTAACATTGGAATGAGCACAGAGATCGTCAACATAGACTTCTAAACTCTTCCTCAGGAACTCCTTAAACACATGGCACATCAGCCTCTGGAAGGTGGCTGGTGCGTTGGTAAGCCCAAATGGCATTACTCTAAAAGCAAAAATGCCCCATTCTGTGGCAAAGGCTATCTTATGCTGATCCTCTGGAGCTATGGCTACTTGATTGTAGCCAGAAAATCCATCAAGGAAGCTGTACACTTCCTTGCCTGCCACTCTTTCTAAGAGATGGTCTGTGATGGGAAGCGGATAGTTATCTCGGATTGTGGCTGCATTAACCTTTTTCAAGTTAATGCACACACGCAGCTTGCCATTCTTCTTGGGCACCACTACGATGGGGGATACCCATTCAGTGTGCTCGATTTCATAGATAAATCCAGCTTCAACCAATCTATCTATCTCTTCTTTGATCTTAGCAGCGTAATTATCGTTATATGTATAAGGCTTTTGCTTAGAGGGTTTGGCATCTGAGGTCATGGGGATGGTGTGCGAGCATATGTCCGGGTCAACCCCTTTCAAATCCTTGTAACTCCAAGCGAATACATCTCTGTATTCTCTTAGCAAGGCAATCAATTCATGCTCTTCTTCTTCTGTCAGGTCATGGCCTATATACGTGCATCTCTCCTCTCCTTCTTCTAGGGCCACTACTATTTTCTTGGTGGTTTCTTTGTTATCATAGGCCTCTCCTGATTGTGCCTCTCGTTTAGGCATTCTTATCATGACTCTCCTGTCATCTATCTCATACTTCTTAAAATTTTCTGGGACCTCAAACAAAGATTCTTCCTCTTCTGGTAAGGCTTCTCTCTTCTTTCGTTTCTTTCCTTCTTCCTTAGGGGTCATATGCGTTGCTAATCTTACATCATTTGTAACCTCTCCATGCCTCTGGGGTTGAAATTCTATTTCATGGAAGTATTCTTCATCTGATGCAAATGGTGGATCCATAATGATTGACTCTAGATCGGAGTCACTTGCATCCTCAAATGCATCAGGGCTAGGTTCGCATTCTTCTAGAACTGCCTCTCCCATGATTGGCTCTATGGAGAAGACTGAAATGTCATAGCCATCCTCATCACAGTGAGGTGTCCATTGTTCTTCATTGATGGCTACGTCCATTGTTGCTAAGATTTCTGCCCAACCGTGAGGTTCAAATTCTTCGTCTGGAAAAACTACAGGTGCATAGGCTGGGTCTTGAATGGTTCTATGAGTTTCGTTCGCACCTACCTTCTCTGGCTTTCTCTCTCTTCTCTTCTTCTACTGCTACCTTGCACATCCATAAGTGAGTATCTTCATGCATCCATGAGGATCCAGACCCTATGGAATGCACCGATTCTGTATCATCTTTGGCTCTATGGATGGGATTCCATTGGATAGGAGGGACATCTCTATGAGAATAATCCTTGAGATTGACTTTGGTTGTAACACCTAAGTGCTGCAGGTACAAAGAATTGGTCCCCCAATCCTGTACCACTTGCAACTGTCGCATGAATGGTCTTCCTAAAATCATCTCATAGGCATGATTTTTGCTGAAGTCACATATGGCAAAGGTATGTTCAAACTCGACACCACAAGTGGTGAGAGTTATTCCTTCCAGCAATCCTAGGGGTCTCTCTATGTGACCATCGGCCATTTGCAACTTCATCCTCGTTGGCCTGAGTGCTGGCTTGCCCCAACGCTTCCATAAGGAGGTGGTGGCAATTGCAACTCCTGCACCTGAGTCCAAAATCGCTTTGGTGGTGTACTCCTGGTAGGTGATGGGAAGATAGGTGTTCCCTTCTTCACCTTCACACATATCTCCTATCTTATCCAAGGGAATTTCTGGCACTGTCCTATGGGATCCTACCTGGGAACGAGGTTTTGCTATCTCTGGTACTTGTTTGGCTACATGTTTCCATAATTCAGGTCTAACCTTGAGTAGCTCTTCTAACTTGAGATTACACTGCACGTTAGTGTTCTTCACTACCTCTGTGTTCCTAGGTATGACTGAGTCGTCGTTCCTTACCATGACTGTGGGTGCTCTCATACATGTGGACTTTGCTTCCCATGGGCCTGTGAAGTGGGGTAGCTCTTGTATGGAATTCGACTCAAAGTCTAATCTCTCGTGAGACTGAACACTCTCATGCTCCCCGTAAATAGATGGGATGTCTTGTGGGAATTGGTCGTGTGCATCGTCCACAAGTTCAAAAGGAGGGGCGACCTCGCTTTCGTTATCCCATTTGTCTTCTTGAATCTCTCGTAGGAAGTCTGGTGCAAACCGATTCATAGAAGAAGAAGTGTCTGGCTCCGTAGAATTGGGCGCATAAGCAACCTGTGAAGGAGGGCTGGTTCTATTGTTGGCTCTCTCCTCGTTCTCGCAAATGACTGGAGCACAAGCTTCTTGGGGAAGGTTACTTATTCTATTACTTTTCCGAACAGGCTCATACACTCCCTGAGAAGGAATGTAGGCAACCTGTGGAGGTACATAAGCTTTCGGGGGAGGCTCATCTGCCTGTTGGGGGGAGAAGATAAGCTTCTTGAGGAGGCCCACGGGCTTCCTGAAGAGGCTGGCTTATCCGTTCTCTTGCCCTTTCCTTTCTTTGAGGGGTAGGTTCCTTTTCTGGCTGTGCTATTGGCCTCTCTATTCTTTCTAAGGAGGGGAAGTTGTCCGGTTTAGGGGCATTGGCCACATACATTTCTGATTGGGAATGATTTCTGTTTTTGCTTGCTTTTTCTTGGTCTTGATTTTTTTCTTCCTTGTCAGATCTTGCAATTATCCTCTCTAACTTCTCTAGGAATCCATCCAAATGTAATTGCGTTTTGGCTGAGCCTGAGTAATTGAAAAGGCGACTGGCTTCAAACATAGTCTGAGCCAATGCGACCATTTTCGCGCACAGTTTGGTTCTTTCTATCTCTAGGTCAGCTCTAGGATAGCACTTGTCATGATCCGTAACGTTTGGCCCTTCTTGGATTCTGGCCTGATATGCTTTAAGCATCATGTCTATGTCTTCAGGAGTGGGATCAGCTAATACTGATCCTGTTTGGGGTGGTGGGTGGGTTACGTGGGGTGTCTTAGAGGGTGGAGGGATGGAGAGTGATGGGGACGGTAGCGGTGGGAGTGTGTGAGAGTGCGGTTGAGATGTAATCTCTATGATTTTAGCCTTGGTTTCTTGTAGACTTTCCTCAAGTTCACTCATCTTCTTTGCCCATTGCCTTTTCATGCGTTCGCGGCTATCTTTCCAAGCTCTCGTTCTCTTTTTATTTTGGCTCTCCGTATCGCTAGCATCTGGGCTCTTTTCCTGGCCTACCCCTTGGTTTTGCTGCAAAGCTTGAGCTCGAGTGACTACCTGTACTGGTGCAGTGGAAGTGACACTTCCTGAGGAGTCTACCACTAACCCAACAACGTTGATAGGGGTGATTTTAGGCATGCTATTGGGGTTCTTAGGGCAATCTCGTAAGAGATGCTCTTTTCCGCAGTCTTGGCAAAAGCCTTGGATAGTTACGGACTGAGGTTGTGCGGGCGGAGGCAAGGGACAATCACGAATGAAGTGCTCCCCCTGACATCGGTAGCATGGTCCTCTAGGAATTGGTGGTCGTACCTGCCTAGGTTGAGGCCTAGAATTGGGGTTTGCATACATGACGTTCGTGTAATCTGACTCCCAACTAGGTTCATTCGGCTCTTCACTATAGTAGGACTCACCATGTTCTGGAGACTGCATGTAGTAAGCCTGGGGGCTATCCACATGGGTAGAATCAAAGCTATGATCACTTGGGTCATTTTCAGAGATCAAGGATGTTACAGGGACTATAGCTCTATTCAGGTTCTCTTCTGCAGCAGTATACTTTACCGGAATCACATTAGCTGGGGCTGGGGGTTGTTGTGCTAGCACAGGCTGAGGCCTTTGTTGGTTTTGATATTGAGGTTGGAAATTTTGTTGTGGCCTGCCATATGGTTGTGGAGGGTACTGGTTTTGGTATCTGCCTTGTTGGTAGGGCTGAGGGTAGGGTTGCCTAACCGCCTGCTTGTTGTATGGGCAATCTTGTGTGGTGTGGTTGGTGTATCTCCGTTCTATGGTGCAGTATTGGCTACTAGGGTTTACTTGGGGTTGAGCCATAATGGGACAGACGTTCGCCATATGGTCACCACCGCATGTATAGCATCTTTTCACAGGGGCAAACCTTGGGATTTGTTTGCTAGTTACACCTAATTTCTGAGCTACTTTTTCGGCAAGTTCCTCAATTGATGTGGCTTGTGTGGAAGATTGACTAGATGCACTATCTGAATCTTTGTAAATTTTGGACAGCTCTAGCTCTTCTCCTAGGTTATCTTCAATGTCAATGCACATTCGTACACACTCTTCTATAGTCCTAGGGTCTTTCAGATACACATAGGATCTCAATTTTGGACTCAACAATCCGTCAAGGAATAAGGCTACTTGTTTAGCAGATGTGGGTAGCTCCGAAATAGGGCACCTTTCAAGATATTGTCTAAATCTTCTTCCTGCAAGTCTCACAGTCTCTTGAGGGGTTTGTTTGAAGCTGTGAATCAGTGAGGAGGTGTTGTGCCTTATGCCACTCTTGGAGAACTCAATAATAAATGCTTCTAGGAGTTGGTCTATGCTCCTGAACTGGCGCTCATCCAATGGCTGAAACCATGTAAGTGCTGTATTCCTCAGGGTTAGACCGAAGGCATTGTACTGCGTGAATAGATCCTCAACTTGTTCAGCTCTCAAGACTTGCTTGAACTCCGCCACATGATCATAGGGATCTCCTGTGCCGTCAAAGTAATTCTTCATGGACTTAACTAGCTGGGTGGGTCTCAAAGTTCTTGTGTGCTCCCTAGGTCTCGGCAGAGGGAATCCATCTACATTTCTTTGGTTCCTGTGGGCTCTATGCATCTCGGGTTCTACCCTATTCGTCTCGGTTCTCGTTCTTTCTCTGCCCACTGGGTTGGCAAAACTTACTTCCGGTCTATCTCTACTTCTGTCTCTTTGCGTACCATGAGCTTGGGAAGTTCCAGCCCCAGGGTGACCATAGGATACATTTGATCTAGGTTGGGGGAAAATAAATTCGCCCTTCCAAGTGTAGGCATGTCTATCATTTTCTGTCACCACAAAGATCCGTTCTGAAGCATGATCTAAGTAGGTCACTCTACCTGGGCTGTCCGGATCCTTAAACTCATAGATCATGATATTTCCTATGTCTGTTGGCTGATTAGACTTATACCTCCAAAAGGCTTCATCAGTTTCTCGATTGAGGAGCAACTCTATGCTCTTGTTGTCTTGGGGGACCCATTCAGGCGTGATAATCCTAGTGAGAACTGATTTACCTCGAGGGGTTCTAGGTTCCACTCCCATGTTTCCTTGTTCCAAGTCACCTAAGTCCGCTTCTGAAATTACATTTCCAAATTCATCTGTCCTATCTGGATGACTGGTGACTACGTATATGGTTCCTTCCTTGTCCAGGTATGCACCGTTTTCAAACTTGACAGCTGGGTGCTCTAGTCCTATGGATTGGTCAGGGTTTTTAATCTGGACCACAGATCTTCCTAGGCCGTCCTCATAGATGCTCGCACCTAATCGGTTGGTCCTAAGGTATTCCAACTGTGTTTTGTAAGGGCCTTCCACCCTGTACAAGTAAGGCACACCTGAACTTCCCGTAGGTCTATCCATGCCTTGAGACATCCCTGATTCACTGGTATCCGAGCTAGGGTAATGAGAGTGGTGACTCAACTGCTGGGCCCAGGACCTAGCAGTGTGGTTGACACTAGCCTCTGAAGATCTAAGGCTTTGTCTCTCTCTTACTAGGTGTCGTCCTGATCTAAGGTTCATATGCCTATCTGATTAGCCCCAAATTTTTTCCAGAGTACAACCTCGTTGCCGATCAATTGGTACCAGTCACTTGATTCTTTTTAGTTATTCCTCGTGTTTAAAGTCTTATCTGTTACTACGTCGTCAGGAATACTTGAATGTTCTCCGTACTTTCAGGTTGATCGTTCCACGTTAGGTTCTTTCCTTTATGTTGTCGACAGTACAGAGATTAAGTTTTTAGCTTGAACTTGAGTTTTTAGGTAGTCTTCAACTTGATAGTGGCCTATCGTCGCCCTGACTTGCTCCTACTTCTAATCGCTCTTAGCCTAAGCTAGGAATTGACGAAGAGGAGTTGAGAATATTCCGACCTTTCTTGCCGAACCTTGCTCTTTAGTGCTCGAGAAGTTGATTCTCAAGCGTGTGCCACACCGTTGCTTGGATACTCTCAGTCGCTTCTCAATAGGCCTGCATAAATCCCACGATTAGCTCCAAGTAGACCTTTCAATTGACAGACAATTAATTTCAGACACTTTTTTAATGACCCTTGATCCCCCTTTTGTATTGCTAGAAATTTCCTCTAGAGCTCCCTTGGTGTTCCTACCCCTCAGTGTGCCAACTTCCAAATACCCTATTTGAAAATCAACGCGTTATTCTTAGAAAAAACAGTTGAGGGCGCGTAGTATATGTCACGAGCTTTCCGACAAGCCCTAGAGCTCAGAAAATGGATTTCGTATGAAAAAGTTATGACCGTTCAGGGTTTAGGGGGTTAAATAGACAAACAGATACTATCAGGGATTTTAATGCATTTTCTAAGGCCTTTGTAAGTATATGAATACTTGAGAGTGCAATTATGCCCAAAATTTAGCCTAAATTTCCAAAAATTTACTCCTTAATTTTTTGCCGAAAATGTCTGTCTATCGCGATAGACGGTGTCTGTCGCGATAGACACAATCTATCGTGGGGGCTGTCTGTCGCGATAGACGGTGTCTGTCGCGATAGACAGTGTCTATCGTGGATTTTCTGTCTGTCGCGATAGACGGTGTCTGTCGCGATAGACAGTGTCTATCGTGGATTTTCTGTCTGTCGCGATAGACGGTGTCTGTCGCGATAGACGGTATCTGTCGCGGATTTCTGTCTGTCGCGATAGACGGTGTCTGTCGCGATAGACGGTATCTATCGTGAAATTCTGTCTGTCGCGATAGACGGCGTCTGTCGCGATAGACGCTATCTGTCGTGAAATTCTGTCTGTCGCGATAGACGGTGTCTGTCGCGATAGACGCTATCTGTCGTGAAATTCTGTCTGTCGCGATAGACGGTGTCTGTCGCGATAGACGCTATCTGTCGTGAAATTCTGTCTGTCGCGATAGACGCTATCTGTCGTGAAATTCTGTCTGTCGCGATAGACGGTGTCTGTCGCGATAGACGGTATCTGTCGCGGATTTCTGTCTGTCGCGATAGACGGTGTCTGTCGCGATAGACGGTATCTGTCGCGGATTTCTGTCTGTCGCGATAGACGGTGTCTGTCGCGATAGACGGTGTTTGTCGCGAATTTCTGTCTGTCGCGATAGACGGTGTCTGTCGCGATAGACGGTATCTATCGTGGATTTCTGTCTGTCGCGATAGACGGTGTCTGTCGCGATAGACGGTGTCTGTCGTGGGTCTCTGTCTGTCGCGATAGACGGTGTCTGTCGCGATAGATAGTGTCTGTCGCGATAGACTGAAAAAATGCAAATTTTTGGAAAACTTCTAGTGTTCTAGAGTGCCCTCAAGGTGTAGGTTACAGTGCTAATCATGCATTCACAAATTTTTAAGATTTTCTGTCTGTCGCGATAGACAGAGGTTGTCGTCCCGGGAACTGTGCAGAGCCTGTCGTACCTGCGCACACTGCTGGGGATGATGATGCAGCAAAAACCTGCAAAATAGCTCAGAAAACATGCAAAAACAGCACATGCAAATTCGCTCTCTCGCTCTCTCACACAAGTGAAATGAGGGAAATGAGGTGGAGGTGAGGATATAGTCAAAAAACTGAAATTTTCGCGATGATGGAGATGGGCGTGGGAGATGGTGATGATGATGGTGGTGATGAAGATGGTGAAGAAAGTAAAAGAAAATCGATGAGAGTGAAGAAAATACCTACAACTCCAACGCGTCAACTCTACGTCTTACCATCACACGCTCGTCCTCAAAGCTCGATCCCCGGCAACGGCGCCAAAATTTGGTGTAGCTCAATGATGAGTAGCACCTCCTTTAATGTCAAT
>MU260157.1:245000-247500 GCA_020310875.1 Ceratopteris richardii | reverse complement strand
GTTCAACTAAAAGCAAGGATGCACAAGTTTTCTATGCAGGTAATCAAAGGGGCAAAGGAAGACGAGGACAAGGAAGGGGCAAAGGAAGGTTTGGAGGAAGGCAAGGCCACTCAAGCAATCAAGGACATGACCAAGGCACCTCATCACAAAGAGGGAGAGGAAGAACAAGAGGAAGAGGAGGACGACATCAACAAAACAGGAATCAAGATGGTGAAGGATGTTACATATGTGGCAAGTTTGGCCACTATGCTAGAGATTGCTACCAAGGAGGAAACCAAAGGAGCTATAATCAAGGTTCTTCATACAAAGGCCAAGGTAGTTATGCTTCTACAAGTTCAGAAAATGACAATCTCTTGATGATGCACATGAATGAGAATTCAAGCAAAGTAGATAACACTTGGTATATTGATAGTGGATGTAGCAACCATATGAGTTGCAATGCTTCTTGGTTTACTAATCTACATGTTCCCAAAGGTAAAGGACATGTAGAAACAGGTGATGATACAGCCCATGAGATCTCACATGTTGGAGATGTAGCTTTGGATGACAAGGAGGAAGGAAGAAGTCTCAAGGATGTCTTGCATGTACCTACTATCACAAAGAACTTGGTGTCCGTTGGGCAAATGGTTGAAAGAGGCTATCAAGTAAAGTTCAACAAAGGTGGATGCTTTGTGGAGAACCCTAAGCAAGGTTACAAGGTCATAGCAAGAGGAAAGAAGCAAGGGAGACTCTTCACTTTGGAGGTAAATTCTCATTCCACTCAACATGTCTACTTCACATATGGAAACAAGAGGATTTCGGAGTTGGACTTGTGGCACAAGAGGATAGGTCACATCAACATACAAAGAATGAAGGAAATGCAATTCAAGAGGCTGGTTGAAGGTCTTCCCAACTTCCAAGGACAAGGTATGAAGCATTTATGTGAATCTTGTCAACTAGGGAAGCAAGCGAGACTTCCATTCAAGAAGAGTGGCTACATAAGCCAACATCCATTGGAGTTGATACATACAGATGTGTGGGGGCCAACCAAAGAGCAATCCATTGGAGGTAACAAGTACTTTGTCACTTTTATAGATGATTTCACAAGGATGGTTTGGGTTTATTTCATAAAAAACAAATCAGATGTGTTTACATGTTTCAAAGCATTCAAGGCAATGGTAGAGAAGGAAACAGGTACATATATCAAGAAGCTAAGGTCCGATGGAGGGGGAGAATATTTCTCCAATGAGTTTTCTGATTTTTTAATGGATAAAGGCATCAAGAGGCAAGTAACATGCAGGTACACCCCCCAACAAAATGGAGTAGCAGAGAGAAAAAATAGATACATTGCCGAGATCGCTAGAGCAATGCTTAATGAGATGAATGTACCTAACATGTTTTGGAGTGATGCAGCAAATACCACCGTGTATCTTATGAATAGGGCTCCTACCTCAGGGATCCATGGCTTGACACCATATCAAGCCTATTATGGTAAGAAACCTGATCTTTCCCACTTGAGGATATTTGGATGTACTTGTTATGTACATGTGCCAAGTGAATTGAGGCACAAGCTACAACCAAAGGCAGAAAAGTGTGTGTTTCTAGGATATTCAAATGATCATAAAGGTTACAGGTGCTTCAACCCAAACACAAAGGACTTGAGGATATCAAGGGATGTAGCATTTGATGAGCTACTCCCTTGGTATAAGAAGTATGATTGTATGCAGGACTATGAAGAAGAAAATCATGGACATGATGAAGAACAAATCGATCTAGAGCTAAGCGGCCCAAGGTGTTCCATCAATGAAGATAGTTCAAGCATGAACTCACCATGGAGGGGGAGATCTTCATCAAGCTATGAAGCACAATCAATCAACAAAGGCAAAGCAACATTGGTGGAGTTGGATGAAGAAGGTAATGAAGTTGAAGATGATGAAGGACACATGATGGAGAAAGAAGCCATGTCAAAGAAAGAGATCAAGTTCCCAAGGCAAAGGAGGTTTATTCCTCCAAAAGGTGAAGAAAGGAAGTCTTCTAGAGTTAAGTATCCAACTCAAAGGTTTACTTATGATTCATACATGGCAACTCATTATGCATATATGAACAAAGTAGTAGAAGATCATGAGCCCGATTGCTATGAAGATGCAAGCAGGTACACCGAATGAAAAGAAGCAATGCAAGAAGAGATCGACGCACTTGAGGAGAATCAAACATGGACTCTAGTGCCCAAGAAGGATAACATAAAGGTAATAGGTAATAAGTGGGTGTATAAAGTAAAGAGGAATTCAGATGGATCTATTTCTAGGTTCAAAGCAAGATTGGTGGCCAAGGGTTTTGCACAAACATATGGAGTGGACTTTGAAGAGACATTCAGCCCCGTGGTAAAGATGAGCACCATTAGGACACTCATTGCATTGGCTGCTAGCAAAGGATGGAAGCTTTTCCAATTGGATATCAAGAATGCCTTTCTCAATGGAGACTTGGAAGAAGAGGTATACATGGAGCAACCACTAGGTTTTGT
>MU260157.1:207500-222500 GCA_020310875.1 Ceratopteris richardii | reverse complement strand
TTTTACTTTCTTCACCATCTTCATCATCATCATCACCATCTCCCACGTCCATCTCCATCATCGCGAAAATTTCAGTTTTTTGACTATATCCCCATCTCCACCTCATTTCCCTCATTTCACTTGTGAGAGAGAGCGAGAGAGCGAATTTGCATGCGCTGTTTTTGCATGTTTCTTGAGCTATTTTGCAGGTTTTTTGCTGTACCATCATCCCCAGCAGTGTGCGCAGGTACGACAGGCTCTGCACAGGTCCCGGGACGACAATCTCTGTCTATCGCGACAGACAGAAAATCTTAACATTTTGTGAATGCATGATTAGCACTGTAACCTACACCTTGAGGGCACTCTAGATCACTAGAAGTTTTTCAAAAATTTGCGTTTTTTCAGTCTATCGCGACAGACACTGTCTATCGCGACAGACACCGTCTATCGCGACAGACAAAATTTCACGATAGACACCGTCTATCGCGACAGACACCGTCTATCGCGACAGACCGAATTTCACGACAGACACCGTCCATCGCGACAGACAGAAATCCGCGACAGATACCGTCTATCGCGACAGACACCGTCTATCGCGACAGACAGAAATCCGCGACAGATACCGTCTATCGCGACAGACAGAAATCCGCGACAGACACCGTCTATCGCGACAGACAGAAATCTGCGACAGACACTGTCTATCGCGACAGACACCGTCTATCGCGACAGACAGAATTTCACGACAGATAGCGTCTATCGCGACAGACACCGTCTATCGCGACAGACAGAATTTCACGATAGACACCGTCTATCGCGACAGACACCGTCTATCGCGACAGACAGCCCCCACGATAGATTGTGTCTATCGCGACAGACACCGTCTATCGCGATAGACAGGCATTTTCGGCAAAAAATTAAGGGGTGAATTTTTGGAAATTTAGGCTAAATTTTGGGCATATTTGCACTTTCATGTACTCATATACTTACGAAGGCCTTAGAAAATGCATTAAAACCCCCGAAAGGATCTGTTTGTCTAGTTAACCCCCTAAAACCCTGAACGGTCATAACTTTTTCATACGAAATCCATTTTCGGAGCTCTAGAGGAAATTTTTAGCAATAAAAAAGGGGGAACAAGGGTCATTAAAAAAGTGTCTGAAATAAATTGTCTGTCAATTGAAAGGTCTACTTGGAGCTAATCTTGGGATTTATGCAGGCCTATTGAGAAGCAAGTGAGAGTATCCAAGCAAGGGTGTGGCGCACGCTTGAGAATCAACTTCTCGAGCACTAAAGAGCAAGGTTCGGCAAGAAAGGTCGGAATATTCTCAACTCCTCTTCGTCAATTCCTAGCTTAGGCTAAGAACGATTAGAAGTAGGAGTAAGTCAGGGCGACGATAGGCCACTATCAAGTTGAAGACTACCTAAAAACTCAAGTTCAAGCTAAAAACTTAATCTCTGTACTGTCGACAACATAAAGGAAAGAACCTAACGTGGAACGATAAACCTGAAAGTACGAAGAACATTCAAGTATTCCGGACGACGTAATAGCAGATAAGACTTTAAACACGAGGAATAACTAAAAAGAATCAAGTGACTGGTACCAATTGATCGGCAACGAGGTTGTACTCTGAAAAAAAAAAAAAAAAAAAGTTTGGGCTAATCCGTTGGGCATATGAACCTTAGATCAGGACGACACCTAGTAAGAGAGAGACAAAGCCTTAGGTCTTCAGAGGCTAGTGTCAACCACACTGCAAGGTCTTGGGCCCAGCAGTTGAGTCGCCACTCTCATTACCCTAGCTCTGATACCAGTGAGTCAGAGATGTCTCAAGGCCTGGACAGACCTACAGGAAGTTCAGGTGTGCCTTACTTGTACAGGGTAGAAGGCCCTTACAAAACACAGTTGGAATACCTTAGGACCAACCGATTAGGTGCTAGCATCTATGAGGACGGCCTAGGAAGATCTGTGGTCCAGATTAAAAACCCTCACCAATCCATAGGACTAGAGCACCCAGCTGTCAAGTTTGAAAACGGTGCATACCTGGACAAGGAAGGAACCATATACGTAGTCACCAGTCAGCCAGATAGGACAGATGAATTTGGAAATGTAATTTCAGAAGCGGACTTAGGTGACTTGGAACAAGGAAACATGGGAGTGGAACCTAGAACCCCTCGAGGTAAATCAGTTCTCACTAGGATTATCATGCCTGAGTGGGTCCCCCAAGATAACAAGTGCATAGATTTGCTTCTCAATCGAGAAACGGACGAAGCCTTTTGGAGGTATAAACCGGATCACCCAATTGATATAGGAACAATCATGATCTATGAGTTTAAGGATCCGGATAGCCCAGGCAGAGTGACCTACCTAGATCATGCTTCAGAACGGATCTTTGTGGTGACAGAAAATGATAGGCATGCCTACACTTGGAAGGGTGAATTTATTTTCCCCCAACCAAGATCAAATGTATCCTATGGTCACCCTAGGGCTGGAACTTCCCAAGCTCATGGTACGCAAAGAGATAGAAGTAGGGATAGACCAGAAGTAAGTTTCGCCAACCCCGTGGGCAGAGAAAGAACGAGAACAGAGACAAATAGGGTAGAACCTGAGATGCATAGAGCCCACAGGAACCAAAGAAATGTAGATGGATTCCCTCTGCCGAGGCCTAGAGAGCACACAAGAACTTTGAGACCCACCCAGCTAGTTAAGTCCATGAAGAACTACTTTGACGGCACAGGAGATCCCTATGATCATGTGGCGGAGTTCAAGCAAGTCTTGAGAGCTGAACAAGTGGAGGATCTGTTCACGCAGTACAATGCCTTCGGTCTAACCCTTAGGAACACAGCACTTACGTGGTTTCAGCCATTAGATGAACGCCAGTTCAGGAGCATAGACCAACTCCTAGAGGCTTTCATCGTAGAGTTCTCTAAGAGTGGCATAAGACACAATACATCCTCATTGATTCACAGCTTCAAACAGACCCCCCAAGAGACTGTCAGATTGGCCGGAAGAAGATTTAGACAATATCTTGAAAGGTGCCCTATTTCGGAGCTACCCACATCTGCTAAACAAGTAGCCTTATTTCTTGATGGATTGCTGAGTACGAAATTGAGATCCTATGTGTATCTGAAGGACCCTAGGACTATAGAAGAATGTGTACGCATGTGTATTCACATTGAAGATAACCTAGGGGAAGAGCTAGAGCTTTCCAAAATCTACAAAGATTCAGATAGTGCATCTAGTCACTCTTCCACACAGTCCACATCAATTGAGGAACTTGCCGAAAAGGTAGCTCAGAAATTAGGTGTAACTAGCAAACAAATCCCAAGGTTTGCCCCAGCAAAAAGGTGCTATACATGCGGTGGTGACCATATGGCGAACGTCTGTCCCGTTATGGCTCAACCCCAAGTTAACCCTAGTAGCCAATACTGTACTATAGAACGGAAGTACACAAACCACACTGCGCAAGATTGCCCATACAACAAGCAGGCAGTTAGGCAACCCTACCCTCAGCCCTACCAACAAGGCAGATACCAGAACCAGTACCCTCCACCACCACAATATGCTAGACCCCAACAAACCTACCAACCACAATATCAGGCCCAACAGAGACCCCAACCGGTGCTAGCTCAACAGCCTCCAAACCCCGCTAACGTGATTCCAGTAAAGTATGCTGTGGCAGAAGAAAACCTGAATAGGGCCATAGTACCAGTAACCCCATTGATCTCAGAAAGTGACCCGAGTGACCATAGCTTTGATTCTACACATGTCGATAGTCCCCAAGCTTACTACATGCAGTCTCCAGAACATGGTGAGTCCTACTATAGTGAAGAACCAAGTGAACCTAGTTGGGAGTCGGATTACACGAACGTCATGTATGCAAACCCCAACCCTAGGCCTCAACCTAGGCAGGTACGACCACCCTTTCCTAGAGGACCATGCTACCGATGTCAAGGGGATCACTTCATTCGTGATTGTCCCTTACCTCCACCTACACAAAATCAGTCCGTGACGATCCAAGGCTTTTGCCAAGATTGTGGAAAAGAGCATCTCTTACGAGATTGCCCAAAGAACCCCAATAATATGCCAAAAATCACTCCTATCAATGTGATTGGTTTGGTTGTAGATTCCTCAGGAAGCGTCACTTCCACTGCACCAGTGCAGGTGGTTACTAGAGCTCAGGCATTGCAGCAAAACCAAGAGGCAAGCCAGGAAAAGGGCCCAGAGGCTAGTGAAACCGAGAGCGTGACAAAGAAAAGGACTAGAGCGTGGAAAGATAGTCGAGAAAGAATGAAAAGACAATGGGCTAAAAAGATGAGTGAGCTTGAGGAAAGCATAAGAGAAACCAAAGCGAGGATAACTGAACTCACAGCTCCAACTCCCTCTCACATTACCCCGCCTCCACCACTCCCACCTCCATCCAACCCACCACTTTCCCCACTGCCTCATCAAATCCCACCACCCCCTAGAGTAGGATCAGTCCTAGCTGATCCCACTCCCGAAGACCTTAATATGATGCTGAAAGCTTATCAGGCCAGAATCCAAGAAGGGCCAAACGTAACTGATCATGAAAAATGCTACCCTAGAGCCGAGCTAGAGCTTGAACGAACAAAGATTTGTGCCAAAATGGTGGAATTGGCTCAGACCATGTTTGAAGCCAGCCGCCTATTTAACATTTCTAGTTCAGCTAAGACGCAGTTACACTTTGATGGACTACTAGAAAGAATAGAGATGCTAATTGCACAATCAGAGAAGGAACCTGCCCCTCAAAGAAAGGAAAGGGCGAGAGAACGGATAAGTCAGCCTCTTCAGGAAGCCCACGTGCCTCCTCAAGAAGCTTATCTTTCCCTCCAAAAGGCAGATGAGCCTCCCTCGGAAGCTCACGTACCTCCACAGTCTGCCTACATTCCTTCTCAGGGAGTGTATGAGCCTGCTCGGAAGAGTAATAGAATAAGCAATCCTCCCCAAGAAGCTTGTGCTCCAGCCATTTATGAGAGCAAGGAGAGAGCCAACGATAGAACAAGCCCTCCTTCCCAGGTTGCTTATGTGCCCAATTCCACGGAGCCAGATACTTCTTCTTCTATGAATCGGTTTGCACCAGACTTCCTACGAGAGATTCAAGAAGACAAATGGGATAACGAAAGCGAGGTCGCCCCTCCTTTTGAACTTGTGGACGATGCACACGACCAATTCCCACAAGACATCCCATCTATTTACGGGGAACATGAGAGTACTCAGTCTCATGAGAGATTGGACTTTGAGTCTAATTCCATACAAGAGCTACCCCACTTCACAGGCCCATGGGAAGCAAAGTCCACATGTATGAGAGCACCCACAGTCATGGTAAGGAACGACGACTCAGTCATACCTAGGAACACGGAGATAGTAAAGAACACCAAGGTGCAGCGCGATATCACTTTGGAAGAACTGCCTAAGGATAGACCAAAAGCGCGGAAATATGTAGCTAGTCAAGTAACTGAAGTTGCAAAACCACGTTCTAGGGTAGGATCCCATAGGACAGTGCCAAAAATTCCCTTGGATAAGATAGGAGATATGTGTGAAGGCGAAGAAGGGAACACCTATCTTCCCACCACCTACCAAGAGTACACCACCAAGGCAATTTTAGACTCAGGTGCAGGAGTTGCAATTGCCACTACTTCCCTTTGGAAGCGCTGGGGCAAGCCAGCACTCAGGCCAACGAGAATGAAATTGCAGATGGCCGATGGTCATATTGAGAGACCCCTAGGATTGCTCGAAGGAATAACTCTCACCGCTTGTGGTGTCGAGTTTGAGCATAGTTTTGCTATATGTGACTTCAGCAAAAATCATGCCTATGAGATGATTTTGGGAAGACCATTTATGCGACAGTTGCAAGTGGTACAGGATTGGGGAACCAATTCTTTGTACCTGCAGCACTTAGGTGTTACGACCAAAGTCAATCTCAAAGATTACTCTCATAGGGATGTACCTCCTATCCAGTGGAACCCCATCCATAGAGCCAAAGATGATACAGAATCGGTGCATTCCATAGGGTCTGGATCCTCATGGATGCATGAAGACACCCACTTATGGATGTGCAAGGTAGCAGTAGAAGAAGAGAAGAGAGAGAAAGCCAGAGAGGTAGGTGCGAAAGAAACCCATAGATCAATCCAAGACCCAGCCTATGCACCTGTGGTTTTTCCAGACGAAGAATTTGAACCTCACGGTTGGGCAGAAATCTTAGCAACAATGGACGTAGCCATCAACGAAGAACAATGGACACCTCACTGTGATGAGGATGGCTATGATATTTCAGTCTTCTCCATAGAGCCAATCATGGGAGAGGCAGTTCTAGAAGAATGCAAACCTAGCCCTGATGCATATGAGGATGCAAGTGACTCCGATCTAGAGTCAATCATTATGGACCCACCATTTGCATCAAATGAAGAATACTTCCATGAAGTAGAATTTCAACCCCAGAGGCATGGAGAGGTTACGACTAATGTAAGATTAGCAACACATGTGACCCCGACGGAAGAAGGAAAGAAACGAAAGAAGAGAGAAGCCTCACCAAAAGAGGAAGAATCTTTGTTTGAGGTCCCAGAAAATTTTAAGAAGTATGAGATAGATGACAGGAGAGTCATGATTAGAATGCCTAAACGAGAGGCACAATCAGGAGAGGCCTATGATAACAAAGAAACTACCAAGAAAATTGTAGTGGCCCTAGAAGAAGGAGAGGAGAGATGTACGTACATAGGCCATGACCTAACAGAAGAAGAAGAGTACGAATTGATTGCCTTGCTAAGAGAATACAGAGATGTATTCGCTTGGAGCTACAAGGATTTGAAAGGGGTTGACCCGGACATATGCTCGCACACCATCCCCATGACTTCAGACGCCAAACCCTCTAAGCAAAAGCCCTATACTTATAACGATAATTACGCTGCTAAGATCAAAGAAGAGATAGATAGACTGGTCGAAGCCGGATTTATCTATGAAATTGAGCACACTGAATGGGTATCCCCCATCGTAGTGGTGCCCAAGAAGAATGGCAAGCTGCGTGTGTGCATTAACTTGAAAAAGGTTAATGCCGCCACAATTCGAGATAACTATCCGCTTCCCATCACAGAACATCTCTTAGAAAGAGTGGCAGGCAAGGAAGTGTACAGCTTCCTTGATGGATTTTCTGGCTACAATCAAGTAGCCATAGCTCCAGAGGATCAGCATAAGACAGCCTTTGCCACAGAATGGGGCATTTTTGCTTTTAGAGTAATGCCATTTGGGCTTACCAATGCACCAGCTACCTTCTAGAGGCTGATGTGCCATGTGTTTAAGGAGTTCCTGAGAAAGAGTTTAGAAGTCTATGTTGATGATCTTTGTGCTCATTCCAATGTTAGACAAACCCATATTCCTGAACTCAGACAAATCTTTGACAAATGTAGAGAATATCAAGCCTGCCTAAACCCAGAAAAGTGCGTTTTTATGGTCACGCAAGGCAAGATTCTAGGACACATAGTGTCAAAGAATGGCATATCTACCGACGAAGAAAAAGTGAAAGCCATAGCAGAGCTACCTAGGCCAAAGAATGTCAAGGAAGTACAAGCTTTCATGGGGCATTGTGGTTATTATCGACGATTTATACACATGTATGCTGTCATTGCAAAGCCCATGTACGGACTTCTGACAAACTTTGAGTGGACGGATGAATGTGAGAATTCCTTCCAAGAGCTTAAACGAAGATTATGTTCAGCACCAATCTTGACCACACCAGATTGGAATAAGCCATTCCATGTTCATGTTGATGCATCCAATTATGCTATTGGATGTGTGCTTGCACAACCTACTGGTGAAGGTAATATGGATCTTCCAATTGCCTATGCCAGTAGACAATTGAATGCGGCCGAACGGAATTACACCACTACAGAGAGAGAAGGCTTAGGCATGGTATATGCAGTTAAGAAATTTAGACACTATTTGCTTGCAAATAAGTTTAAATTTTTTACTGATCATCAGGCATTATTATATCTCGTAAACAAGCCATGCAATACAGGAAGATTAGTGAGATGGTTTCTCTTGCTAATGGAATATGACTTTGAGGTTGTGGTAAGAAAAGGTAGGACTCACTTGAGAGCAGATCATCTCTCTAGGCTCACATCGGGAGAAGCCCCACAAGGAGTGTCAGATGATCTTCCTGATGCTTACTTGTTTAATTTGGAAGTTATACCGCAGTTGGCTAAGCCATTGGTACCAGTATTGACGTATGGGCCTAACCATCCAGTGGTAAACACACGGAATAGAGAGATCGTAAAAGCCCAAAAGTACCATATCATGGCAGGAAGCATGTACAAGCACACAGATCAAGGGATCTTGGCTTGTTGCGTAGAAGAGGATGAGTACGCTAAATGGTTGCAATTAGCACATGTAGGTGCGTTAGAGCAACACCATTCAAAGCAACGAACGTTGCAGACTCTAAAGAGATTCGGAGTGCATTGGCCAACTATGGAAGCGGATGTCCAAAAGTTGTGCAAGGAATGCCCAATCTGTTGCACTAAACCACCTGTGGAACATGCCACTCTCTATCAAGTATCCATTGTGCCAGATTGGAGTGAACCTCTAGTATCATTCTTGAGGACAAACACATTCCCTCCAGACATGACTCTGGCTAGGAAAAGGAGTTTAGAACAAGAAGCCTTGGATTACTCACTCATTGGTGATAATCTATACAAACGCGGTAAGGATGGTTACCTGAGACTGTGTGTCCATGAGAGTGAATATCTTAAGATCTTGGAAACTGCTCACCAAGGTGTAGCAGGAGGACACTTTGGACCAGATCGGGTAATCAAGGCAATACTATTTGCGGGCTTCTGGTGGCCTACACTTCACATGGATGCACATACCTATGTGAAACGGTGTGATGTCTGTCAAAGGACTCAGTATCCTATACGCAAAGATGAGATGCCACTGAAACCTATGATGGGTGGACGTGCATTCTCTAAGTGGGGAATAGACTTCGTAGGTCCTATTAATCCCCCAGCTAAGGGTTCTCATGCGGAATACATCATTGTTGCGACAGATTATCTCACCAAGTGGGTAGAGGTAAAGGCTACGACAAAGAACGATGCTCAAACAACTGCCAAATTCTTGTTTGAGAATGTATTCACAAGATACGGGCTACCTATAGAGCTTGTAAGTGATAGAGGCACTCATTTCTTGAATGAAGTGATTGAAAATCTACTCCAAGAATTCTTGGTAATACACAAGAAGTCTGCCCCTTATCACCCTCAAGCTAATGGACAAGCTGAGAGCACTAATAAAATTTTATGCAATGTACTGACGAAATTAGTGAACACTAAACGCTCTGATTGGGACAAACAGCTACACCATGCTGTTTGGGCATACCGAGTTGCCTACAAAACGGTACTCCAAGCCACCCCCTTTCAGATGGTATTCGGTCAAAACGCTGTGTTACCTTTGGACTTCTTGATCCCTACGTTGAAAGTAGCACAAGAGCACGAATGGACAGGCCATGAACTCTCCTCTAGGATTTTTGACCTTGAACGATTAGGAGAAACACGACTGAGAGCCGCTGCAGGAATATATGCAGCCAAGAAGAGACAGAAGGCATACTTTGATGCCCACGTAAAGGATAAGGGTTTGAAAGCAGGAGATCTAGTTTTAGTCTATACACTGAAACAACACGCAAGGAAGCTAGAAAAGAGAGGCTACGGACCAATGATCATCAATAGGATCTCCACGAGTGGAGCAGTACAATTAGCCACATTAGAGGGTGATGTTCTCCCTAACTATATTAGCGGTTGTAGAGTCAAGTTGTATCAGGAACCCCTCACGGAGGAAATGCTCAGCCGACTCAATACTGCTAAGAAGCGCAAAGAGGAAGAAAAGCGCATTCGAGAAGAGGCTCAAGCAGAAGCTTTAGAACGCATCAGAAGGATGAAGTTACGAAGGCAAGGCCGAGATCAGACTAGAGCAAATGACTATGCAGATCAAGGATGTCCCATGGCCATGTGTGAAGTTGCAGGAACAAGCTCGCATAGAATAATCGATAGACGTCCTTTCATAACCATAGATATGGGACGAGGAAAGAGTGCAAGAACCGTAAGAGCTTTGATTGACTCAGGTGCAGCCACTAGTGCTGTTAGAGTGTCTTACTGTCAAGAGTTGCAGTTAACTGTCAATCCTGTGGAAGCATATCTCATAGGATTGGGAGGCGTGGAAACCCCTTGCATGGGCGAGGTGGAACTTCCCCTCTACATTCATGATGAGGCAATGACAGTTAAAGTACTGGTGTGTCAGGATGAGGATCTCACTGAACCTCTTGTCTTGGGTCAAGACTGGATCTATGACCAAGCAGTCAATTTAAACCTAAGAAGTGGACTTCTTCAGGTATGGGTCAATCATAGTCGAATTACAGTAGAGTTAGATAATGGAGCACTCAAGGAACTAGGAAAGGCACAGACTCCTGGTCCTTCCAGGGGTACACATGAAGATGACCATGCTGTTCTTGTTCAAAACCATGTGTTGAAGAAAAATGATATTTGCAAAAAAGGAGTCAAGGATGCAACGGAACTCCCCTCTTTTCCAAAGGCCAGAAGGAGGCAGCAACCAAAGGTGGATCAAAGGCAGAAGAAGCAGAGTACTATCTATATCCGAGATCAAAAGTACCTGCGCAGCAGAATGTCCCAGGAAGTAAACCAAGTGTGGGTGCGGAAAGGCGAACACCCGGTTGCACTCACGACAACCACACGAGCAAAGCCTCTTACTAGTAACCAACAACATGACTCCACTAAGAAGTTTGTCAGAAATTCTTCTGCTAAAGTGAAATCCATTTGGGTGCCCAAGAAGTCGATGAAGGCTAGCCCACAATCAAGACAAATTTGGGTGCCTAAGGCTTGCTTGAGGGCACAAGTAGCTACGCCGAGGCCACAACCTAAATAGCATAACGCAGCTACGCATACTGCCCGTATTCACTCATTTTCAACACGTAGGAACACACCAAGGCCCATGAGCACGAATAGAATCACTTGTAAATGGGTCCCTAAAAGGCCTCATTTTCAAACGGATCCACCTATAATGCTCTCCAGAGTCTCTACGAAACCAGGAGCCACACCCATCCACTGCATTTGGCAGCCTAAGACCTGTAATAAACCCCCCGACCCCAATTTGTAAATTCATTCCCACTTACTAACTTCATTAGTCTCCTAGGACTACCCAAGCATTAACTACACACACGTGCACCGAACACTCACTAACCATTATTCGCTCCCGACCCGCATGTTAATATTGTGATGGGAACAACAACAGCCCTTCCTTGTCCTGTACAATATTAACACCTGTTTGTATATTCTCACAGAGACAGACAGCAAGAATCAAAATGGCAGATACAGTAGGAACTAGCTCTCAGGCAGGCACCAGCCCACAGGTGGTGGACATCGAAAGCCTTCCAGTCGAGGAAGAATTAAAGGAAAGACCAGCGGCATTACAGGCATTGCATGCCATACCAATTCAGAATCCTCCGCAGGGTCACACAATGCCGGTGGGCAAAACCTCACATTGGTTCAGTGACGTTGCTGGACCCCTGGGTGAAGGCACGTATATGTGGGAGTCCGAAGTCGAATTCAATGGACGATGGGGCAGATACCATTTCTTTACCAGGGAGTTTGAAAGGCTACAGAATAACGAAGGACTGAAGCCAATCTGGAGGAAGGCAGGGCTTTATGACTACTTCAAGTCCCAACTACCAAAGCCAGATTTCCTCAGATGCTCATATCTAATTAGTACCCTCACCCCCAGCAAAGACAAGAAAGGATACAGCTCCTTTGTGCTCCCATCACTCACAAGGGGCAACGAGCTGAAGCGTTTCCGCTTAACTATCAATCTGGTAAGAGAAGCACTCGACATGCAGGGAATGCACATTCCAACAGAGAAAGAGACAATGGTTCCAGACAACATGAAGAACAGGAATCTGACAAAGCTGAAGGACATGGTTGCAATGACACCCACGATCGCCATCCACTTACGTATGGTCATGCAACATTTCGCCTTCCCCGCGCAGGATAGATTCACAATGCCTCCCAAAAAGATTTGGTTTAGCCTCTACCTGGCGGATGCTTTTGAGTTGACCATCAATATGCCCCACTGGATTATCGACCAGATTCATATGGCTCATCAGAGATGGTATAAGAAGCAAAGATCTGTATTGTATGGTTGTTGTGCACTCACAAGAATTGTATACAGATGTCTCGCCTATGATGTACCGGTGCAAAGGGCTCTGATCTGGTCCAGAGCACAGGAATTTCAACGACGATTGTCTGCTGTAGGGCCTCCCCCAAAGAAGATGCGAGGCACCGTCCAGATGCCTTGTGCACAAGCTCGCGGTGCAACCCTGACGCCTGAGACAACCCCAAGACTCCCCCGACGAGTGCAACCGTTTACTATCAGGCTACCCAGGCAGAGCACAGATGGCCCCAATCTCGTATTTCCACCAGTACCGACTGACCTGGAGTTCCCGCATGGGTTCACCCTAGAGGACTTAACTGACGAAGAAGTTGCAAGAATCATAGAAGCTGTAAATGCAGAAGTTGAAGAAGAGCAAGCCAGTGGACAGCAAACTGCCCCAGACCAAGCACAGCCCAGCCAACCAGACGTAGTCAACGTGGACACTGAAGAAGAAGCTCATGGGGAGACACAGGGCAGACACTCAGAAGCAGAAGAACAAGAGTATGATCCAGAAGCCCTACAAGTACTGGAAGGTGCCCCCGCCTACACTAGCGCATTAAAGAAGCTTTATGATACAATGAACCGAGTTCAAGAGCAACACAGACTCTCATTAGCTGCGGGTAAAGCTCTCATGAACCAAATTCTGGAGGAGGAAGGTGTGGACGAACAGTACCGTGCCACCTTGGAAATGATATCAGATGCTTTAGGAGTACCAGAAACGGTGCACACAGCACTTGTGCACTCACGAAGAACAGAGAGAAGATATGGAAGACGCCCCCCACGCACGGGAAAACAAATGAATGTATTAGGATCAGGACCACAAGGCACACCCACAACCACTGGCACGGCACACACAGTTCACGACACCGAGGAAGCCCACACATCGAGTGCACCCCCATCACCTCCCTTGCCACCGTCTCCCCCACATCGACCTCACTCACCTCCCTCTACCACTGTAACCTCCACTGTCACCACCTCTGAAACCACTACACACACCAACGCACAAACCATCAGCCAACCCACACACTCTACTTCCACTGAAAACATAAGTCTAACTACAGCCACGGTACACCTCACCACCCCGAGCACACTTCCTAGAAGTTCACAACTACACACACCTCTATACACATTCACAACCCTCACCGCTACCACAATCCCCATATTCACAGTCACTCCCACCACGAACCCCACTTTCATGGAGGTATCACCCACCTCTGCACCTCTCCCATCCCCCATTTACCCACAATCTCCCATTCCCCCACCTCCCCCCTCACCCGTCCCCAGTACTGCATTCACAACCCCCTTTCCCTTTCCCTACCCCTCTGCATTCAATACTATCCCTCTCGATAACTTATTTAATAATATGCATCAATGCATGGCCCAACTCCAGCAACATTACCAACACTTGGACGACCAACATACAAGGCTCTTCCAACGCCACGAGGATCTCCAAGCAAGATGTAGGGATCTTGAAGAGCAGAAGCAGCAATTAGTACAGCAGCACGCGACATTACAGGAGCAATACGCAACATTAGAAGCCAACCCACCTCAAACAGATGATGAAGAACGACGACATATGGACGAGCTGCTCCATTCGCAGATCACGGAAAACCTGAAACTTCGACGGAACTTGGGCCTCCTCCGCAAGCATATGTCGACCGCGTTAGAAGAGAATAAAAGATTACAGAAACAGAACGAAGAAAACCTGGAAGCGGCCATGGAGGGTTCCCCACAAGAGATTGACCCAGAACGATTCAAGGCGATACCCTCTGAGAATATGCAGGTGGTGTTAGAAACTCATGCAGACTTAATGGAGGCCCATGCCGCTTTAGAAAAAGAAAGAGATGAGTTACGAAGACAATTGGCCACTCGACAAACAGAACCCAGCCCGAGCATAACCGCAGAAGAAACAGCTGAAGAGGTCAGTAAACTCCGGGCCGAACTTGAGGAATTACGCAGCAAGGTTATGCAATATGAGCGTCAGCCCTCCCCTCTGGTAGACCCCGAGCCTGACGACCTGGTGCCAATTGAGGTAGAAGAAACATTTGAGGATCCCTATGTCCCGATGCCAACACCCGGAGGTAAGCGCACAGAACAGGGCATGGACACAATTGAGATCGAGGCACCGGAATGGATGCAAAAGTTAGAGAAAGTAGCCACGACGCATGATGACAGGGTGGCCGTCCAAATCGCATTGATGTCAAAATGGGAAGAGGTGGTAATAAAATCTGATTATTTCCAGAATCTTTCACACCATAGGTGGATCGGGCCATCGGATGATCTGTATGTACCTTTTTGCGTACTGATGGCGGATTATAATGCGGAGATCAAGCGCCACACCTCAAGGGAACCCACCTCTGCCACCCAATTTGCACCCGATGACATCCCAGAGAGTGCCAAGCAAGGACATATCCGGCAACCAACATGGAGAATTCGACTGCTCGAAACCTATCCGGAAATGGTAAGAACGTGGAACAACATGCCATTGTACATCAAATATAATCCATGTTATTGCCCTGTGTTCCAAAGGAGATCCTGGCCGGAGTACACACATACAGTGCTGACGATTAAAGGATGCGAGAAGTGGCTAAATTACGTGTACTTCGCACCCCCTAAAGGCGCACCCACAATTGGCTATATGATTTCAACGATCCGGCATTGGGGGGCCCGTTTCAAGAATGCTCCTGATATCATGACTCAGATGTGCCTGAAAATTTTCGAACTTATGCTGGTCACCTTCAGGACCTTCAAAAATGTCAAGGAACCGCATCTCTCAGCACTAGGATTTAATGAAGGGAACCAGGATCTTGTAT